>JBBBDQ010001775.1:6682500-7005000 GCA_037127315.1 Ascarosepion bandense
ATATATATATGATATACTTCGTCTTGGTTTTTTTTTCTTTCTTACGAGTGCTTGACCTTTTGTTCATGTACTTCGTTTGTTTCTTTTTTTACTTCCCCTTCTTTTCCCTCCGAGTTTGTTGTCGGTGGGTTATACAAGACGATTTAAATTATAGCTTAATTAGTACTAGTTTAGGCAGAGTTAGTTCTGTTACTATTGGTATTGTTATTACTATAGTTAATATTATATATATATATATATATACACCATTGTAACAACTATTACAATATATATAGTCTTGAGACAGCAGATAAATTTCCAAACATATATTGTTAAATATAACAGACAACGAATGTCTATTATGTTTAATCATGAGCCATTCTAAACATCGTATTTTGGCTTTAATTTCAAGTGAAAATTGTTCAACATTTGGATATTTTTTTAATTATGCTAGTTCCTGTCTTCAGAGAGTTTACAGGGACATTAACATAAAGACATCCACCAACAAAGATGATATTATCTAGTGTTGACATAAAACATTGCTATGCGACGATAACAATCAACGAATAGCAGACACAGGTCATAAATTTGTAATGACATCACACTGCGTGATACCGAAATGTTAACAGAACCATATGTTTAAATGAAATGCAATGTAGTGTGTTGTGATTTAATTTTTTTTAATTACCCAGTAATACCGGTTTATGTTTAATATATTCATGTGCTTCGTTTGTTTCTTTTTTTTACGCCTCCTTCTTTTCCCTCCGAGTTCGTCCTCGGTGGGTTGTACAAGACGATTTAAATTATAGCTTAATTCATACTAGTTTCGGCAGAGTTAGTTCGGTTACTATTGGTATTGTTGTTGCTATAGTTAATATTATATATATATATATATATATATATATATATATATATATATATATATTATTTTCCAGAACAGCTAAAAACGGCAGAAATCAACTAGAATGTTATAACTTAGTGTGTACACCATCTGAGTACTTACTAGGTGCAACGTTGCTTAACTTCGATGAACAGACGAATATCGTGTTTCAGTGTTAAAAAACGTGGTTTGAAATATTACTTGAAATCCCAATTCTGATTTTTTGGTCAACGAAATTACGATTCCGTTGGCATTTATGTAATTGCTTGTATGTGTTCATGCCGTCCAAAAATGATGGCAACATATTTATATCGATATGCCGTCTTAAATGGCTGCAACATATATATTGATGTACATTCTACTGATTATCTTACATTAACACATAAAGAAAAAAACTGTTATAAACATCGTATTTTTGGCTTTAATTTCAGCTGAAAACAAAAACAAAAATTGTCCAATATTTGGATATTTTTTCATTATGCTGGTTCTAAGCTTTAGGCTGACATGAGCCATCTTCGGACTGGCTACAGGGACGTTAACATACAAATATATACATTTATATGCAACGGTCTTAATTATAATAGAGATGATATATATATATATACTTTTCACTAATCGTTGACATAATTATTTAAAAAAAATGAATATAACACTGTTAAAGAGAAAACACACGGCAACATCTTTCATACATGGTAGTAAAGTTTAATAACTGTTAGTAAAGAGAATGATCTGAACTGACGCTGTATCACTATTGTCTCCTTAATGATAATTTATGATAATATATAAAAGTATTAAAAAATATTAGGACACTATTAATTTTTTCTCTCCTGATAAGCGCTATGTCGGTATACCCAGAGCAGGACATTTAAGCTACTCTAGCATTATGCCTAAGAAAACTTTGGAAAATAAATATCTTGCTGAGAATGTTATTTATACAAATAGATGGTTGGGAAAATATGTTACAACTTACTTTCCTTAAGCTCTAGAACATGTTTTGGAGATATTGATTAATCTGGCCATTTGTAAGGTAACCCAGCTTTGCCTGTTTCTTGCCGGAAATACTGTTAATCTCAGGAAAATTCTCCAAGAGGAAATAAAAAATACCCATTTTTTTTATCAAACATTTTCGTTCTTTCAGGTTTTCATTTTGTGTCATAAATCCTTGAAACTTTGTTTAGCACCGTTCGTGTAAGCGTCTTTCATTCATTCATTTATTTTATAATGCCCTCTTTCATTCCCTTTTTTTAAGGGAAAAGAAATTCATATAAACGTTCGAATTCTCCATTGAATGTTTCATTCATATATTGCTGGCAGCTTTATTTGACCTCTGAGTGTGCAGTAAACAAAATATCGTACAATATATACACAACATCTTTAAACGACCGTATATATATATATATATATATATATATATTCGACATATATTTGTAGAGTTCTCCTTATACGTTCCTGTACTAAATAGCCTGGTACAGATATTGACGCTACAGCTGTGCCTTGCCACTATACAGGTGGTCCCCGCCATAATCAGCCTCACTTTCACCACTATCAATATTCTTTTTTTAGTCACTGTTTGCTGTTCTTTAAGCAAATAAATAGATCCGCCATCTTGTTCGCTGGCGTTACCTTTCGCATAGGAGCGCCAGGAATTATATGTTCAGTCCGAATAGACTTCAGATGCACGACTATTGTTGGCATCTCAAAGAATGACAGGAAGTGACAACAGAAAGTGTTAGGAATTGAAAAAAAAATGGTAAAATAATCCGTAGCGCCTGTTTTGATAGTCTTAATTTTTCTGTTGCTTTGCTGAGTATACGGGACTCCACCCGATTTTGGCAAATATGGATGCGTTGATTTTAGAATTACAGGGCAGGTGTAAGTCATGGAAATTTATACAAGAATTTTAAAAAAAAGAAAAAGCCAAAATATAGCGAGAAAAAACAGGAAAAGAAAGAAAGAGAAACAAAAACTGATTAAAGAAAAAAGAAAGGGTATGAAAGTATAGCGAGAAAAAACAGAAGGAAAGAAAGAAAAACAAAATATTGATTAAAGGGAGACAGAAAGGGTATGAAAATATAGCGAGAGAAAACAGAGGAAAAGAAAGAAAAAGAAACAAAAAACTGCTTCAAGAGGAAAAGAAGGGGGAAAGTATAGCAAGAGAAATCATAGGTAAAGAAAGAAAGAGAAAAAATCTGATTAAACGGAAAAAGAATGCGTATGAAATTATAGCGAGAAAACACAGAGGGAAAGAAAGAAAGAGAAACAAAAAATTGATTAAAGGGGAAAAGAAAGAGTATGAATAGTATGGCAAGAGAAAACAGAAGGAAAGAAAGAAAGAAAGCGAATAAAACTGATTACAGGCAAATAGAAAGATTATAAAAGTATACCGAGAGAAAGGAAAGGTAAAGAATGAAAAAGAAACAAAAAACTGATTAAAGAGAAAAAGAAAGGCTATTAAAGTATAGCGAGAAAAACATAGGTAAAGAAAAAGAAACAAAAAACTGATTAAAAGGGAAAAAGAAAGGGTATGAAATTATAGCTAGAAAAAACAGAAGAAAAAAAGAAAGAGAAACAGAAAACAGATTAAAAGGGAAAAAGGTATGAAAGTATAGCAAGAAAAACAGAGGGAAAGAAAGAATGAGAAACAAAAACAGATTAAAGGGAAAAAGAAAAAGTATGAAAGTAGAACGAGAGAAAAAAAATTGAAAGAAAGAAAGCGAAACAAAAAACTGATTAAAGTGAAAAAGAAAGGGTATGAAAATATAGCAAGAGAAAACAGAGGGAAAAAAGGGAAACAAAAAACTGATTAAAGGGAAAAAAAGTGTATGAAAATATAGCGAGAGAAAACAGAGGGAAAGAAAGAGTAGCAAAAATTTTTAAGAAAGTGAAAAAGAAAGAAAAAGTGGCAATATATCGAAGAAAGAAAAAAGATTGAAGTGAAGTTATGTGAACGATCAAAGAAAGAAAGGAAGGAAAATACCGAGGACGAAAGAAATATTGGAAAAAAAAGAGTGACGAGTGAAAAAAAAAGAAGAAATATAGACAGAAAAAAGAACGAAAGAGATTAGGTGAAAAAGAAAGAAAAATATAGGTGACATGTGAAAAAGAAAATAGAATGAATTTAAAAAAGAAAAGAAATGGTGATAATTTTAAAAGAAAGAAAGAAAGAAAGAAAGACGAAGGTTAAGAAAAACTATAAAGGAATTTTAAAAGGAAAGAAAGAAACGAAAGTATAGCGCGAGAAAACGGAGGGAAAGAAAGAAGAGAAAAATACCGAAGAAAAAGGGAAAGAAAGTTAGACGCAATACATCGAAGTAAGGAAAGATATGATATCGAAGAGAGAAAGAAAGTAACGAAAAACATCTAACAACGAAAGAAAGAAATAACGGAAGTAAATGGTGAAGCAGTGAAAAAGAGAGAAAGATAAAAAGGAAAATGTAATAAACGAGAAAAGAAAGAAAAACGTGACGAATATAAATGAACAATATAGAAAGACGTATGTAACAAATGTAAACGAAAAAAGAAAGAGAAATGTGATGAATAAAAACGAAAGAAAGAAAAAAGAAAGAAAGAAAGAAAAAAGAAAGAAAATATTGCCAAAAAAAAAAAAAAAGAAAGTAAAAAGGTGATAAATAAAAAAGTGAAAAAGAAATCCTTGGCTAAATCCGTTGCTAAGAAGGTCGGTTCTCTGTGCAGAGCCAGGACGCTTTTCCCGGCTGAAACAATCCTGCACATATACAAATGTACCATCGGCCTGTGCATTGAATACTTCTGCCATATCTGGTCTGGTGCTCCTGCTATCCACCTAGGGCTCTTTGAAAAAATTCAACGGAGAATCTGCAATGTGACCGATCCCGACTTGGCAGCTCAGATACAGTCACTTTTTCACCGGCGCACTGTGGCTTCCGTATGTCTCTTCTACAAGTACTTTCACGGCTTTTGCTCTAATGATCTTAGCTCACTGTTGCTCCCTATATACGAATTTACTCGAGCAACAAGATTAGCAACTAGGTCCCGCCCTTTTACTGTGAACACAATAAAATGTAAACACAAATTTACTCCAACAGCTTCTTTTCTCGCACTTCCCGCCTGTAGTATTCCCTTCCGTTTACTTGCTTCCCCGACAGCTACAATCTCAAAGAATTTAAATATAAACTCAATAGTCATCTCCTGTCTCACTAACTTGCATCCTCTCTCTCATGCTCTCATCTCATTTCTGCAGTATTCTCATCCCCCTTTTACTCACTTCCTGGCACCCCCTATACATAAAAATAGACTTTTATCGAAAAATATACATTTTTGAAGGAAATATATTACCAACAATACATCTTTTAAGAAAAAAAATATTACCATAACACATTTTTGAAGGAAAAAATTATTCTCGGTAAAACATTTTTTGATACAAATCTAGAAGACATTTTCAGTTTTCTAAAATAAAAAAGAATAAAAATAAAAAATTATTAAAAGCTGACTAAATTAACCTTCTCACTATAACCGTGCAGTAAAAAAAAAATAACTTAAAGCCAACCTTTTTGGCATTAAATAACCCACAGAGATGTTGATATGCCGTTAATGAAAACTCAAACTCTAACTCACGCTCCGTCATCCATTCATTCAAGCTCTCCAATCGGTTTTACGTTGCTTTTCTTCTGTCTTTCTTAACTTCAATATGTCTTGTCAGTATCAAATTTCCAAGCCCTCTTCTCTTATTTTGTGTTCCAGAAATTTCAACTGTCTCTCCATGTATGTGTCCTGTTTGTTGTCATTGCCCCTAGAACTTCGTTGTTGCCGACATGCTTGGTCCATAGTACTCTTAGCATCCCTCTGTAAAAACACGTTTATGTTGCTTCAAGTTTCTTCATTGTCTGTGTGGAGATTGACCAGCATTCACTTGCTTAGGGTACGACACATACTACACCAGTAATCATTGTTACTGACGATATTTTCTGTTTCTTAATACTTTGCTCGGTATTTGGATTTCCGTATCTCTCTTCTCGCTCTCTGTTGAAACACTTCTTCACTATCTAAATTGTTGCACCTGTTTGGTTTCTGCGTCCCCAACATGTAAATTGCATCTTGAGCAGTCCCTTTTTGCTTGCAACCATGCACATTTAGTCTTCTTATAATTTTTTTCTTATCACCTCACTACCTTCTGTAAGAGTGTCTCTATTTTTCTTTCTATGTCTCCTGTAAACAGTGTCATATCTTGTTAATATTGTGGCCGCCAATAACACTGGTTAACACAAATTTTGGTGGCAAGAAACAAAATACTGTTTTTAGCTAAATTGATGGTGCTGGCTCTGAAAAGGGCTTAAAATTTTGATGGTTACATATCGTTTTTGCTGTACTGAAATTGCTCATTTTTAGGGAAAAAAGATCAATTAACGACCTAGATTGATCAAGTAATAGAGGTCGTATCAACCCATCAATTTTTAGGTAAGACGAGCTGTTTGTGTCAGCCAATTGAAATAAACTATTTTTTGGAAGAAAAAGTGTTTAAAAAAAAAAAAAAAATAGAAGTACCTATTTTTCCAGTTTATCGCCAAAATTCAATTTAAATGATAAATTTTATCAGTTTATCACTAATACGCTAATATGAGAATTGACGTTCATTTTTTTACATAGACATCTAGATACATTTACGGATAATTGCGGAGATGTGAGTGATGAGCAAGGAGAACGATTCCATCAGGATATCAAAACAATGCAAGACCGCTACCAGGGACGGTGAAACAATGGCTGACTAGTGCTGGAATATATAAAGGGACTTATATTGCACATGAGAAGACAATCAAAAAAGAGAAAACTTTTTTACCATATTCCCTTCTACATGCCTACTTCCCCGACAGCTACAATCTCCAGGAGTTTAAATATAAGGTCAATAGACACCTCCTAACACACTAACTTCTATTCTCTCAAACACTCTCACCATCTACCCAACCCTCATTCTCGGTATCCTTACCTGTCTATCACCCTCCATCTGACATTTCCTATATCTAACAATCCTTTCTCATCACTTTCCCCCTATGTAACCCCCTGCGCAATAGTGGCAGTGGAATGCCTTGCTCGGGGCGAAACGATTAAATAAAAATTCTTTTGATGAAAATACTTGTTGGTCTTGGTGTATTAAATCGTGTTATTTTTAAAGACTTAGGAGGATCTTATTGTTATTGAAAAATAGTGTTTTTCAACAAGCAGACCTATATTTGTTGGCTTTCATTCTAATTGAGAGGCTTCTACGATTTTACTTTGAAATATATTGGTACCAGTCAATATCTAAACTTATTTATAAACAGAACATTGTATGTGCGTGCGTATGTGTGTGTCTGGGTGTGTGTGTCTGTGTGTCCGTTACCTACAGACTCCAAAACGGTTGAACCGATTTTCTTGAAAATTTACACAGTTGTACAATAAGCGTCTGCAAGTGTTCTTAGCTAGGATTTGTATCGATGTACCCCCGATAAATATCGAAAATCGATAATCGAAAAAATCGGGTTATTGAAGGATTGGTCCGATTTTAATCAAATTTGATACACTCATAGACAAAGACATAAGAAACGATATTCATAAGTTTCAAGGTTGCAGTTCTTACAATAGTGCAGAAAATCGATAATATATATATATATAAAAGGCAAGATGTTTGTGTGTGTGTCTATTTATCTGCCTGTATGTCTCTATTTTTTCAGCCCTTTTATTTTAGTTTTTGTTCCGGGTTTGGCTCTAAGTAGGTATAATTGTAGTTTTCAGTCTCAGTCATGATACCATTCACTCAGAGGACTTATTTAACTTTCAAAATTCAATTTACGACGAAAAAGACTTATTTGATATCGATACCAGGAAATCAAAATTGGACTTACCTCCATTCATTTTTCTTTCAGTCTACGGTTTCGCTTTAACTGGAAACAACTATTGCTTTTTAGTCTTTCGTGCCAACGTCCAAAGAGTCTGAGCTCCAGGACCATGGATTAGTTTTAAAGCTTTCATTACACACGCGCAACGCCGGACTATACTGCTAGTAATATCTACAGAAGACAAATGAAAAATGCTTTTTTCCCCCAAAAAAGGCATTTTTGTACATCATAAACGGTATCTAACCAAGAAAAAGTAAGATAATTTTCAGATTCACCGCCTCAAATTAACTAAAAAAAGTATTATCTCGGCACCATTTATTTATTTGTTGTTGGCCTGGGTAATGAATCCTGGCCAGTTTGTCGGTTAAGGTCCATGCGTGAGCAAGCTTTGTTTCTTTCGATCCATGACTGAATAGGCAGATGATTTTCTGGGCGCTGCTTGAAATTTTTTTCTACGGTAGACTTGGGATTTTCTCCAGATTGTGTGGAGGTGTATAATGACCAATGCGACCAGAAATAAAGACTTTTTAAAATTGTGTTTGAAATTACTATAATATTCAGCTCTGCACCCAAGTCTATTGAACAGGTGAAGAGGCTCATCCCTTTGTTTCCTGTTTAGGATGTGGTTTCCGGCTTTCTCTTTTCCAATCTTTTCACTCTTACGTAGCCCCCTGCACATCAGTGGCGTTACCGCCTTACTCGGGGTGATATGATTAAAAAACAAAATACAAATATCATTTTTTAAAAACGTTGATGCATTTAATAGGGACGGCAGTTTACTATATAAACCCACTGGTAGAAAAACAAATTATGATCCTACCATGTGATTGCTTGACATTTTTAATAATCATTTCTTGTAAGTATCTTCATCTGTGGTTCTACAGAAGGATGCTGAGGATGCTATCGACCGAATATGTGAGCATCAACGAGAGAATGGAAACAAAAAGGAAACTTATACTTAACATCAGAAAGAGACATTTGTAGTTTCTGGAACACGTAATGAGGAAGGGAGGCTTGGAGAATCTGATACCCACATGGCGGATAGAGAGAAAGTAAGACAGGGAAAAACAGCGCGTGACATACTTGATATGTTTGAACAAGTGGATGGCAGAGCAGTGTTTACAAATTTTAAAAAGTAGGAAAGTTTGAATGTAAAACATCATGATGTAAGAGCATATTTTGTTTTGGCTTTTACAGGGCCAGGAATTTTAAATTAATTCACATGGCAAAATGAGCCCCATTTTAACTTTTATGACATACAATAATTATTTACTATACACTTCAGACTAGAGTAATAAAACAAAAACAGAACGGAAAAGAAAAGTTATTTTTTATCCTAATGCTCCAATTTTCCACTGGTTACACTGTCTTCTGTATGTTTTATAATTAATTCCGTTATCTGACGATGGATAACATTTTGTTTTCTTTTAATTTTATTTTCACAAAACAATTCTTTATTCGAACAGGTTCTCATCATATTTACGGCAATGAAATCTGGTTTTGAAAATCGAATTTTTTGGACTATTTTAATTGGAAACATTTTCACGAGTTTTTCTTATCAGAAACTGATTCTCTTTTGTGTGAGAATAGTTGATCAGGATCACAATCGTTAAAAGAGACAATTTTTATTTGCTTAAACTCTTTACAATCTATTAACCATTATCTTATTTTCAATGGATTATTATTATTATTATTATTATTATTATTAAGTTAGAGAGAAGTAACGCTAGACATTAAATGTGCAAATCCTAGAATACAAACCATAACAGCCGGCCTGGTGGGAACGAACCAGTCACAAGTGTCACTGTCTGTTCAACTTGTACAGCGAGAGTAATCTGAGAACCCGAGATGTTATGCTAGGATTTGTCATCGGAGGTCACAATTTGAACAACATAAAATACGCAGATGATGCAGTGCAGATTGCAGACACGGAGACGAAGCTACAGAATCTCCTATTGAAGATGAAGATAGTGACAAAAAAGGACTACAAATAAACTGCAAGAAAAACGAATACAAGGTCATCAGCAAAAAGATCAGCCCAAAATGCCAAATACAGGTGGGGAATACTAAAATCAAGCAGGTACAAAAAATTAAAAAATTTAAATACCTGGGAAGTGTTCTAACAGAAGAAAAAAGTGTGACAAAGAGATCTGAAGGCGAATTGCAATGGCGAAGTACGCGTTCCAGAAGCTGAGTAAAGTATTAAGTATTAAGCTGAGTAAAGTATTAAGTATTCACTACAAACAATGAAGAGTGTACTGGATTGCTATCTGATGTCAGTTCTTCAAAATGACAGTGAATGTTGGACATTTCATCAAAGATGAAGGACAAATTTGAAGCAACTGAAATGCGGTTCTACAGAAGGGTGCTGCGGATATCATAGATCGAGCACGTGAGCAATGACGAGATTTTGGAAACGATGGAAACAAAAAGGAAATTAATATTGAGCATCAGAATGAGACAGCTAAACTTCCTGGGACATGCAATGTGGAATGAGGCTTTGGAGAACCTGATACTAACAGGCCTGATAGAGGGGAAAAGAGACAGAAGAAACCCGCAGACAACATATTTGAAGGGTCTGAGCAGTTGGATGTCAGAACGGGGTTTACGTGGTTTTACAGGAGAAAGTGTGCTAAGAGCCACCAGGAATAGAGAGATGTGGAAGGCCATGATCACCTACGTTCTGAAAGAACAAGGCACATAAAAGAAGAAGAAGATAACATTGCAGGTAGGGGTCAGTGAGAAATACTTTCATGTAGGACATCACATAACGCTGAGCTGTTTCATGTAAATGTGACGCCCTAGTCGCCTTGGTTACGTCATCCTTCAAATTTGTGCATACCCGCGCATTATGTTTTTATCACGACTCGCGCACATGGATAGAGATGCAAGGCGACTCAAGCCGTACGAGAAATACCCAAATAGTTGCAAAACCGGAAAATCTGTGGCACTGAATAGGATAATTATTATAGATCAGCTTAACTCAACAAGATATAACATTTACATGCAAAATCTAACAAAGAGTCAAGACAAGAAATATGCTTGGTGCGGCATTAATGTATTGAATACTATTACTTATATATTGTGCTCTCATTACGATTGAGCTCTCTGGAGAAGAAAATTTTAAAAACAGTTTCCACTTCGGCTATAATGCGTGACTCTTCAGAAATGAATTGAGTTCTCTCGGTGACTGGCGTTTGTATACACTGCTTACAAAGAAGACGTTAAACTTCTCTGACCACATGCGCCGATGGCTTAGGGCGTAGAGACTCCGACGGACACTAAATCTGTCGGGTTTTCGATCCCGACCAGAAGCAAGTGGATATGTCTAGCCACACTGATGAGCTGCGAAACTGGCTTGTTTGTGGATAACTAATATATATATATATGTCTTCAGTTATTACAGAGGGCTACTATTATTATTATTATTAATCATCACTGTCATCTCCTTCTTATTCATCATTTTCGACTTTTTCAGCTTATGTATCATAAGTTTCATCTTCCCATTATTATTAGTAGTATTTTCAGCTTATGTATCATAAGTTTCATCTTCCCATTATTATTATTAGTATTTTCAGCTTATGTATCATAAGTTTCATCTTCCCATTATTATTAGTAGTATTTTCAGCTTATGTATCATAAGTTTCATCTTCCCATTATTATTATTAGTATTTTCAGCTTATGTATCATAAGTTTCATCTTCCCATTATTATTATTAGTATTTTCAGCTTATGTATCATAAGTTTCATCTTCCCATTATTATTAGTAGTATTTTCAGCTTATGTATCATAAGTTTCATCTTCCCATTATTATTAGTAGTATTAATGTTATTCACTTCTGCCTTTTACTTGTTCTCTGTTGTCATCATTTTCTACTTTCATACACTAATCCTCAGAATCTTATCCTTCTCATTATTATTATTATTTTTTTTATTTTACTCCATATTTTCTTTCTCTTTTATCCTCATCTTCATTTGCAACTTCTCCCTCCTATTCACGATTATCGTCTTATACACATTATTATTATTTTCTTTCATTTGTTTCTGACAATATATAATCGTATTATTGTTATTTTGCTTTTTTCTCTTCATCTTCTTTCCTTCTCTTTCTCCCCCTTTCCTCTCTCTCTCTCTCTCTCTCTCTCTCTCTATCTATCTATATCTATATCTATATATATATAGATATATATATAATTTCACTTCTTCATACTTTGATGTGTTTGTATTGTTGATAGAAAACTGGATATGTGCACATATGTCCAAAAACGCGCAAACTATCCAAGCTCCTCTTCACTCCACATAAAACTCAGCAGATGCCATCTTCAGGGGGGCCCAGCAGAAGTGCTGTTCAAGAAATAGAGGGAACCATGGCTGAAGGCATTGCCGCAGTGCATGCCAAAATTTGAGCGGAATCAGTTTACGAGTGGCGTCATCCAGTAAGTCACACCAAGACGGACGGATACCCATAAAAAAGCAGAAAGGGAAAATGGAATGTAAAAACAGAATATTAATCAACAAAAAGAAGGACATTTTAGAAGATTCATGTTGCTGTACTTGTTTCATATGCACGCAGATTCAGCTAAGGAAAATAGCATAGGTATGTTTCTACAAGGTCATACTATATATATATATATATATATATATATATATATATATATATATATATATATATATATAGCCTTGTGCAAATAAACTGAAACAAAATGAATGTCTTCCTAAGATCTTCACACTTTCCCTGATCATGTATACGTCATCTCTTGGCGTTGTTTTTCTCTAAAAGAACACGATATGAAAACTTAAAAATCTATCTATCTATCTATCTATCTATCTATCTATCTATCTATCTATCTATCTATCTGGATTGTCCTTTCAATGTAGAAACAAAATGTACACTTTGTAGTAGATGATAATTTCTACATGTTCTAAACTATAATTTATAATATTGATAACACTATTTTTATATTGAGCACAATTTTAAGTTAATATTTTGAACGTTTGAACTTATTCACTTCGATATATCTCTCTCTCCCCCTCTCTCTCTCTTTCTCTCTCTCTCTCTCTCTCTATATATATATATATATATATGCGTGTGCATGTGTACGTGTGTATTGAAAAAGCGTTTAGTGAGCTGCACAGGGCTTGGCCAAAATCAATTAGTATTTAAACAGGGTTTAAATAGTAATTGATTTTAGATTCTTATTGCATCAAACTTCATCGATCGACTTTGTGCAAGGAAAAAGGAAATCTTTTTCTTTCTCCGTGTCTCATGGATTTGATGTGACTAATTGTTTATATTTTATACTCTCTCAGAGTTTATTTACACCGATCTCAATTTTACCTTCGGCATCACTACTTATTTTCCCCGCGTATTTATCTTTTTCTATTTCTTTTTCCTTTTAGCCATTTTGATTATTGTCGTTCAAAAACTATTTGTGAAGAAGTGTTGGATATTATCCGAAATTTTAAAATCCATATCTATCTATCTATCTATCTATCTATCTATCTATCTATCTATCTATCTATATATATATATATATAATTTTTTTAAATACTTTAATCCAAACGGAAAAGTAGGAAGGTAAATCCCAAAATCTGATCGTAATTAATATTAAATTTTAATATTAAAAAATGATACAAGAGGAGAGGTCAATGTAATTAAAATTACGGAGCTAATATAAGATAAAATAAATTTTCAATATTCAAAATTGTTGAATGATCATTTCGACATGAAATCCGTAAGAGAGATTTCACATCTCATCAGCAACAGTACATATTTCAAAAAGCAAAATAAAAAATGAGAGATAAAATAAAAATTTAAATAAAAAGAAATTTTGAATATTGAAAATGTATTTTATTTTATATATATATATATATATATATATATATATATATATATATATATAACATAAACATAAAATGTATTTTATTATTATATATATATATATAACATAAACATAGTTTACTGCAATACAGGAGCCATTGATTTTCGGTGCTATCTGGTTAGCACTTTGTCAGTCAGTGAAATATTTATTTTTTCTGTTAGAAATCACTAAATATAGAAGCTTCAAAATAATACAGCTAGACAAACCCTTTAAAAATCACCCCCTTAATTGTCTGGATATGGTAAAAATTATATATATATATAATATCCGGACTATTTGCTTCATTTTTTCTGTCTGTGTAGATGGTGTAATTCCATAGAATGGTGACATCTTCTATTTCTGTAACCGGTGCTGGGTGATGTTCATACCAGTGTTTGTTTAGATATCTTCCATAGTGTTTGGACATTGTCCAGTGTAAATATTGCTCTACTCTATTGTCACGATTTTCCTATTCATTTGTGACAAGTACAAAACATCCTGAGATTAGATGGTCTATTGTTTCTTGGTATTTATCAAAGAACCTTCATTTTGGATCCACATTATTATGTATAAAATTTGCCTGAAAGTTCCTAGTGAAAAAGGTTTGCGCAGCAAGAATAAAACCTTCAGTTTCAGACTTTAATCCAGATGGGCATTAATTTTATCCACATTGGATTAATTGGCACGTTCTGGATATTGGCCATGCAGAGGTTTGTCTTACCAGCGTTGTTTCATCTGTTCAAGAGCTTTATCCTTTTTTTTCTTTTTCATATTTTTGCCGCAAATTTGATTCTTGGATTCTGTATTATTATTATGTAGTCATTTTTCATCATATTTCGATTTCTGCTATGGTCGCACTACCTACCAAGTCTGCGGGAAGACTTAAGGCAGGTCGTGGTGTGTCTTTATGGCTCCATTTCATTTTTTTTTTAATCTGCCCTATCATCCCTAGCGTTACATAAACAAAGTTCTCCTTAGTGTGTGGGCTGTACTTAAGACAATTTTTTGTATATCTCTTAAGCTAGGATTTCCAGGGATTCTTTCAATGTATTGTTTTGTTCCTTTTTTTATCATTCCAAGTGCAACTACTATCACTGGCACGATTCTTGTTTTCAATTTCCACATTTTTTCTATTTCAATTTCCAGGTCTTTATATTTTAACAGTTTTTCGAATTCATTGGTTGCTATGTTACAATCCGCTGGACAATCCATATCAATTAATAGACAAGTTTTTCTTTCTGGTTTTAACAATAATGTCCGGCCTATTTGCTTCAAGTTTCTTGTCTGTGTAGATGGTGTAGTTTCATATAATGGTGACTTCTTCTAACCGGTGCTGGGTGATGTTTATACCAGTGTTTGTTTACAGATTTTTCATAGTGTTTGCACATTGTCCAATGTAAATATTGCCCCACCCTATATTATTATTATTATGTCATTTTTCATCATATTTCGATTTCTGCTTTGGTCTCACTACCAACCAAGTCTGCGGGGAGACCTAAGGCAGGTAGTGGCGTGTTGTTATGACTCCATTTCATGTTTTTCTATCTTCCCTATCATCCCCAGCATTACATAGATAACGTTTTCCTTAGTGTGTGGGCTGTACTTAATAAGACAATTTTTTGTATATCTCTTAAGCTGGGGTTTCCAGGGATTCTTTCAATGTGTTGTTTTGTTCCATTTTTTATCATTCGAAGTGCACCTACTATCACTGGCACAACTCTTGTTTTCAATTTCCACATTTTTTCTATTTCAATTTCTAGGTCTTTATATTTTGACAGTTTTTCAAATTCCTTGGTTGCTATGTTACAATCCGCTGGACAAGCCATATCAATTAATAGACAAGTTTTCTCCTTCTGGTTTTTAACAATAATGTCTGGCCTGTTTGCTTCAATTTTTCTGTATGTGTAGATGGTGTAATCCCATGGAATGGTTACATCTTCTATTTCTGTAACCGGTGCTGGATGATGTTCATACCAGTGTTTGTTTACAGCTTTTCCATAATGTTTGCACATTGCCCAATGTAAATATTGCCCAACTCTATCGTGGTGATTTTTATATTCGTTTGGGGCAAGCACAGAACAGCCTGAGATTAGGTGGTCTATTGTTTCTTGGTGTTTATCACAAAACCTGCATTTTGGATCCATATTATTATGCATAATATTTGCCTGAAAGTTTCTCGTGAAAAGACTTTGGTCTTGTGCTGCAAGTATAAATCCTTCAGTTTCAGACTTTAATCCAGATGCACGTAACCATCGATGAGTATTTACTTTGTCAACATTGGATTTATTGGCACGTACTGGATATTGATCATGCAGAGGTTTGTCTTGCCAGCGCTGTTTCATCTTTTCAAGAGCTTTATCTTTGGCTTTCATTTGCATATTTTTTGCCGCAATAGTTGGTTCTTGGCTACTGTTTTGCTTTTCTACAGAATCTACTAACTGTAATTCTTGTTTGTATTTACTGCCTTCTTTTATTATTGAATATTTTTTCTTTCTTTCTTCATGTTGCCTTACTAATTGTATCATCCAATCCTTTGTTGTTTCTATGTATGTTAGTAAGCCAATAGTTGTTGTCTTGTATGACAATTCCAGCTGAATAAGACCCCTTCCACCTTCTTTACGGGGTATGTATAGACGGTCTACATCAGCCTTTGGGTGATGCATCCTATGCTTAGAAAGAAGCTTTCTTGTTTTAGCATCCATTCGCCTGATGTCGTTTAGAGTTATTATTATTATTATTATTATTATTATTATTATTATTATTATTATTTTATCTTGTTTTATGATTTCTTATTATATATTATGGCATATCATTTATTCTGATTAGTTGTAATATTGGAATGATTTAGTATGGTAATGTATATGTATCTTTCTTATTTATATATTATTACTTAATTATGTTATTATAATAATTCTAATGCATAATTATTTATTATTTTATTATTTCATTAATGGTTCTAACTGTTAACATTATTTTTAATGTTTTAACATTATTTCTTTTCAAATAATACTTTTATACATTATTTTAAATAGAATTTTAAACGGATATCGATTTCGTTTACGATTCAAGTATGATTCTTTCACGTTATTTAGAATCGAAAATCGTTCCATCATTTGACACGTACATACCTCTTTACTGGCTCATAACTGCACATATTCACATCTGATTCTCTCAACGCATGCATTCATAACTTATTTCTCTTATTTTATTAAAAAAAACGCGTTTGCAAACACAGTTTAACAGACATAAGTTTTTTCTTCTACATTTAATATTCAACCATTGCTTTATCACACGTGACACATATCTGACCAATGACACTATGCCTCAATCAACATACTGTCTCTCGGATTTTTAAATAATTCGTCTTTAATAAATCTCTGAAGAAGCTTGTTATAAATGAAACATGTGAGATTAAAGACCCTTTATATATATATATATATATATATATATATATATATATATATATATATATATATAATTAAGATTATCATATATTATAAAAAATTTGAAACAATAACCATACAACAACACATCTAAATCCTCTACAGAAAACCAATGTAGTGTATCAATTTACATGCCCGTTCAGAGATTGTATCTCTGGTACTAATAATAAACCCACTACATATATTGGTTTTACTACAACCACGCTATCCCGTAAAATTACTTGTCACCTTTCTGATCAGAGTTCAATTAAACAACATTTCTTAGAAAAACTTAGCCATGTAGATAATATTAGACAGATTTTAGTCAATAACACAATAATACTCACTCATACACACAGTAAAAAGAACCTTCAGATATTGGAGGCTATTTACATAAAATCAAAACAACCCTCACTTAATAAAATCACATTTAAATCTGGTTACAACACATTATGTTGCATTTAGATATATAGTTCTGTTAACATTTCAGTCTCTCACGCAGTGAGACGTAATAGAACCGCATTATAAATTTACGAACTGCGTCTGCTATTTGGTGACTATTATTATTGCTTAGCAATGTTTTATGTCAACCCAAAATAAAATCATCATCGATAGTGGATGTCTTTTTGTTAACCTCCATTATACCTCTCTGAAAATGGCTCATGTGAGCCGAAAGCTTAGAACCAGTAAAATAAAAAAATATCTAAATGTTGGACAATTTTTGTCTTTATTTTCACCTGAAATTAAAGTAAAAATACAATGTTTAGAACGGCTCATGATTAAACATAATAGAAATTCATTGCCTGTTATATTTAACAGTATATGTTTAGAATATATATATATACATAGTCATCCATATACAATCATGTTTCGCTGTATCACAGCTCATCAGTGTGGCTAGATACATCCACTTGCTTCTGGCCGGGATCGAAACTCATCCGATATAGTGTTAGTCGGAGTCGCTACCCCTTACGCCATAAGCACATGGAATCAGAGGAGGGAAACTTTAACGTTTTATATATAAGCAGTGTATACACACGCCAGTCACCGAATCAACTCTATTTCTGAAGAGTAATGCTTATTTCGCAGAAGTGGAAACTATTTTTTAAATTTTCTTCTCTCGAGAGCTCAATCGTAATGAGAGCATAATATATTAGTCAATGTTTTTATGTGTGTCTTCATACATATATTCATGTTTGTGTACCTTTGTAAAATCTGCTATACGTCTGTAGTCTTATGCGCACACCATTTAATCAAAAGTGTGTTTATCGATTTTTCTTGACAGGAGACAAGTCCATCAAAATTTACATAAACATTTCCTCTTATTGTGGTAAGTTTCTTAATCTTATTATTTCCGAAATATCCCGCAATTTAATTGGGAGAAGTGATCTGTCTCTTTGGTATCTTTACCTTCCCGCAGAGAGCTGTTGCAGACTTCACATCCTTCAATGTACGCGTCGCCCGACTTCGATTTAAGCGTCATTAAGCCCTCACATCCGCCGCTCGAAGAAAACTTCTGTAAAGTGGGTGACTTAAATTATTTAGCTTTCAGCATCGTCACTCCCGTTTTCTATGAATGTTCAATCTGAAATTGCGAAAAGATAAAAAGTATTGCTCATTCAGCTGTCAGTGTTTCCGCTCGACAAAGTGACCTAGAACCGAGGTCGTTACCAATGAGTCCATTGATGATAGAGATTCTTCTTCTTCTATGTGCCCTGTCCCTTCAGGACGTAGGCGATCATGGTTCTCCACGTCTCCCTTTTAGTTTGTTTGCTCCTGTTA
This sequence comes from Ascarosepion bandense, assembly GCA_037127315.1. Lineage (NCBI taxonomy): Eukaryota > Metazoa > Mollusca > Cephalopoda > Sepiida > Sepiidae > Ascarosepion > Ascarosepion bandense. Next base: position 6,701,271 of record JBBBDQ010001775.1, read on the forward strand.
CACCTCGCAACCCCCGTTCCGTCATCCACTTGATCAGGCCCTGCAAATAAGTTATCCGCTGCCTTCATCTGTCTCTTTTCCCTTCTATCTGGCCTGTCAGTATCAGGTTCTCTAAGTTCTCCTTCCTTATTGCCTGTCCCAGGAACTTCAGTTGTCTCTTGCTGATGCTCAGTATTAATTTCCTTTTTGTTGCCATTCTTTCCAACACCTCATCGTTGCTTGCAAGCTCAGTCCACGATATCCTCAGCATCCTTCTGTAGAACCAGATTTCCGCTGCTTCAAGTTTTGTCCTCATTTTCTATGATATTGTCCAGCATTCACTGCCGTATTGAAGAACTGATATCTCGTAGCAATCCAGCACTCTTTTCTTTGTTTCTAGTGAAATTTTCCTGTGTGTTAGTATTTTACTCAGCTTCTGGAATGCGTCCTTTGCCATGCCAATTCGCCTTCGGATCTCTGTGTCGCGCTTTCCATCTCCTGTTAGAACACTTCCTAGGTATTTAAATTTTTGTACTTGCTTGATTCTGGTGTCCCCCACCTGTATTTCGCATTTTGGGCTGCATCTTTTGCTGATGACCATGCATTCAGTTTTCTTAAAGTTTATTTGTCGTCCTTTTTTTATTGGTGTTAGTTATTCTTCTTCTATGTGCGGTGTCCCTTCTAGACGTTGGCGATAATGACCTTCCACATTTCCCTATCTCTTGTCGCTCTTTTTACTTCTTCTCCTGTTATCTCACTTAATCTCCCCTCCACCATCTGTCTGTTCAAGTCTACAGAGTATGTCATGCCTTGTCTTTCTGCCCCTTTATCCGTCCCGTGAGCATCAGCTTCGCCAAGCCCTCCTTTTTCATTACACGTGCCAGGAACATCAGCTGTCTTTTCCTGATGTATCAGTTTCTTTCTCGTGTCCACCCTATTCAAAACCACCTATTTGCTCACATGTTCCGTCCATGACAAAAAGCAAAAGCAGATATGCAAAGATAGAAAGGGGCGTAAGACAAAGTTAAGTCTTTTCGCAGGGTCTATTCAACTTGTACAGCGAGACTATTCTGAGAACCCTAGATGTTCTGCCAGGATTTGATTTCGGAGGCCACAATTTGAACAGCATAAGGTACGTAGATGGTACAGTGCTGAAAGCAGATACAGAAAGAAAAGTACAACACCTTCTACAGAAGGTAGCTGGAAAGAGTAGCAAGAAAGGACTACAAATAAACTGCAAGAAAACGGAATGCATGGTCATCAACAAATAGAGCAGCCCCAAATTCCAAATACAGGCGGGAGATAGTAAAATCAAGCAGGTACAAAAATTTAAATACCTGGGAAACGTTCTAACAGAAGACGGAATGTGAGACACAGACATCCGAGGGCAAATTTGCATGGCGAAATATGCATTCCAAAAACTGAGTAGAGGATTAAGAGACAGGAAATTTTTACTAGAAATAAGTAAAAGAGCAAGCGATTGTTATATGATGTCAGTTCTTCAATATGGCAGTGAATGCTGGACAATATAATCGAAGATGAAGAAAAAAATTAAAGCAATTCAAATGTTGTTCTATAGAATGATACTGCAGATATTATGGGTCGAGAATGTGAGCAATGATGAGGTTTGGGAAAAAGTGGAAACGAAAAAGAAATTAATACTGAGCACCAGAAAGGGACAGCTGAAGTTCCTGGGATATGCGCCGAGGAAGGAGGGCTTGGAGAAACTAATACTAAGAGACAGAGGAAAACAATACGAGACAGAGGAAAACAATGTGTAACGTACCCTCGTCTATTTAACAGGTTAAGAGGATCATCCCTTGTTCCCTGTTTAAGCTGTGGTTTCCGGCTTTCTCTTTTCCAATCTTCTCACTTTGTTTTTTTTTCAATTGGAGTAGATAGATCTATCTATCGCCCGGTTGACATTCCACCCACATCTATTGAACAGGTTAAGAGGCTCATCCCTTGTTCCATGTTTAGGTTGTGGTTTCCGACTTTCTGTTTTCCAATCTTCTCACTTTGTTTTTTTTTTCAATTGGAGTAGATAGATCTATCTATCGCCCGGTGCACACTCCACCCATGTCTATTGAACAGGTTAAGAGGCTCATCCATTGTTTCCTGTTTAGGATGTGGTTTCAGTTTCTCTTTACCAATCTTCTCACTTTGTTTTTTTTCAATTGGAGTAGATAGATCTATCTATCGCCCGGTTCACACTCCACCCACGTCTATTGAACATGTTAAGTGGTTCATCCCTTGTTCCCTGTTTAGGTTGTGGTTTCCGGCTTTATCTCTTCCAATTATCTCACTTTATTTTTTTTTTCAATTGGAGTAGATAGATGTATCTATCGCCCGGTTCCCACTCCACCCACGTCTATTGAACATGTTAAGTGGTTCATCCCTTGTTCCCTGTTTAGGATGTGGTTTCCGGCTTTCTCTTTCCCAGTTTTTTCACTATTACATAGCCCCCTGCACACTAGTGGTGTTACCGCCTTGCTCGGGGTGATATGATTAAAAAAAAATTGACCGGTCTGAACAGGTGGATGGCAGAACGGTGGTTACGTGGGGTAACAGGAGAAAGCGTGCTAAGTGCCACCAGGGATAGGGAGACGTGGAAACCCATGATCACCTACTTCCTGAAAAGACAAGGCACGTGGAAGAAGAAGAAGAAAACGAAACAAGCGTTTTGTTGGCTACACCTTGACAGCTTTTAGAACGTTACATTTCATGTAAAATGTTTAGTGTATAGTATTTTTGTATTATCTACTAATATTTGTTTTATGTTAAGATGCTAACCTTTAAGAGAATAACTAGTAACTTATTGGTCTCGTGTTTTAAATTGACATGGCGTAGAATAATTATATCGAATCAGCTGCTAGGTCTACTACTAGGAATGTTGATTCACTGTGTCGATCCAAACAATTTTTCTCACCAGTATAAATATGTAAATGCTGCCAGATCTAATCGTGTAGAGAAAGCTCGTAAATGTTTTTGCCATCAAAATAAAACTGTTCTCGTTTAATCACGGTAGACAACATTTATGCCAGTTATCAGAATGGATGCCGCTAGACTCCTGGAGAGTAACACACTGTGTCCTGTTGCCATCACATTTATACAACTACCATTAGTCCGTGCAATGACTACTGTTACAATATCTGTTACAATATACTCCTGTAATTCATCTCGATCTTCCTGGCCGGTGTCCCTCGAGGCTTTATCCTATCACCGTCGCTCTTCCTTATTTTCATAAATGATCTCCTAGACGTAATCAAGTGTCAAGTAGGCATCTACGCAGAAGACACCAGAATCTACTCTAGCATCAATAAGGAATCCGGCGAGACGGACAAACATAATCTCTCTGATCTTGTGAGGGATTGTGAGGGATCTACATTCTGTGGTGGAATGATGAAAGGAGTGGCTTGTAAATTTCAAGACCGAGCTGTTGTCTGTCAATCATCACAGGCAACCTGTCCGGCCTCCCATAAACATGGATCAAGCGAGTCTCCCTGAGAGCAATACACTGCGCCTTCTCGGCCTTACCCTTTCTTTCGATCTCAAGTGGAACCATAACATTGCGTCAAGAGCTAAATTCACTTCTAGGAAGGTTGGGCCATTATGTCGGGCCAGGATTTTTTTTCCTTCTGAACCTATCTTGCATATATACAAATCAACCACCCGTCCGTGCATGGAATACTGCTGTCATATATGGTCAGACGCACCCACTGTTCATCTCAGTGTTCATGACGGCTCCAAAAAAGAGTCAGTAATGCGGTAGGTGCCGACTTGGCTGCTCGACTCCAGCCACTTCCCCACCGACGAGATGTGGCCTCTCGTTGTCTGTACTATAAATACTTTCATGGCTTCTGCTCCAACGAACTTAAGTCACTGGTGCCCCGATTCGTGCAACCAAACTGGCAGCATCAACCAAAATGCAGACGAGAATTCTACTCCAGCAGCTTACCTTTTCTCGGAAATCCCGCTTGTAGAACTGGCTTCCATATTCTTGCTTACCTGACGGCTACAACCTCCAGGAATTTAAATGCAATGTCAATACCCATATCTTAACTAGTTGACTGTTAGGTATAATACGGATTTCAGTGTCGTATTTTCGGGCCTCTATTAAAACACTTATTTGACAATGAACTTTGTTCTACTTATTTGATCTCCAGTGTCTGCAAAAAGAAATCAATATCACGACGTTGAAAAATAACGGAAATCGAGATCCTAGGTGAAATCATATTGCAGAAGTTCTTTTTCATGAATCTTAAGATTTGTAGTAGCATCACTAGACCAGTTTATTTTTACTAATTTCACCCCAAGCAAGACAGGAGCGCCACTAGTGCGCAGGTGGGTTCAGTCAATTAAGTGCCATACGTGATACACGCTTGGGCGATCATATCTCGAAAGAGACATGACTGACTGGGCAGAAGATTATCCCGCAGTATGTTGCCATTGCTTTCTGCGGTAGGCTGGTTGCCGACCAAGGCTATAGAACCCAATCTGTCCTGTTATTTAACCCATAACTGGAAGGAAGAGACGGATTAATACCTTTCCCAAGGGTATTTGCGCGCAAGTGAATACAATGGATTCAACTGGAATTCGAAATCGGCTCCCCAGTTTCTCGTTCCGAGCCGATATCCACTGTACCACAACGCACATTGGGTTACTGTGAAAAAAAAAAGACTAGTATTGAAGAAATGATAAATGATAAGTGGAATTCAAGATGGAAGAAGATGGTAATTGACGTTGCATTTAAATTTTTGGAGATTGTAACTATCTGGAAAGCTAGTAAACGGGAGGCGAAAGGTGCGAGAAAAGAACTACTCTCGTAAAGGTGAAGTTTACATTTAGTTATTTCAACGGTAAAAGGGTGTGACACCTAAACGCCAACCTAGTAGCGTGTGTTATAGCACCATGTATAAAAAAACTCACCAGACAGTTTCTACGAAAATATTTGCAGAAAAGACAGAGGGATGCCACATGACGTCGGTGAGAAACTGACTAAAATCGAGCTGCTAAGTCAGAAACGATTAAAAATCAGATCATTCTTAGGATTTTTTAAATCGTTTTCCCCCCATGAATGGCGGTAACGCCACTGATGTGCAGGGGTTTACATAAGAGTAAAAAGATTAGATAGGAGGAGAGTAAAGAAAAAGACGAACCAGTTAAGGATGGGAATACAGGTGTGATGACAGTTGCTAAGGTGGAGAGAAAAGAAAAGATAAAAACAGGGTGGTATAGAAAGAACTAGAGTCAAGTGATTAAAAGATGGTTATTGACATTGCATTTAAATTCCTGGAGGGTGTAGCAAGTATATGGAAGGGAGATCTACAGGCGGAGAGTGCGAGAAAAGAATCTGCCGGAGTAGAATTGTGAATAAGAGTGAAAGATTAGATAGGAGGAGAGTGAAGAGAAAAGCGAACCAGTTAAAAAGGAGCAAGAGAAAGAAAGATGGGAATACATGTGTGATGACAGTTGCAAAGTTGGAGGGAAAGGAAAAGATATACAGGATGATGCAATTCACACGTAGCTAATCTATATGCGGTTGTGTAATGAATAACGACTGGAGTTTAAATCAGAATTATTATTAATTCTGCTCATTAGACCCAAATGATACAACATTTAATATTCAAAATAATCCAGAAAAGAATCACATTCAGAAACTCACGTGCCCATATCGAGAATAGATATTTGTAATGTAATCTACGAAAAACATTTTCTCGACCATTCAAAAACAAAAGAAAGAAAGAAAAATAAAAATATAGAAAAATCATAAAAGAAAAAAAAGAGAAAGAAAAAGAAAAAGAAAAAGAAAAGAGAACGAACAGTATAAAGAGAAAGTAAGTTAAAGTTAACGTCTTAGATCGACAACAGTGTCTATTGCAATTCAGCTGCTTGTTTAGAAAAATATGACATGGAAATTTAACATTAAATTTAGTTTTAAAGACAATAGGTTGTATCTACGGTATAAAATTAAATGGTAAATCATACTTTTTAATACAAATTAAAATATAATAACTAGTAGTATAATATTATAAATAAATATTAGTTATAATAATAAAAAAATGATAAATAAAATATTAAAAAACAATCCTAAAAGGGATCCTAAATAATAATAATAATAATAATAATAATAATAATAATAATAATAATAAAATATATAAAATATATATAAAAAATATTAAGCAATAATAACACTAATAATAATATTATTATTATTATAAAATAATAATATTATAAAAAATGTTATTGCTGCAAAATACGTATTACCCATGAAATTGTAGAATATCTACTTTTTTTCTAAATTATATTACTCTGTTAAATCAAATAAATAAATTTACCTGACTTAAATACTAAATATTCTACTTTATATATATATATATATATATATAATAATTCTGATTTTGCTTTCTGATTTAAACTCCAGCCGTTATTCATTACACAACCGTATATACATTAGCTACGTGTGAATTGCAATTCATAATGAGGCTTGGTTGGCAACTAGTCTAAAAAGTCAGTCATTAATTGATAAGGGTCGTTTGGAAACATGGTGGCACACTACGTGCACCTGCACTCTGTATTCTTTTATTCCTATAAGAATATTTGTTTTTCCACAGGCCTATATCTATATTTTTAATAATCGTGTCGCCTCAAGCAAGGCATTTTACTGCAACTAGTTCGGCTGCATTCGCTCTCTCACCGGCGTGATGTGGTTTCTCTGTGTTTCTTTTACAAATCTTTCACGGCTTCTGCTCCAACGAACTTAGCTCACTGGTGTCCCCTATGTAATAATTTCCTCGAGCTACTGGGCTAGCAACTGGATTCAACCATTTTAAAGTGAAACCGATAAAATATAATCGCAATTTCTACTCTAACAGCTTTTTTTCTCGTATTCCCCGTCTGTGGAATTCCCTTCCGTATACAGGCCTTTACTATATATATATTTTTAATAATTGTGTCGCCTCAAGCAAGGCATTTTACTGCCACTATTTAGCAGGAGGTTACATAGGAGGAAAGTCATGAGGAAGAAAGACAGGTTACAGTGGGTGACAGGAAGTGGGTAAGAGAAGGATGAGAATACTGATGTGGATGGAGTGGATGGAGAAAGGTGCATGAGATAGAGAGAAAGAGAGAAAGAGAGAGAATGTAAGTTAATGAGATAGAAGATGACTATTGACTTTACGTTTGAATTCTTGGAGATTGTAGCTTTCGGGGAAGCAAGTAAACAGAAGGGAATTCCACAGGCGGGAAGTGCGAGTAAAGAAGCTGATGGAGTCGAGTTTGCGTTTACAATTTATTGGTTTCACAGTAAAATGGTGGGACCTAGTTGCTAATCTTATTGCTTTCTTTGGCCTAACTCTCTCAGAAGACCTAAAGTGGAATGACTATATCGAATCCATAACTAAATCTGCAGCTAAGAAGGTCGGTTCACTGTTCAGGGCCAGGAAGTTTTTCCTGTCTGAATCCATCTTGTATATATATAAATTTACCATCCGCCCGTCTACTGAATACTGCTGCCACATCTAGTCGGGCTCCCCTCCTATTCTCTTCGAAGTTCATGACAAAATCCAATTGAACGAAACATTGACAATACAAGTCAACGGCTTTTCACATAGTCCCTTATACATTATTCTTTGTTAGGTTTATGAAGACTTGTTTCTCTGTCTCTGTGTGTGTGTGTGTATATATATATATATATATATATATATATATATATATATCCGAGTGAATACAGAACGAAGAAAGAATTTTTACAACGTCCAAAACATTAATTTAAAACAGTGCTCGATATATACCATATAGAGCTGTGAATATTTATTATAAATTATTTTTTAGGACATGTACAAATTTTTTTATGTATATATCCACTACAAATGGTACATTTGTTTCGACATCGAAACTTCAATGTCTCATCAGGCGGTATGTATAGGAATGGAAATCCTCTTTTCTTATATTTGGTCACTTGTGTTTGGGATGTTGGTGGGGGTTAGTGATAATGGAACAAGTCTCGTGCATTGACCGTTAGAATTTTGAGGAAAGTGGTGTGGGTAGTTAAAATGGATGATTAATGAGAGTCTTTGATGTCTAGACAGATTTAACATTAGCAGTTAGAATGTAAGTTTTTATTATCTTGTAACTAAACTATATCCTTTGGATTTCTTAGAAGAGCCCTGTAAGGGGTGGGATGCTTATTTTGTACAGAATATTTTTGTATTTAAGCAGAATCTTTATAATTAATGTAAATTTGTATATTTAATCTTAATTTTGGATTTAGGAAATAGATTTTTCCTATTAAATGTTTAATTTTTAATTAGATCACAGTTTTTTTTATTAAAATTTAAATTTTAAATTTCTTTTCTTATACTTGGTCAGTTGTGTGGGATGTTGGCGGGGATATATATATATATATATATATGTGTGTGTGTGTGTGTGTGTGTGTGTGTGTGTGTGTGTGTGTGTGTGTGTGTGTTTACCAACTCGGATAATGTTATTTGTAAATAAAAGAAAAAAAGCAAACACAAAAAGTTTTACATAAGATAAATCATAACCACATTTTCTCAATCGCTTACCTGGCTTCTAGCAGATCAAAGTGTCATCAAGCATAAGAATTATATTAGTATGTTTTGTGGAGATGAACACACCTCTCCAGAATATCACTTGGATTTATCCAAATAGCATACATACTGACGTCCAGTATCGTCAGCAGAAAGCTAACCAGGAGCGAGCCTTATAGCCTTACTACAGAATTCAGTAAGACTAAATTGAAACATGAAACATGTCTCCAACGTCCCAACACCTTTGGCATATATCACACTACAGATCAGTCGTATGAAACTTACAATTTGTCTCTAGCTACCCTGATGATGACTTAAGATAGTCAAAAGCATGAAGTAAACTGCTTCCGAAAGGAACTTTGAACAGATTCACATGGATTCCCCTCCTTGTCTGAGTAGGATTATTCGTAATTTGGAAAGACAGTTAAGTAAAATTAATAGACATAAAATGTCTGTCTTAAATAATATTAACTTAAAAGAATCATCTGCCTAAATACACAGAGCATATATATATATATAAAATTGATTCTATTTCCCTTTTAGTAAAGATAAAGTTTTGTACTTTTGTACTGATTCTGAAAGGATCTTCGGAGAATTTAACATGGAATCCTCTACATGCCTGAGAAGGATTATGTTTAATTCGGAAAAACAACCTAATAAAATGAATCGACATAAAATGTCTGTTTTTAATAATATTGACTTAAAAAAATAATCTCAGCCTAAATACACAGAATATATATATATATATATATATATATATATATATATATATATATATATGTGTGTGTGTGTGTGTGTGTGTGTTTAACTAAAATTGATTCTATTTACCTTTTAGTAAAGATAAAGTTTTGTTCCTCTGGAATGGTTTCGAAAGGATCTTCGAAAAATTTCACATGGAATCCCCTCCTTGTCTGAGAAGGATTATTCGTAAATTGGAAATATATAAAATGTCTGTCTTTAATAATATTAACTTAAAGAAATAATCGCTCCCTAAATACATAGTGTATGTGTATAATCGCTCCCTAAATACATATGTGTATGTGTGTGTGTGTGTGCGTGTGTGTATTTAACTCAAATTGATTCTGTTTACTTTTTTAGTAAAGATAAAGTTTTGTACTCGTGAACTTTGCCATTCCCGGATGGAGTTTATCAAACCTCAATGGCGAAAAAGAAATGAAATCGATATCGCAACCATAACGTTTCCCTCACAGCGACTGAATCGCTTTCACGTTGTGAGCCGCCAAGGTAGGTAACTCTGGTCGGTAACAAAATCTCTTCTGATCTTGAAACCTTTAGGGCGATGAAATTCACCATTTCCGCATCCTTTGAACTCCTTGAACGTAGCACTCCGTATTTTTCCTCGGATTTCTTTGAATTACAAACAAAGGTAGAATTCCATGCCAATATTTCTCGTACATGAAGGTTGTGTCGGATAGTTACAAGTCTTAAACCTACAAGTCTTAAACATACAAAAAATTAAGAAAAAAAAGTTTTTTTAACAACAAATAGTATTCATAGTTCGTATGAGGGAAATTATATATTTATATATATATAAATTAATCCCACTCATATGAAATATAACATTGATATATATATATATATATACATATGTGTATATATATACATATCAGTATTATATATATATATATATATATATATATATATATATATAAATCCAAGTTAAGAAGACAAATAGTTTTACCATTCCGAGTTCTCTGGCATATACATTTTTTAAAAATGTGCTCAATAAAAAAATATTGTAGAGTATAATATAATCATATAATTAAATTTGTTTATAAATTAAAAATACATTGCGACACGGTAATATCTATATTTCGAGATTTCTCTCTCGTCATCAAGCAATGTTAGATCTGGGTTGTGAAAATGAGGAAATCCTCAATACCTCATTTAATCCATGGATTTGAGGTTCTCACGTCATCTGCGGACAAAGCCGAGTGCTTTGCCCACAGATTCTCATCCAACTCCACATTTGACTCGTCCGGAGTACACCCACCCGACTTCCCTACTAGAACTGAGGCCAAACTGCACGACGTATATATTACCCCGACAGTAGTATCCAGAGTAATTTCAAAACTTGACCCCCATAAGGCGTGTGGAGACGATGGAATCCCGGTGATAGTCCTTAAGAGGTGTGCTCCTGAACTTTCCCCTGTCCTCTCTAAACTATTTAACTACTGCCTTTCTGCTTCCTGCTTTCCTGCATGCTGGAAATTCTCTTCACTCGTTCCTGTATTTAAGAATTGTGGTGAACCCTCGGACCCATCCAACTATCGCCCTATCAGTTCTACCGATATTCGGGAAAGTATTCGAGGCTATAATGAATGCTGAAATAGTTCATCATCTCACAGCCCACAAACTGTTCTCCGACAGGCAATATGGATTCCGCTTTGCCAGGTCCACGGCCGACCTGCTAACAACCGTAACGGTGTACATGCTACAGTCCCTTGATGAGTCTGGCGAGGCTCGCGCGGTTGCTCTGGACATCTCCAAGGCTTTCGACAGGGTTTGACACTCTGGCCTCCTATGCAAACTACGCGGTTATGGTATTACCGGTCGCCTGCTTGACCTAATCCAATCTTTCTTAAATAACCGCAAAATGAAGGTCGTTCTGAATGGGCGTGCCTCTTCGTCGTACAGCACGAATGCTGGTGTCCCACAGGGATCTATCCTGGGATCAACGCTCTTCCTTATTTTCATCAACGACCTCCCAGATGAGATGAAGTCCCAAGTAGGCATCTACGCAGATGACACTACAATATACTCCCGCTCCAGTAAGAAACCTGTCGTGGCGGACAGACATAATCTCGCTGCTGACCTTGAGCGGGATCTACACTCTGTGGTGAACTGGGGCAAGAAGTGGCTTGTCAACTTCAATTCATCTAAGACCAAGCTGTTGTCTGTCAACCATTACAGGCAACCTCTCCTGCCTCCCATAAGCATGGACCAAGTGATTCTCCCTGAGAGTAATACACTACGCCTCCACGGACTTACCCTGTCCCCAGACCTCAAATGGAACCACTATATTGAATCCATAGCAAAATCTACTACTAAGAAGGTTGGGTCACTATGTCGATCCAGGATGTTTTTTTCCATCTGAATCCATCCTGCATATATACAAGTCAACCATCCGTCCGTGCATGGAGTACTGCTGCCATTTATGGTCAGGTGCCTCTGTCGTTCTCCTCAGTGTTCTTGACAAGCTCCAAAGGATAGTCTGTAATGTGATAGGTACTGATCTGGCGACTCGACTGCAGCCACTTCCCCACCGTCGAAATGTGGCCTCCCCTTGTCTGTTCTATAAATACTTTCATGGCTTCTGCTCGGACGAGCTTAAGTCACTGATGCCTCCTCAACATGTGTTTACTCGTGCAACCAGACTGTCAACTGGGTCCCACCCATTCACAGTCAGGTTAGCCAAATGCAGACGACAATTCTACTCCTGCAGCTTCTTCTCTCGCACTTCCCGCCTGTGGAACTCGCTCCCGTATTCTTGCTTTCCTGACGGCTACAACCTCCAGAAATTTAAATGCAAAGTCAATACTCATCTACTAACCACTGGACTCTAGCTCTCTCCCCACCCCTGTACAACCTTCCCTTTCTCTCCACCTATGTATCTGTCATCGCACCTGCTTTCTCAGCTTTCTATTGTCCCTTTCTAACTAGTTTGTACTCCTCACTCTTTTCTAATTAATCTTTTTACATTTATGTAAGCCCCTGCACATCAGTGGCGTTTCCGCCTTGCTCGTGGTGAAATGATTAAAAAAAAAATTAAATATAAGAAACAATACAATAATAATATATTTTTAATTAATAAACAAATTTAATTATATATATATATATATATATATATATATATATATATATATATATATATATATATATCGGTACAACTATCTAATACATTCATAACTATCTAATACATGTGTATGTGTTTTCGTATGTATGTATTGATATAGCTACGTATCTATCTCAATGTCTCTCTTAGTTCGTATCTATATATCTATCAATTTATGTACTTATCTATCTGTCTTTTCATATCTATCTATCTATCTATCTATCTATCTATCTATCTATCTATCTATAGATGCGTCTGCGTTTATAAGTATTTACCTATGTATTTATCTCTATGTGCTCATATCTGTCTATCAATCTATTTATATCCCTGTGTATATATATATATATATATATATATATATATATATATCGGTGATGGTTTTCATAGTTCTGACATGTTCTGGAGTCTGTCCAATGATTATTCAAGTTTATTGATCCTCATCTTGAACTAAAATCTTGAAATGTTTGAGCCATTTAAAATCCGGTTTTCTACCAGAAGGATTTTTGGTAAAGGCCTGCTGAAGAATTTCGAGAGTTTTAGTAGAAAAACTTACACACGTTTACCGTAACTCGAATGTTTCCGTCATCGTAAAGATTGCAGAACCGATGCTATATAATGTCTCGATGAATGTAAGTTGTTAATATGAAGACTTACAACACGTGTATTTCCCTTGAAGTGTAGAATTATATTCCGTATATTAATGGAAATTTCTAATACTACATTGTATATTTTTAGTTCAGAAATGCTCAGCCAAAATATTCGTCGACCTTCTTCAAGTCATATCTGAATAACTTCCAGTATACTTTTAAATTTTATAAGAAATCGGCGAGTTGATTTAAAATCCCGTCAAGTTGGTTAAGTTTACTTTCACACGCACGCACACATACATACGCACACACACATACATACGCACACACACACACATACGCACACACACTCACACAATCATCGAGAATCTCACTCTCCTCTAGCTATGAGTTAAACAGAGGTGGTAACTCGATAAATTTATTCAGTATTCTCGGCTACCTGTGAGGGGATGTCTGCCCGACGAACACATATTGACTAATACTGCACAATCTGCCGTTCAAGAAACATGAAATATCTACGTCAAGGAGGAACGCATTGGAAAAAATGATATTTCTTATTTTGTGGTTGAGTGATTTCAGGTCATGTGGGAATTATCCAGAGGAATTTCAACATCGCCACGTAAAATAATTGAAGAATTAAATGATCAAACTTTCCAAATATTAGGGCCATATCTTGTAATAAGAAAATGAGGATTATATTCGACCAAGGTATTCATTGAATGAAGAATATATCTAAAATTATTTGTAAATGGAACTTTGTGTGTATGTGTATGTATGTGTGTGTGTCCGTTACCTATAGACTCCTAAACTGCTAAACCGATTTTCTTGAAAATTTACACGTTGTACTATAAGCGCCTGCGAGTGTTCTTAGCTAGGTTTTGTGTCGAGGTAACCCCCGATAAATATCGAAAATCAATAATCGAAAAAATCGGGTTATAGAAGGAGTGGTCCGATTTTAATTAAATTTGATACACTCATAGACAAAGACATAAGAAACGATATTCAGAAGTCTCAAGTTTGCAGTTCGTACACTAATGCAGAAAATCGATAATATATATATATATATATATATATATAAAAGGCAAGAGGTTTGTGTGTGTGTCTGTTGATCTGCCTGTATGTATGTATTTTTTTCAGCCCTTTTAGTTTAGTTTTTGCTTCGGGTTTGGCTCTAAGTAGGTATAATTGTAGTTCTTAGTCTCAGCCATGATAGCATTTACTCAAAGGACTTATTTAGCCTTTAAAATTCAGTTTACAACGAAAAAGCTTATTTGATATTGATACCAGGAAATGAAAATTTGACTTACATCCATTCATTTTTCTTTCAGTCTACGGTTTCGCTTGAACTGGAAACAACTATTGCTTTTTAGTCTTTCGTGCCAACATCCAAAGAGCCTGAGCTCCAGGACCATGGATTAGTTTTAAAGCTTTCATTACACCCGAGCAACGTCGGGCTATACTGCTAGTGCTATCATATTTTCAGGCATTACCAGATAATTATTCAGTTTAATATTTACTGCTAAATAATTGACATCGACTTCTAGGGAGGTTAGTTCACTGTATCGGACTAGGAAATTTTTCTCGTCAGAATCCATTTTGCACCATTTTAAATCTACCATTCGTCCGTGCATCGAATACTGTTGCCATATCTGTTTTATATATCACTATCGAGTATGGTATATACTGATACTCCTGCTGCCACTGGAACAACAATCTTCTTGGCAGATAAACAACACAAAACACGTTTATATAAAATATTAACTTATATTTTTATTCTCTTCAGTGGCCGTTGTGCGTAGAGAATTAGTCAGAGGTAGGTAGGCATATACAAGGGAGTTGACTGGTTGGAGTTATCTTTGCGTTCTCTTCGGCTTCTTATCTCTCTCTCTCTCTCTCTCTCTCTCTCTCTCTCTGCCCTCAGCCTCGATCTTATATAAGCTCAGATTTCAATTTTCGCTCAACTGCGTCATTTTTTTCAAGCACATTTGTTTATTATTTTTGAATTATTATTATTGCCATTGGCCATGTGCGTGTGACGTCATTACATTCTTTTGTCATTGTTTAATATATTCTGTTTGACCGAATTAATTCTGTTCGTCACAGATATGGCATCGTAATTTACATTTCTAAATTTTTTTCTTTTTTATTTTAATCATTTCACCCCGAGCAAGGCGGAAACGCCACTGATGTGCAGGGGGCTACATAAATGTAAAAAGATTAATTAGAAAAGAGTGAGGAGTACAAGCTAGTTAGAAAGGAACAATAGAAAGCTGAGAAAGCAGGTGCGATGACAGATACATAGGTGGAGAGAAAGGGAAGGTTATACAGGGGTGGGGAGAGAGCGAGAGTCCAGTGGTTAGTAGATGAGTATTGACTTTGCATTTAAATTTCTGGAGGTTGTAGCCGTCAGGAAAGCAAGAATACGGGAGCGAGTTCCACAGGCGGGAAGTGCGAGAGAAGAAGCTGCAGGAGTAGAATTGTCGTCTGCATTTGGCTAACCTGACTGTAAATGGGTGGGACCCAGATGCCAGTCTGGTTGCACGAGTAAACACCTGTTGAGGAGGCATCAGTGACTTGATAGAATCTCGACATCAGGCAATGTTGGATGTTGGTTGTGAAAATGAGTTACATTTACAAATCTAAATCATTTTCACAACCAACATCCAACATTGCCTGATGTCGAGATTCTATCATGAAACAGAAATTTCCGTGTCGTAATGTACTTTTAATTCATAAATATATGATTATATTTAATGTAAATACAATTTTATTTGCTAACCTGCATTCTTGTTGTTTATTAATATTTGTTTAATGTAAATACACTTCTGAGCTAAATTATTTACTGTGGTCACATGTGTTTACTTGTGCTGCAATATTGGCATCAAGGTCTTACCCTATTACTGTCGAAATAGTTAAATATAACTACCTCGTGTACACTGACAGTTTCTTTTCCAGCACTTCCCGTTTGTGGAACACCATACCTTTTGCTTGCTTCCTTGATAACTACAATTTCCAAAAGTTTGAATCCAACGTCAATTGCGACCTTCTATCTACTCCTTCCCATCTATCTCTTATTTTCTTTTCGACCTAACCTGTACTTTGTTTTATTCTTTATCTCACTGTAACCTTCTAAACATTTTATAGATTCAATTAACAGAATCAGCTATAAATTCTGTAGCAATATTCTAAATTATTTAGAAAAAGAACAGTGTTTTACATGCATAATTCGTGCATGAACTTGACATTACAACATAAAAAATTCCATTGTAGATAATTTTCACGTTCTAATGAACGCTAAACAATTTGTCAAAAGTTACATTTGAAGCAAGAAGAAAATTTAGAGTAATTTTTACTAACAACGTTTTAAGGTCATTTATTATGACCACAACTTACACCCTGAAGTTGATCTCGGAAAGAAATGCGAAGTATTTGAGAACATCGAGAAATGGATAATAAAATCATCTGTCAAAGTTACAGCGCATTTCTTACTTCTTTCAATAATAATTCGCAAATGATTATCCGTGATTATGAACGGATTTCGTTAAAAATAAGCAGGCACAATGATGATGTTATTAGAGTAGTTGAGATGGAGCACAAAGCTAAAAGTATGGGAATTTTTGCAACTTATTTAATCTCACACACACACACACACACACACACACACACACACACATATATATATATATATATATATATATATATATATATATATATATAATTGTGATAATATTTAGCGCCAAAGGTTGTTTTTTCAGCGGTTTTACTGATGAAATGTATTTTGGTAAGCAGGTTTGGACTTGTCTCTATATATACATATATATATATATATATATATATATATATATATATACAGAGAGAGAGAGAGAGAGAGAGAGAGAGAAAAGTTGAAAGGGTATATGGCTCAACAACACATGGTAACTGTCAATTTTATATAATGCATAGCGGATTCTTGTCTATATCTATAAACACATTGTCTTCAGCTTTCTCCACGAAATCATAACAATCTCTCTCTATACATATGTATCTTTCTTTCTCTCTCTCTCTCTCTCTCTCTCTATATATATATATATATATATATATATTGTGTGTGTGTGTGTGTGTGTGTGTGTGTGTGTGTGTGTGTGTGTACGTATGCTAGTGTAGCAATATCGATACTTCAAACGAAACACTTCGAGCCCTGAGAAAGCATCTCAGGAATTGTTGACAGCAGTCGGTCAGGAAAGAAGAGGCGTTTTTTCGCAATGGGTTCAAACATTTCCAAAGAGTGCTGACATATATAAAGCCATTGAGTTCAAGTTCTTCAGAGGCCCAGAATGATCAATATCAAAGACATGATTCTTTGACCATCATATTTTTGCACGAGATTATTTTAGGGCGAACACCCGAATGTCGTTCTACCCGAAATGTTGACAAATTGCCGATCTCCGAGTGAATGCTGAAAAGTTCTCAGTTCGGCCCAATTCATATGATCCTAATACCCTGTTGCGACAATAACTCTTTTGGTCAAGCCGGGCCCGTCAAACGAACCTGCCGCACTCAATCGAAAGCTGCTTAGGCGTATCAGAGGTCGTATTTATTTTGGCGTGCAAATTCACAGTGGGGGTTTCAGTGGGAATTTCGAACCATAAGCGTTACACAGGCGTTTCTATACACACTTTTAAAATAGTGCATTCCGGTTTGAATTCGGAGTTTCCTTTTCCTAGACTGAGTGTCAACCAAGATTAGAGGACCTAGGATATAGGAGCACTATATATACTTCATCCGCATTAGCAGTGGTATTTCCTGGACACGGTAGATTGACGGAGTCTAGGCTAGTTTCAATTTAGAGTGTTCTTTCTCCTCGGCTGGTTGCTATAGAACTCAGTCTGTCTTGTTATTTTACCCATAGGAGGCGGAAGAAGAGATAGAATAAAACTTTCCCAAGTCTATTAGTACGTAAATTAATGTAATGAACTGGACTTGAATTCGAACTCTACTCCCTGTTTTCTCAGTTCTAATTATTACTCCATTGTGCCTTTGTCTTACTTCTTAGTGAGAAGATCCTGTCTGTTTTATACAAAAGCAAGTTCTCTGAGAAGGCAAGGGGTTATAAATGGATTATCGCTTCAAAAAAAAAAAAAAAAGAATGAAAAACCATGGCGATTTCGCCGTTATATTTATTTATTTTTTTAAATCTTCTCACCTCAAGCAAAGCATTCTACTGCCACTGTTGCGCAGGGGGTTACATAGGGAAAGTGATGAGAAAGCGGGTTAGTTATGGAAAATCTCAAGAGGAGGGTAGTAGACGGATGAGTATACCGAGAATAGGGGTGAAATAGAGGGAAAAAGAGATTGAGAATGGATGCGAGAGTAAGATAGGAGATGTCTATTGCCCTTACATTTAAATTCCTGGAGAATGTATCTGTCTGGGAAGCAAGTATATGGAAGGGAATTCCACAGGCGGGAGGTGCGATAAAAGAACCTGTTAGAGTAGAAATTGCTGTTAGATATTATCGATTTCACTGTAAAAGGGTGGGACCTAGTTGCTAATCTAGTAGCTGTAAATTCATACCTACGAGACACTAGTGAACTAAGTTCATTGGAGCAAAAGCCGTGAAAGTATTTATAGAAGAGGCACAGGGAAGCCACATCACGCCGGTAGCGACTGCAGCCGAGCTGCCAAATCGGTATCTATCACATTACAGATTCTACGTTGGATTCTGTCAAGAACACCGAGGTGAACTGCAGAGGAACCCGATCAAATGTGGCAGCAGTATTCAATACACGGGCGGATGGTAGATTTATATATGTACAGGATGGACTCAGACGGGAAACGCTTCCTGGCCCTGCACAGTGAATCGACCTTCTTTGCAGCGAATTTAGTAATGGATTCAATGTAGTCATTTCACTTGAGGTCTGCTGAGAGTGTGAGACCAAAACAATTGTTATTAAGAACGATAATTTGTTGCGGCATTCACCCGGTTGGTCAAACCGGCTCCGTCAAACGAACCCACTTTATCCGAACGAAAGGTGACGAAGCGTAGAAGAGGTCATAATAGTTCGGACGTGTAAATTCACAGCGGGGGTTTCAGTTAGAATTTTGATTCACTGGCGGTCCCCAATCGCATGTTTGCACGTGTTTAGGATAGTACGATCCAATTTAAATTCAGCGTTTTCTCCTCCTAGTCTGGTTGCCACACAATCTATTTATTTTACCCATAATATGAGCACGTAAGTGAATGTAATGAACTCGACTGGAATTCGAGTTCGGTTCTGTGTTTCCTTAATCCGAACCGCAAACTATTACTTCACCATGTTTTCATAACTGAAATGGTCATTATTTAATGATCAAATACAGAATACAGATTTTAGTATGTGGTTATGAAAAATATAAAGATCCCCAATGTTTTATTATATTAAATTGGAATTTATTTTTGATATAATTACTTTTTCAATCACGATTAGGAATCCCATAACCCATTAAGCTCGTAAGGGCAAAACATGTACCACAGCAGCAGTAACAGTGCTGTGTCTTTGGCAACATAGCTTGACAGAACCTGACCTTGTCCAGGTTGGATTGAATTCAGACTTTTCTTTTTCTTGGACTTGTCGTCATCCAAGGTTATAGGATTCAGTTCATCTTGCTATTTAACCATATCTGGAGGAAGCCGGGGAGAAAGAAGGGATGTATTCATACCCTTCCTATGTGTATTAGTATAAATAAATTCAATAAACTCAACTGGAAATCGAACTCCACTTTATTAATAAAAGGTCATTAGTTTAATACAGCAAGTTGATTTGAGCAACGAAAACAAGAAATATTCGTTATGTCTATCGAAGTAAACCTTTAAATGACCGGGTATATCAATGGGTGTGTTGCGTAGAAAGAAGACCGACTTTCCCTTATGACCTATGCTAGTCACGGCACAAGGTGTCTTAGTTCCGTGACTACGACATGCATTTCCAACTACTTGTCCTGCTAGATCCTTCTAAACCAACGATCTGTTTGAAAAATTCACAGAATGGAGATGACACAGTTCAGTCGGAAGTTCTTCTGACGGCAAGGATAGTCATTACAAGTTGCTCGAAGGGTCAGTAAAATAAAGAATCAAGCACCCCTCTGTTATTAAATAAACAAAACAGTTATAACACGACTGTTAAACAATAGCTAAAGAATAGGAAATTTTAATTTTTGGCAGTTGGCTATTGAAATAAGACGAAGCTTTTAAATAGGCGTTAAGATCACCAAATGGGAGAAAGAAAAGACACGGTGAGAATTTCTGTCGCCATTAAAGACTTAGGCTAATCGTCATGTGATTGTCGCATTTTGAGTAGTTCAGAATCTTTGATTTTTTTAATGAGCCAGCTTTTTAAAATATCTTTTACTGGCCGGAGAGAATCTGGTGCTAAAGAGAAGATATGCTTCTTACATTTTCGTCTCCGGTCTACTTGTTGAAGAACCAAGTGCGTCAACCTATTTGAGCGAAATTTTCAGACAATAAAATATCTAATTAGTGATCTAATTTCAGACTATTTCGTATAATATTCTCATTGGTCAACCAACCATAGTTCGGGTTATACCTTACGGAAGTGGGAGAAAACCGTTTCTAAATCCGTGATTCGGCACTGCTTTTACTTATTAC
The DNA here is from genome assembly GCA_037127315.1 of Ascarosepion bandense. NCBI lineage: Eukaryota > Metazoa > Mollusca > Cephalopoda > Sepiida > Sepiidae > Ascarosepion > Ascarosepion bandense. Next base: position 6,721,867 of record JBBBDQ010001775.1, read on the forward strand.
AATCTCATTGGCCGACCAATCTTAATTTAGATCCGAGTGGGAATTTCTATTTGAGTGCACCTGACATTTGATACTTGAGTCTGAAAGCAGCCAAGATACTGTAATTGGGTCAAATGCAACTTAATCAGGTGCTGTGAATTTTTTGTCTTTATACTCATTATCTCGCAGTGACCTTTCAATATGGAGACCGACCACGTAAGCAAAAAATAAAGAACAGGTGTTTTGAATTTGAACTTATTATACTAAGTGAACTTTAAAATAACCAAATCATACGAAAATGCTTTTTTTTTTAAATATCTTATTCATGATAGAATTTTGTTAGTAAAAAATAAATAGATAAATAAATAAGTAAAGAATTTATTTTTAAATTTTTTTAAGTGCCAGTTAATAACCTCATCGTGTTACAATCTACACTAATTGCTGAACATGGACTCGTCATTCTGCTAAGAGTAGAAAGTTTGCTCACAGGAAGAGTCGTCAAAAAGTAGGTCTCAGTGTGAAGCGTCGAGTAGTTTTTTTTTTAATCATATCACCCGAGCAAGGCGGTTACGCCACTGATGTGCAGGGGGCTAGTGTGCAGGGTAAGAGTGAAAAGTTTGGGAAAGAGAAAGCCGGAAACCACATCCTAAACAGGGAACAAGGGATGAGCCTCTTCACCTGTTCAATAGACGAGGGTGGAGTGTGAACCGGGCGATAGTTTAGTCTATCTACTCAAATTGAAAAAAAAAAGAAAAAAAGAAAAGAGTGAAAAGGTTGGAAGAGAGAAAGCCGGAAACCACATCGTAAACAGGGAACAAGGGATGAGCCTCTTCACCTGTTCAATAGAAGTGGGTGGAGTGTGAACCGTGTGATAGTTCAGTCTATCTACGCCAATTGAAAAAAAAGGAAAAAGAAAAGAGTGAAAAGGTTGGAAGAGAGAAAGCCGGAAACCACATCCTAAACAGGGATTAACCTCTTCACCTGTTCAATAGACGTACGGATTGCTCTACTGAACTACATTATTCTATATTGATGGATTATTTATCCATGTTTCTCATGTGATTAAATCTGTTCTTCATCCAACCTTTTATTCTAGGTTTTCCTTACAGTATTATTAACGCGGCTGCTAGCCTTATACGAACTTTATGACGGGGTGTTTGACAAATTTCGATCGGGAAATATTTCTTTCGAAGATCTCTTTCGATTTGGATGAACTAGTTATATCAATGTTTCTGTAAGTCGTAGTTGACCATCTTCGTCATGCTTCGATTATAAAATAGGTTCATAAACTCTGAAAAGATCGCTTAGTCAATGGTTTCCTCTGCGTCAAAACTTAATCAAAGAGTTGCCCTCCGTTATTATTAAACAGTAGACTTACTTAAGAACAATTCCTTGGTAGATCCATCAAAAAAGTAGAAAATAGTGGCCTTTCTCTAATTAGTATGTTGTTACCACGAAAGAGTTACAGTGTTACTCTCAGATAATAGATACTAAGAAAAAAAAACTAACAATGATGAACAAAGTTATTAAAATAAAAAAAAAACAACCTAAAAAATAGAAATATGTGTTATGTGATCTCCCCTTTGTATATGATAATAGATTCGACTGAGTATACCTATACTCCTGCCATAGAGAGAACAGGTGTTGAGAGTTGAGAGTAATCGTAGAGATCCGTGCTAGTTATCGGAGAGTACCGAAACTGATACGTAAGTTACCGAGAGATACCGAAGTTACCCTGAGACTACCGCATCAGAAGTCAGATTAGCTTTGAGTTCAACTCAACTAGAATAATATACACGGATAAATTATTTCCAACGACTTCACTTCAAGACTTGTATTTATTTATTTCTTACTAATAGTATTCCTGTGTTTACTAACCTGCGTTCAATTTTGTATATTACGTTCAATATAACCCACTTTTCTATCTCAATATCTGTTTTTGTTGTTCATTATTTTGTGCGGTTCCTCACTCGGAATCTACAACAATATGTTCATTAAAAACTATAAAAGGAAATATTTACATTGTTCGGACTATATATGGGCGTAGAGATACACACACACACGCGCACACGTAGAGATACACGCACACAGACACACACAAGAATGAGCGTATTATTTCTGATTGAAGTATTGTAATTATTTACAAGATTTATATTGTTTGGACATCTTCGTTGCCATATTCTCGACGTTTCGGCTGTTATACGCGTTGGTCATCTTCAGGATTTGTATATATCTATGAGATGGGATATTGTAGCTATATACACTTTTTTTAGATTGTTTGAACTGTACACACACACACACGCACACACACACACACACACACACACACACACACACACATATATATATATATATATGAATCTAGAGTATTGAGGAATTACTTTTTCTTTAATACAGTCTTTAAGAATGTTTTTTCTGTTTCTGTAAAAATGTGCAGATATTAATAACTGTAAGTACTTTCTCTCTAATATATGTTTATATTCGTTATAGATTACACTATTTGCATTATTCGGACTATTATCCTCATTTTTGCTGCCATTGTACGACGTTTCGGTCGTTGTACGCTCCGGCCTTCTTCAGACGCTAAGAATTTCAAACCGAACCTTTTATTACAATCACTGGGTTATATCATTCTCATTTCATGCGCTAGCCTCTTTTAGTAGTCACGAATTATCCCCCAGTAAATAGTGTAAATACTACTCCATCTCAGAAATATAGACAAATATCGTTGTAGATTGTCTGAGCTCGTGAATAATTTCTAAAAGATGCGTATTTTTATGAAACAGCAAAATATATGCAAACTGTTAGCAAAAGAAAGAAATAGACATTGTTTTGATAAATATCTGATGGTTGTCAAAATTAAGAATGAGATCAAAATTCTCCGTGTCAGGAAAATATTTGATTGTTTTAAAATCAGCGTAACCAGGGTGAGACAATGTGGGTTTTGGAATTATGTAAACTATGTGTCAAAATATGACTTTGTTGCTTATATAAGAGACAGAAATTAGTAGTAAGGAGTCGGTTGAGATTTCGGATTTGAACCAAGCCCGAGAAAGACACAAGTGAAACAGCGGATGAGCGTGGTCTTTGGTCACTCGATGCGTGTGTTCTGTCACCGTCGATCATATCTCCTACCGAGAATATCGTCGTTTTATCAGCGTGGAAAAGTCAAACGATTTCATAAGAGAGAAGATAACAAGTTTTGGAACCCCGTCGTTGAATTAATTATCGTCGCTCCATCAATTTCTTGATTTCTATTTTTGTTTTTTCAGAATTTCTGCCCATTTTCTTTTTAATAATAGAAAGTATTTTTTTGTTCAAAAAACGTTTATTACCATCATTATTAACTACCTGATGAGACACTGTTCTTTCAATGTCCCCCCAAAAAATGTGCAAGTTTGTAGTAGCTTGCACTTTGTACATGTTCTAAAGTAATAATTATTAAAAAGTATTCAGTGCTCAATTTTTTATTGATAACTGTTTAAAATTAATGTTTTGAATGTCGGTATTATTTTCTTCGTACTTTATTCATTTATATATATATATATATATATATGTGTGTGTGTGTGTGTGTGTGTGTGTATATATATATATATATGTGTGTTTTCCATTTTTAAACGAGTTATTTTGCTAGGCGTGAAGACAGTACTTATGGTAGAAAACTGGGTAGCAAAATATCTCGTTTAAAAATAGAAAACATTCAAAAGATTTACAATATAATTGCATCGAACACATTTTAATACAAATGTGTACTGGTCTAACACTATTATGACCAAAAACTAAGTATTAAACAATCAATCAATCAATCAATCAATATATATATATATATATATATATAGTACTGTGCAAAAGTATTAGGACAAGAATTATTTTATTTTATATGAGGCATATTGACAGAAAATATACAATTTAATTAAAGAAATTTCAGTTGAAAATAAAGATAAAAATAATTCTGATCAGAGTACTATTAAACAACATTTCTCTGAAAAACATAAACATGTAGATAATATCAGACAGATTTTGGTCAACAATACGGTGATCCTTACTCCATACACACAGTAAGAGGAACCTGCAGTTATTGCAGGCCATGTACATGAAATCGAAACAACCAACACTCAATAAAATCAACTTTAAAACAGGAAATAACATATTACATTGCATTTGACTACATGGTTTTGTTGTCATTTCGCGGTGTGACGTCATAAAACGGCATCGCAAACTTAAGAACTGCGTTTATTATTATAGTAACAATTGCCATTGCCAAGCGGAGTTTTATGTCAACACAAAATAAAATCGTCGATTTTATAATATTTGGATTTGGATTTTATAATATGGATATTATAATATAATATATTATAATATAATATATTATAATATAATATTTGGATTTTATAATATGGATATGGATTTTATAATATTTCAGTTTAAACAACCTCTCTGAAGATGGCTCATGTGAGCCGAAAGCTTAGAAGAAAACGAATAAATAATTATCAATATGCTGGAGAATTTTTGTCTTTATTTTCAACTGAAATTAAAGCAAAAATACGACGTTTAGAACGGCTCATGGTTAAACATAATAGACATTCATTGTCTCTTATATTTAACAGCATATGTTTAGAAAATATATATATATATATATATGTGTGTGTGTGTGTGTGTGTGTGTGTATTTATGCAGCAAATTTTCTTTTAAACATTTCAGATTAAATCAATTGCAAACATTATGTTTGCTTATTTTTAATAAAATCTGTTCATACTCATGGATAATCTTTCGCGATTTACAATCAAAAGATATCAGAAATGAGCTGTAACGTTGACAGATGTTATTATCATTCATTTCTCAATGTACAAAAGTACTTCCAAATTTCTTTCCGAGATTATCTTCAGGGGTGCGAGTTGTGGTAACAAATGTAACCGGAAAACTGTGTTGCTAGAAATTAACTGTGTTGCTAGAAATTAGTACGCATTTTTACTGTTTCAAAGAAGCGCGAGTGACATTTAAAAACAACATGAAAATCAGATGTAGAAGAGAAAATGACTGGATGACTGAAGAGATTCTTGACATGCTGTAAAAGAGACAGAAAACTATGCCAAACGGTTGACAAATTCCTAGCGTTCATTAGAACGTGAGAATTATTCAATATATATATATATATTTTTTTTATATGTTGTAATGTCATGGTTAAAGCAAGAAAAAACTGTTACAAACATTTTAGAACATTACTAGTTTTCATAGCTGATTCTATTAATTGACGACTTAAGTACTTTAATGAATATTATATATGTGCAGTAATTTTTGGCAACACAGTTTTCCGGTTACATTTGTGACCATAACTTATTGACAATGCCAAGGTTCAATGTAAAACCCAAGAAATTAGAATAATCATGGGAGTTTTAAATGCTAAAGTAGGGAAGGAGAGGAAAGTGGAAACAACTGGCAACTTTGGATTAGGAATCCGCAAAGACCGGAGTGAAACATGAGTCCAGTGACGTAAGGCGAATGTGCAGGTGATAAACAACACCTGGTTTCAAGAACACCACACCAAATAGGTTTATGGGAATAGATAAGCCCATGAGGCGACACGAGAAACCAAATCGATTATCTAAACTTATTTAAAAATGGAACTTTGTCTATATCTGTGTGCATGTCTGTGTGTCTGCCCGTTACCTATAGAATCCGAAACGGCTGAACCGATTTTTTGGAAAATTTACACAGTTGTACTATAAGCGTCTGCGAGGGTTCTTAGCTAGGTTTTGTACGGGATACCCCCGATAAATCGATAACCGAAAAAATCGGATTATAGAAAGAGTGGTCCGATTTTAATCAAATTTGATACACTCATAGACAAGGACATAAGAAACGATATTCAGAAGTTTCAGGGTTGCATTTCTTACAATAGTGCAGAAAATCGATAATATATATATATATATATATATATATATATATATAAAAGGCAAGATGTTTGTGTGCGTGTCTGTTTATCTGCTTGTATGTCTGTATTTTTTTCAGCCGTTATATTTTAGTTTTTCTTCGGATTTGGCTCTAAGTAGGTATAATTGCAGTTCATAGTCTCAGCCAAAATGCCATTTACTCAGTGGACTTATTTAGCCTTCAAAATTCAGTTTACAACGAAAAAAACTTTTTTGATATCGATACCAAGAAATCAAAATTTGAGTTACATCCATTCATTTTTCTTTCAGTCTTTCAGTCTATGGTTTCGCTTTAACTATAAACAACTATTGCTTTTTAGTCTTTCGTGCCAACGTACAAAGAGTCTGAGCTGCAGGAAGATGGATTAGTTTTCAAGCTTTCATTACACCCGAGCAACGCCGGGCGATACTGCTAGTATTATAATAATTTGAGAAACCTAAAAATATCTTGAAAGTTTATATATTTTGTGGAGGGCATCTTTTTAACTGCACTTGTTCTGGCTGAGCCTGTTTTTCTACCATTTTCGACGATGATTAAACATAAATATTCATATCATAAAAAATTCTCATTTTCCATTACTCAATTAAATTGAGTATTCGTTTATTTTTATGAATACCTCATCATACACTACTCTAGATTTTCACATTTTATTAAACTGTTACCTTAATTCAGAAAGGTAACACACAGGAAGATCTCAATAGAAACGAAGAAAAGAGTGCTAGACTGCTACGTGATGTCAGTTCTTCAGTACGGCTGTGAATGCTGGACAATATCATCGAAAATGAGGACAAAACTGGAAGCGGCCGAAATGTGGTTCTACAGAAGGATGCTACGGATATCGTGGACTGAGCATACAAGCAACGACGAAGTGTTAGAAAGAATGGCAACAAAAGGAAATTGATGCTGAGCATCAGGAAGAGACAACTGAAGTTCCTGGGACATGCAATGAGGAAGGAAAGCCTGGAGAACCTGATACTGACTGGTCAGATAGAAGGAAGGAGAGACAGAGGAAGGCAGCGGATAACATATTTGCAGGGCCTGATCAGGTGGTTGACGGAACGGGGGTTGCCAGGAGCAACAGGAGCAAACATACTAAGAGCCACAAGGGATAGGGAGACGTGGAGATCCATGATCGCCTACGTCCTGAAGGGACAAGGCACATAGAAGAAGAAGAAGAAGAAGTGTGAAATGTGCGTGGTGGATATCGGCTCGGAACGAGAAATAGGGGAGCCGAGTTCGAATTCGAGTTGAAGTCGTTGCAGTCACTTACGCACTTACTTGGGAAAGGCATTAATCTGTCTGTTCCTTCCAGTTATAGATTAAATAACAGGACAGACTGGGTCTTATAGCCTTGGCTGGCAACCAGTCTACCGCAGAAAGCAATGGTAACCTACTGCGAGATATTTTTTACCCAATCATTCATGTCTCGAAAGAGACATGATCGCCCAATCGTGTACCATGTATGGCACTGGACTGACTGAATCTGAGATCGCTAGAAGTCATGTCAGGATTTGTTATTGGTAGCCCCAATCTGAACGTCATAAGATATACAGATGATATAGTGATGATAGCAGACACGACCTCCTACAGAAATATTCTTTTAAATGTGGAAATAAAGGGCTATATATAAACTACAAGAAAACTGAATGTATGACAATCAGTAAAAAAAGTAGCTGAAAACGCAATTTTTTTTTTTAATCATATCACCCCGAGCAAGGCTGTAACGCCAGTGATATGCGGGGGCTACATAAGAGTAAAAGCACTAGATAGAAGAGAGTGAAGAGAAGGACAAACCATGTAGAAAGGAGCAAGAGAAGGGAAGGAATACAGGTGTGATGGCAGTTGCAGAGGTGGAGAGAAAGGAAAGGATATGCAGGGTGATGTAGAAAAGACTAGAGTCAAGTGGTTAAGAGATGAGTATTGACCTTGCATTTGAATTCCTAGAGGTTGTAGCCGTCAGGAAAGCAAGAATAAGGAAGCGAGTTCCACAGCCGGGAAGTGCGAGGAAAGAAGCTGCAGGAGTAGAATTGTCGTCTGCATTTGGTTGCTCTCACTGTGAATGGGTGAGAGCCAGTTGCCAGTCTGATTGCACGAGTAACCACTTGTTGCAGAGGCACCAGTGACTTAAGTTCGTTGGAGCAGAAGCCATGGAATTATTTATAGAACAGACAAAGGGCAGCCACATCCCGTCGATGGGAATGTGGCTGTAGTCGAGCCGCCAAGTCGGTACCTATCACATTACTGATTCTCCTTTGGAGCCTGTCAAGAATACCGAGGGAACAGCGGGGATACCTGCCATATGTGGCAGCAGTACTCCATATACGGGCGAATGGTTGATTTGTATATATGCAGGATGGTTTCAGGCGGGAAAAACATCCTGGACCGACATAGTTACCCAACCTTCCTTGCAGTGGATTTAGCTATTGACTCAATGTAGTGGTTCCGCATGAGATCAGAAGAGAGGGTAAGGCCGAGGAGGCGCAGTATATTGCTCTCTGGGAGACTTACTTGTTCTATGCTTATGGGAGGCAGGAGAGATTGCCTGTGATGATTGACAGACAACAGTAGAGACTAAAATTAAGCAGGTCCAGAAATTTAAATACCTGGGAAATGTTGTAACAGAGGACGGAAAGTGCGACATTGAGATCCGAAGGAATATTGTTAGGGCCAAGGATGCATTCCAGAAGCTGAAAAAATATTGAGAGTCAGAAAGATTTTGCTGGAAACAAAAAAGACTGCTGGACTGTTATGTGAATGTATGTCCTTCAAATACGGCGACAAATGCTGGACAGTATCATGAAAGATGAAGAAAAGTCTTTGAAACAGTTTAAATATAGTTCTACAGAAGTATGCTCAGGACACAATGGACAGAGTAACGCAGGGGATTTGGATGATTGGTTTGTTTTACGGTGAATCAACCCTTTATGGGTCATTTAATGCCGAAACATTAAATGTTACTTATTATTCAGAGGAACTTTTTGACTATATCTTGTTGTATAGTTTCGTCTCTCTTAGGAATCTGAGAATATTTTTAGGGTCAACCTTGTCTAAAATATCCCTTAGATTATTTTCTTGATAATGTTTTTGTCGGATCTGATCAAGGTCTGTGCAGCTTGTCAGAGGTTTCGGACACGATGGAAACGAAAAGGAAACTGACACTTAAGGTTAAGAAAAGACAGCTAAAGTTTCTGGGAGATGTAGTGAGGAAAGAAGGCTTGGAGAATCTGATGCTCACAAAACGGATGGAAAGAAGGAGAGACAAGGAAAAGCAAATTGATTGACTTGAGCAGATGGATGGCGGGGCGGATTTTGAGCGGGAGAACAGAAGAAGGATTGTTAAGAACTACAAGGGATAGGGTGATGTGGAGGGCCATGACTGCTTACATCCTGAAGAATCATGGCACATAGAAGAATAATAATCTGTTGATCTTGTATTAATCTCTTGTGGGTATTGATTGTCAACAGTTCTGAACATTCTTCGTCAACCTGGATTTGCATATCTGACAATCCAAATTTGAAAAGTACTTCCGGCCATTTAAATTCTGGGATTGACATCGGGTAATTGTAAACTTGTATTTAATCATTCAACCCTCGGGAAGAAATCGTCACATTCACGGATTTTGATTTTTGTATTTTTGGTTTTGTTTTTTTTTTCTTTTTCATGGAGACGGTCGGGTAGGCTCAATCGCTATAATTTACTTTGGAGATCACTCCCATATTTTCCAACCATTAAAATTTCTTATTTATCGAATCCAAAGCTGAAAAAGACATATTCATTGTTGTCATAAAAATTGGGACCTCATTTTTCTTTTAACTAAACTTGACGTTAGTTTTTGTGTTTAAATCTTCAGAAAAAAAATATGTTCCGGAAATTGATTTTTCTATTCTTTTGTTAAGTCTTTCAGTGTTACAAGCAGAGCCATCCTTTTTTTTTTAAATCATTTCACCCCGAGCAAGGCAGAAATACCACTGATGAGCAGGGAGCTACATAACTGTAAAAAGAATAATTAGAAAAGAGTGAGGAGCATAAACTAGTTAGAAAGGAGCAATAGAAAGCTGAGAATGCAGGTGCGATGACAGATACATAGGTGGAGAGAAAGGGAAGGATATACGGGATGGGGAGAGAGCTAGAGTCCAGTGGTTAATAGATGAGTATTGATATTGCATTTAAATTTCTGGAGATTGTAGCCGTCAGGAAAGCAAGAATATGGGAGCGAGTTCCACAGGCGGGAAGTGCGAGAGAAGAAGCTGCAGGAGTAGAATTGTCGTCTGCATTTGGCTAACCTGACTGTGAATGGGTGGGACCCAGTTGCCAGTCTGGTTGCACGAGTAAACACCTGTTGAGGAGGCACCAGTGACTTAGTTCGTTGGAGCAGAAGCCATGAAAGTATTTATAGAACAGACAAAGGGAGGCCACATTTCGACGGTGGGGAATGGGCTGCAGTCGAGCCGCCAGATCAGTACCTATCACATTACAGACTCTCCTTTGGAGCCTGTCGAGAACACTGAGGAGAACATATTCTTTCCATCACGAATTCTTTAGCCTTCACCGTTTTCCCATAAAACAATGCATCTCATGTGAACTCAGCTTTAAATTTCCATTTCTGCCCAGTGACGCATCGAACAATTATTTTTTATAAACGCTGATATTGGTTTACTGAGTCTTTCTCACGTTTAGGATGTTTTTTCAACGCTTGTGTATACCTTGCATATATACAAATCAACCCTCCGTTAACGCATTGCTTACTGTTGTCATATCTGGTCAGGCGCCCCTGCTATTCATCTCGGAATTCTCGATAGGCTCCAGAAGAGAATTTGCAATGTAATCAATCCCGACCTGGCAGCTCGACTCTAGCCATTCTCTCACCGACGCGATGTGGCTTCCCTCTGTCTCTTCTCCAACTATTTTCATGGCTTCTTCTCCGGCAAGCTTAGCTCATTGGTGGTATGAATTTACTCGAGCAACCAGACTAGCAACAAGGTCCAACATTTTACAGTTAAAACAACAAAATACATTTACCACTTCTACTGTATACGCTTCTTTTCTCGCACTTCCCGCCTGTGGAACTCTCTTCCGTATCCTTGCTTCCCTGATAGCTACAATCTTCAAGAGTTTAAATGCAATGTCAGTTGTCATCTTTTATCTCCTTAACTCCCATCCTTCTTTTATTCTTTCCCCAACACCCACTGTATCTTGTTGGTCTCTCTTTTTACTCTACTCTCGCAACTCGCTTCACACTAGTATTCCCATCCTTCTCTTGCCCTTTCTCTGACACCCCCCGTAACCGGTTCCTCCTTCTGTTCGCTTTTTTCCCATGTAACCTGATATGTCGCGGAAAGATATATATATATATATTATTCGAAGTAGCTAAGTGGTTTTGGCAAATGTAACCGGGTAGGACAATCTAGCAAGTACCCGTAATGGACGGTACTCGTTGTAGTCGTATGCAGTATGCTTAGGCGTAAGCTTATGCGATAGGTGTAGTCAATAGGCGTTCCAATAAGCGTAGTCCCCGCCTTAGTCTGTATTTATGGCTGACACCAGCCAATCATATTACTGTGATTGGTAACCAAGGTGTATGCATATTCATTACATCATAACCTTTCACTCTTCTCTTATGTAGATCCTAGCACACTAGTGGCAGTATTGCCTTTCTTGGGGTGAAATGATTTTAAAAAATAACAGTTAAATCTGAAACTTTATCTAAATGAAAAATTATATTTATTCTATTCATTTTTATGGTCATAAATTTTCATTTTTGAGCCTTGTCTGCGTTGTCTATCGTTGACGCTAGGTTTATAGTACTCTTGAATTTTGACATTTTATTTTATTCTGATATATTGGGACGACCAAGGATGGGTTCCAAAGGCTGAATAGAGTTCTGAGAGACAGGAAGATTTCGTTGGAAATGAGGAAAAGAATACTAGATTGTCATCTGATATCTGTCATCCGAATGATGAAGGAGAAATTCGAAGCAACAGAAATATATTTCTACGGAAGGATCTGTGAATAACAATACGGCTTTAGAGAAGATACAAGCAAAAAGAAAACTTCTACCAAGCAACTAGAACGGATAGCTGAGGTTTCTAGAACAAGTAAGGAGGAAGGAGAGCTTGGAGAATTTAATACTCACAGGGTGGATAGAGAGAAAGTGGGAAAGGAAAAAGCAGCGTGTGATATACTTCATGGATTTGAGAAAGGTGATGGCGGAAAGGGGTTAGAGAGAGAAACCAAGAGGAAAATCGACTAGAGATAAGGACAAGTGGAAAGTCATGATCGCCTACGTCATGAACAAGACGCACAATGAAGATATTTCAGACGTTTTAAGACGTTGTTTTTTACTAAAACTTTTTGTTTTTTGTTTTGTTTTATTTTATTTTTTGTTTTTCAGAAATACTGATTACACAAACAGAAAAACTTACTTCCCCGATAGATACAATCTTCAAGAATTTAAATGTAAAGTCAGTAGTCATTTCCTATCTCACTAGCATGAATCCTCTCTCTCATACTCCTTTCTCCGTCCACTCCACTCTAATCAGTATTCTCATCCTTCTCTTACCCACTTCCTGACACACCCTATAACCTGTCACTCTTTCTCATAACTTTCCTCCTGCAAAACAGTGGCAGTAAAATGCCTTGCTTGAAGCGATATTATATATATATATATATATATATATATTAAAAAAACGTATTTTTGTCCACCATTAATATAATCAATAGTGAATTATCATCGTGGTCAACTGTTGTGATTTAGGGTCTGGCACGACACAAAAATAAAATCGACGTAGTCAGTAGTGGTAGATATATATATATATATATATATATATATATATATATATATATATATATATATATGATCAGCAGACAGTCCAGGTTCGCTGTATTACAGGATATCAGTACGGTTAGTCATCCGATTGCTTTCCAGCAAGTATTGAAAACCGACCGATTTGACATCAGTCGGAGATTCTACCACTAAGCTATGGGTGCTCGGAGAAGGACTGTAAATTTTTTGCGTCTTATATACACAATATAAACACACGTAATCAGCGGAGAATATTCAAATTCATTACTGAATGAACGATGCGTAAACAGCGGTAAGTATACAAATACACAAATTATATATATATATATATATATATATATATATATATATACTCAGTACTCAGCTTGACAAGTTAGTGCAACAGTTATTTTCCTCCTGATTTGACAATTACAACTGTAATTTGCTTTTGTTTATTTTTCTAAATTAGACCTTAGGTATTTCCTGATTATTGCCTACCAGGAATGCTGTATAATAGCATCGCCGACTGATGTCAAATCGGTCGGTTTTCAATACTTGCTGGAAAGCAATCGTATGACTAACCGTACTGATATCCTGTAATACAGCCAAACTGGACTGTCTGCTGATTATATATATATATATATATATATATATATATATATAGTACTGTGCAAAAGTATTAGGACAAGAACTATTTTATGAGGCATATTGACAGAAAATATACAATTTAATTAAAGTATTTTTTTATTTACTCAACAAATGCTTTAACAAGAAAAAATACAAAAAATTAATATTTAGTATAATAGCCTCTTGCTTTGATCACAACATTCATTCTGTCAGGCACTGGCATTACAAGCCTCTTCAATGTATGTAATGGTATCCCCTGCCAAGCAGCTTGTATTTGTTCATAAAGTGTGTCTTGCCAAGTAACATTAGATTTATCAATTCGAGAAGGTGGAATAAGAAAAAAGTCAGTCATATCCAAGGATAATAGAAGAATGAATAGTTTCAAAATAACTTGTTTAATAGAAAATAGGAAAAATTAAATATAACTTCTGTTTAATACATTCCTTTTACACCTAGTTTTAAATAATCAATATTTATTAGCAATTTACTTGGCTTTTCACACTGTATTTAAATTTCAGTGAGGTTTTAAGGAAAATCACCCCTGTCGAAATACTTTTGCACACTACCGGTTAGCTAGAACAAGGGTGATTTTAAACTTTATTTAGATGCCTCATAAAAGATAAAATAGTTCTTGTCCTAATAATTTTGCACAGTACTGTATATATATATATATTCACTTCCTCAACTTCTGCCATCAACTCTCCCTTATATATATATATACGTATTATTTTTTATTTTAACATTCTCATGCGGTTTTCCGATGTATTAAGAGCGGTGCCTTGATCTGAAAACACTTTCGTCGGATATCCGCCATTTTTAATCATTCGTTTTAAATTTTGAAAAACTGCCACACCGTCTCTATTTCTTGACCAACTAGTTTACCTCCAACCTCGGGTAGATGTGTCTAATAGCCCTAGGGAAACATGATAGGACCTTCCTCTGAAAGGAGGTTTAAAAAGGTAACCCCCAGGGAGAAGAAGCCGTAAACACCGGCCATAGGCGAATTTAAGTAGGAATAAGAAACCCCCTTGGGCGAGATTTTGTAATCGGAAAAACGAGGAAGAGAAGAGAATTTGAGAACAGGACTTGGGCAAGTCGTAGGCGATGGGGACTGGACAGTTATTGTGTTAATGTTTCAATATGGAGATGAATAGTTCTGCAAAGCCAGTAAGGATATTGGCAAGGAAAACGCATTTCGAAGGGCGGTAATTTGAATCGAAAATGTCGAAGCGATGTTGCGGCTTCGTTCGATGATCATTTGATAACGAAGAAATTGAAATAGAATATCGGTATTCATGAAATGAATTAAATGCCGAAGCTTCTATTACGGTCACACGGACTTAGATAAAATGAAATATTTAAGTATAGATTGACATAAACAGACTGAGATATGAACAAAGCTAGTTGTATAGGTAATTATGAATAGCATGATAATCATAGATATCGACTAAATGGGATGGGTATAAAGAGAGCTTGTTACAAATATAGATAGGGAAAATAGATAGATAGATAGATAGATAGATAGATAGATAGATAGATAGATAGATATGAATGCAGTGTGATAGATAGATAGATAGATAGATAGATAGATAGATAGATAGATAGATATGAATGCAGTGTGATAGATAAATAGATAGATAGATAGATAGATAGATAGATAGATAGATATGAATGCAGTGTGATAGATAGATAGATAGATAGATAGATAGATATGAATGCAGTGTGATAGATAGATAGATAGCTAGATAGATAGATAGATAGATCGATAGATAGATAGATAGATAGATAGATATGAATGCAGTGTGATAGATAGATATGAATGCAGTGTGATAGATAGATTGATTGATAGATAGATAGATAGATAGATAGATAGATAGATAGATAGATAGATAGATAGATAGATATGAATGCAGTGTGATAGATAGATAAATAGATAGATAGATAGATAGATAGATAGATAGATAGATATGAATGCAGTGTGATAGATAGATAGATAGATAGCTAGATAGATAGATAGATCGATAGATAGATAGATAGATAGATATGAATGCAGTGTGATAGATAGATAGATAGCTAGCTAGATAGATAGATAGATCAATAGATAGATAGATAGATAGATATGAATGAAAATAGATAGATAGATATGAATGAAAGATAGATAGATAGATTGATTGATAGATAGATAGATAGATAGATAGATAGATAGATAGATAGATATGAATGGTAGGTGATAGATAGATAGATAGATAGATAGATAGATAGATATGAATGGTGTGATAGATAAATAGATAGATAGATAGATAGATAGATAGATAGATAAGTGAACGAGGGGGATAGATAGATAGATAGATAGATAGATAGATAGATAGATATGAATGAAAATAGATAGATAGATAGATAGCTAGATAGATAGATAGATAGACTGACAGACAGATAGATAGATAGATAGATACGTAGTGTGATAGATAGATACATACACAGTGTGATAGATAGATTGATTGATAGATAGATAGATAGATATATAGATAGATAGATAGATAGATAGATAGATAGATAGATAAGTGAATGCATAGATAGATAGATAAATAGATAGATAGATAGATAGATAGATAGATAGATAGATAGATAGATATGAATGGTGTGATAGATAGATAGATAGATAGATAGATAGATAGATCGATAGATAGATAGATAGATAGATATGAATGGTGGATAGATAGATATGAATGCAGGGATAGATAGATTGATTGATAGATAGATAGATAGATAGATACATAGATAGATAGATAGATAGATAGATAGATAGATAGATATGAATGGCAGGCAGATAGATAGATAGATAGATAGATAGATAGATAGATATGAATGGTGTGGATAGATAGATAAATAGATAGATAGATAGATATGAATGAAAATAGATAGATAGATATGAATGGAAAGATAGATAGATTGATTGATAGATAGATAGATAGATAGATAGATAGATATGAATGAAAGATAGATAGATAGATAGATAGATAGATAGATAGATAGATAGATAGATATGAATGCAGGGATAGATAGATAAATAGATAGATAGATAGATATGAATGAAAGGGATAGATAGATAGATAGATAGATAGATAGATATGAATGAAAGGGATAGATAGATAAATAGATAGATAGATAGATAGATAGATAGATAGATAGATAGATATGAATGAAAGATAGATAGATAGATAGCTAGATAGATAGATATGAATGGTGTGATAGATAGATAAATAGATAGATAGATAGATAGATAGATATGAATGGTGTGTGATAGATAGATAAATAGATAGATAGATAGATAGATAGATAGATAGATATGAATGGTGTGATAGATAGATAGATAGATAGATAGATAGATAGATATGAATGAAAATAGATAGATAGATAGATAGATAGATAGATAGATAGATAGATAGATATGAATGAGTGTGATAGATAGATAGATAGCTAGATAGATAGATAGATAGATCGATAGATAGATAGATAGATAGATATGAATGCAGTGATAGATAGATGAATGAAAGAAGGATAGATAGATTGATTGATAGATAGATAGATAGATAGATAGATAGATAGATAGATAGATAGATATGAATGGTGTGATAGATAGATAGATAGATAGATAGATAGATAGATAGATCGATAGATAGATAGATAGATAGATAGATAGATAGATCTTAGCTAAAACCCATCGAATACCACCCGAAAACACCAACACTTTCCGGATTACTAAAAGTACAAAAATCCTACATCCCAATGAAACCCATTATATTAGGAATAGGCAGCGCCCCGTATCTAGAAATATCACCAAATTTCTTTAAACATCATATCAAAAACAAAAATATCACTACTTTATCTATAACTATTTTTATACAAACGCACTTAAATAAAACAAGAGATGAAATGACCTCTTCCTACACATAAAATCGTAAAAATGTACTTACCGATATTTGGCACCTTCGATAATAATGCTATCGTTCTCTCAGTGGCGTTTTAGTATGTCTATTTTTCGAAATTTCTGGTTCTTTTAAATATTTTGTACAATAGAATTATTCCTGTTTATTATCTTCAAAATGTAATTTTACCCGATCTTATCCACAAACTTAATAACATCGAGCCCAGAATAAATTTTGCCATAAAATCAGAGTTCAACTACACTCACTTTTTCTTTCATGTGCCCTGTCCTTTCAGGACGTAGGCGATCATGGCTTTCCATGTCTCCCTATCCCTGGTGGCTCTTAGCACGCCTTTTCCTTTTACACCATGCAACCCTCGTTCCATCATCCACCTGATTAGGTCCTTTAAATATGTTATCCGCTGCTTTCCTCTGTCTCTTTCACCTTCTATCTGGCCTGTTAGTATCAGGTTCTCCAAGCCCTCTTTCCTCATTGCATGTCCCAGGAACTTCAGCTGTCTCTTTCTGACGCTCAGTATTAATTTCCTTTTCGTTTCCATCATTTCCAAAACATCATCATTGCTCACATGCTCGATCCATGATATTCGCAGCATCCTTCTGTAGAACCACATTTCAGTTACTTCAAGTTTTTCCTTCATCTTTGATAGTATTGTCCAGCATTCACTGCCATATTGATGAACTGATATCACATAGCAATCCAGTACTCTGTTCTTTGTTTCTAGCGAAATTGTCCCGTTTCTTAATACTTTACTCAACTTCTGGAATGCTTCCTTCGCCATGCCAATTCGCCTTCAGATCTCTGTATCGCAATTTTCCGTCTTCTGATATAAAACTTGCCAGGAATTTAAAATTTTTGTACCCGATTGATTTTACTATTCCCGACCTGTATTTAGTATATTGGGCTGCCTTTTTTTTTTACTGATGACCATGCTTTCGGTTTTCTTGCAGTTTATTTGTAGTCCTTTCTTGTCAATCCCTTCAGCTACCTTCTGTAGGAGGTCTTGTGGTTTCCTTTCTGTGTCTGCTATCAGCACTGAATTATCTGCGTACCTTAGGTTGTTTAAATTGTAGCCTCCGATTAGGAATTCAGGCATAACTTCTAGGGTCCTCAAAATATTCTCCCTGTACAAGTTGAACATATCCGGTGAAAAGACACATCTTTGTCTTACGCCCCTTTCTATCTTTGTATATCTGCTGAATTCGTTAACTGTCCGTATACATGCGGTTTGCTGCCAGTAAAGATTCTTGATTACTCTTAAGTCTTTCCCAAATATGTCAAGGCTAACGAGCATTTCCATCAATTCTTTGTGGCGTATTTTGTCAAACGCCTTTGCATAATCAATAAAGCATAGGTATAAGTTTTTCTTCATTTGTTTAGCCCTTCCAGATTGCAACCTAATCATAATTGTAGCGTTCCTTGTTCCAGTGTCTTTGACAAAATCGCACGGTTCTTGCCCTTCTCTGGCCTGATTTTGCTTCTCACTCTCTTTATCAGGATTCGGACGATCAGTTTTGTTATATCGCTCATTAAACTGATGGTTCTGTGGAGTTCGAACTTGTTTGCTCCTGGTCAAACCAAAAAACAGAATGTGCTATCTTATTGACACAGCAGTTCCTGCAGATTTTAATCAATCTTTGAAGATACTTAGAAAAATATATCAAAATACAAAGACCTTGAATGGAAAAATCTCAAAGATGTGTCATTTGAGAACATTAATAATTCCAGATGTAAATTGTGCTCCCGATTTTAATGGAAAAATTCATGACAGTCCATTTGAAGGAATTTCTTCGTAGCCCATCCCCTCAAACTACAAAAACTTGAGGGCTCACACCTAACAAAGGGATTTATTTATGTTGTTTCATGGTACAAGTAAATATTGCGTTCCTTGTTCCAGTGTCTTTGACGAAACCGCACTGTTCTTGCCCTTCTCTAGCCTGATCCTGCTTAACGTTCTATTCATCAGGATCCGAACGACCCTTTCTAAAATCACACTGCGCAGCAAGAATAACGAACTTTATCAAGAATAACCTGGTTTTATTTTATTGTGATCATTTTAAGAAGATCAAATCGGGAATAATTATAGGCTTCTATTTAGGAGCATTAAAAATGCACAGCCTTCAATATTTGCCCGAAGAAAAAATATACATAGAAAACAATTTAAAATCCCTTTTAATATCCATATTATTTGATTCAAAACTCTAGAACAAAATATACGACTGCAACTATCATAACATTACTAACAACAACAAACCAGAAAAAAGCAGACACATAATACTAAATACTAGCCATAGAATATACATTATCCAAAATTATTTTTTTTATACATTATCCAAAATTATTTTTTTTAATCTAACCATAAAAACAATTATAACCACATCCGAAAATATTATGGATGTGATCAAAACCAAATCTATTCATAACAATAATTATTTTAAAGCAGTTATATATGAAATAAATAGTCATAACCTCTCCTCACAATCAATACCTTGGAAATATTTGCAGAAATTTAAAAAAAAAAGAAGCGTATCCACAAACAGAAATTGCTTTAGTTGTATATGTAAATAAATTTAAACAAAACTTTCATCTAAATAATTTTGCACTTATCAAAAGAGAAACAAACAGATTTAAAAGGAAAATTCTCAAAAGTGACGCGATCGAATCTTATCAAAATATAAATCTACACCCCGGAATTTTTTCAAAATCGCCATTCCTGAAAGAATTACTACATTCCCAACCCAAGATCAGTCAGTTAAATGCCATACGTGATACAAGCTTGGGCGATCATGTCTCGAAAGAGACATGACTGACTGGGCAGAAGATTATCCCGCAGTAGGTTGCCATTGCTTTCTGCTGTAGACTGGTTGCCAACCAAGGCTATAGAACCCAATCTGTCCTGCCATTTAACTCACAGCTGGAGGGAGAAGAGATAGATCATATTACATTATTATATTAAGTATAAGTGGGGGATCAGTTTATTACTTCATAACAATAGAAAACCGATCCCTCATTTTCTGCCCATTAGAAGTTTTGATTATGTTTCCAACTAATATATTCAGTCAGTTAAGTGCCATACGTGTTACACGCTTTGGGCGATCATATCTCGAAAGAGACATGACTGACTTACCAGAGGTTTATCCCGCAGTAGGTTGCCAGTACTTTCTGTGGTAGACTGGTTGCCAACCAAGGCTATAGAACCCAATCTGTTCTGTTATTTGACCCATAGCTTGAGAAAAGAGACAGATTAATACCTTACCCTAGGACATTTGCGTGTATGTGATTGCAACGAATTCAACCAATTTCTCGTTCCGAGTCGATATCCACTGGACCACAACGCACATTCGCAACCCAAGATACATGACTTTAAAAGTTTTAAAATATTTAAAGAAAACTGTTTAATTCATAATATCATGCTATTTAAATATCTAAATTAATCCAAGTTAAAACAATTTAATTAATACGTTGCATAAAAATTATATATATTTATAAATGTTAAACCGATAAATAATAATAAGCAAATTAAACTCATCATATATTAAAAAAAATTTTGAAACAATTGACCTCATAGTCAATAACCCTACAACCAAACAGCTAAATCCTCTACAGAAAACCAATGTAGTGTATCAGTTCACATGCCCGTCCAGAGATTGTATCTCTGGTAGACTTAACTGTCACCTTTCTGATTAGAATTCAATTAAACAACATTTCTTAGAAAAACATAGCCATGTAGGTAATATCAGACAGATTTTATTCAGCAATACAATAATCCTCACTCATACACACAGTAAAAAGAACCTTCAGATATTAGAGGCCATCTACATTAAATCAACACAACCCACACTTAATAAAATCACATTTAAATCTGGTCATAACACATTACATTGCATTTAAATATATGGTTCTGTTAACATTTCAAGCTCACATGTGGTGTGACGTCATAGAACCGCATTACAATTTTTTTAACTACATCTGCTATTTGGTAACTGTTATCCTTATATGGCAATGTTTTATGTCAACACAAGAAAAAATCATCTTTGATGGTGGATGTTTTTTATGTTAACTTCCCTTTAACCTCTCTGAAGATGGCCCATCTGAGCCGAAAGCTTAGAACCAACATAATAAAGAGTATCCAAATGTTGGACAATTTTTTGTTTATTTTCACCTGAAATTAAAGCCAAAATACTATGTTTAGAACGGCCTCTGATTAAACAAAATATACATTCATTGTCTCTTATATTTAACAGTATATGTTTTTTAAATAATTATTTGCTGCTTCGATACACTAAATTTAATGTATATATATATATATATATATATATATATATATTGTTAAATTGTAATCATGCTTAGTGCCAAGATTGCTGTATTCTTAAGTAGTCTACTGGTAGAAATGTATTTTAGGTAAGCAGATGTTTATCATAAAGTGCTCGATATCAAGACAGGCTTAGACCTTATGTAAATAAGGTTTTTGTTTCTTCTGCAGAAAAAAAACCCTGAAGAGTGAAGGCATGCTATCATCATAATGCGGGCTGTTTAATAACAAAAGTCACCGCAAAAGTAATTTAAAGGAAACGTTCATTTTAATTTTTAACGCCCTTTTCCTTCATATGCATCAACATATTCCTCACTTTAGTCCGTAGAAATCGCAAATTTTTCGTGAGAAAACCGTTACTGTTTCGTCACTCGTCAAGGCTACGTTTTTCTTTCGATCTGCTGTTTGTGTCCCGGTTTTTTCTCTTATTTATATGGAACATGGTTTAATTTGATATTTTGTAGTCGGAGTTGTCTTGTTTGCGGTTGTTTTTTTTTATTTTTATTGTTGATTTATTTTCTTTTTTATTGTGTAGGTATATCAGCGTAGTGAGAAGAAGGTCAAACCAACACAAGTGGTCAACACAATAAAAAGAGGTCGACATAACTGACAAGAGAAAACCAAGTAAAAAGCAATTATGCTGATATCTATTCAATATAAAACTGCCAAGCGGACACCCGTTCAGGCGTACTTTAAAAAGCAATAAAATGAAATCAAACACCTGAAAAATAAAAAGAAAATAAGCCAACCGCAAGCAAGAAAATATCAAATTAGACCAAGATAAATAAGAAAAAAACCGGGACGTAATTTTTTAGCTAGATTTTGCACCTGATTCACGGCCGTATAATTGTCCTTGTCACCTGTCATGTTGGCTAAACATGAGGGTCTTATGTATTCTGTCGTCACTCATCCTTGCAACGTGAGCACCCCAGCGATGTTTTTTTCTGAACTAGATAAGTCTCAATTCCACCGATGCTGCATTTTGCAAGAAGATCAGCATTGGACACCGTATTTTCAAAAGTAGAGTCACAGACCGAGTGGAGATAATATTTTAGTCGAAGAAATCCACCTGACTGATATGAGACTATCATATATATATATATATATATATATATATATATATATATATATATATATTGATTGATTGATTGTTTAATTACTTAGTTTCTGGTCATAGTAAGATTAGAACTGTGCACATATGTATTAAAAAGTGTTCAATACAATTATATTGTAGAGCTTTTGAATATTTTCCATTTGTAAATGAGTTATTATGCAAACTAGGTTTCTACCATGAGTGGTGTCTTTAGGCAATTTTCAATAACTGATTTTACCGTTTACTGTTTTTTTTTTTGTAAGAACGCTCATGTAACGGTGTTTTTTTTTTTAACGCTCACATGGCAGGGAATTTTCGAAGACACCACTGACGGTAGAAACCTAGAGGTCACGTAATAACTCGTTTACAAATGGAAATATATATATATATATATATATATATATATATATATATATATACTTCTGTGTGTGTGTGTGTGTGTGTGTGTGTGTGTGTGTGTGTGTGTGTGTGTGTTGGTGGATAAAGGAATATCTGATTAAGGCTGGCGATTCTTTTTGCTTTTAGTTATTTGTTTCAATCAAGCTTAAGCAAATCTTACTTCTCAATATTCACTTAACGGTGTTTGGCGTAAACATGATTTTACGAATAACAACGTTTTATGAATTGTCTATCCCTCGTCTGGCGTATGAATAAAAATGAAGCGAAACAAACTAATATGGTCGTCATATTGGGTTTTATTAAATCTCGTTTTTAACTTATTGTTTTGCCGTTTCCTAAGCTTCTGATTTCAATAACTACCACATGAAAAAAAATATTCATACTTAGTTGACAAGTTTATCCCAAGATATTCCTGATAAGAGAAACAGATGACGGTAAGCGTGACACAGAAATCTGAAGACGCCTTGCAATAGCAAAAGATGACTTCCAGAAACCATGCAAGGTATTAAGAAAAAAGAAAATGTCACGAGAAAGAAAGGGATTTTTAATCAAATTCACCAATGCAAGATAGTAACGCCACGAAGACGCGAGAGGTTTAGTCAGTTAAGTACCGTACGTGATACACGCTTGGGCGATCATGTCTCCAACTTGACAGAAGATTTTCACACGGTAGGTTCCCATTACTTTGTGCAATAGACTGGTTGCAAACCAAGACTAAAAGACCTACTCTATCTTGATATTTAATCCATAACTGCAGGGAGAATTGACGGATTAATACGTTTCCCAAGGGTATTTGAACGTAAATGAATGCAACGAATTTTAACTGGAATTCGAACTTGGCTCTCTGATTTCTCGGTCCGAGACGATATCCACGGCACTAAATCATACATAGCATAAGGGTATTGGGTATAAAAGAAAAGGAAGTAAAATAGGAAAATCATTGAAAAAATTGGCTAGAAAACATGAAGCCGGAAGAAAATTACTACTTCTTTAAATAGGCTAATCGTTGTTCTCCCTTACTTTTCTTGTTTTAGTAGATCATATGTTAAATTCCCTAGGCTCTCTTTTCTCGCTATGTGCAGGGCCGAGCTTAGGGCCCTCGCAGTCTCCGCATTTGCAGGGCCCCGCAGATCTATTGTAATAAAAAAATTAACAAAATAATTATTAGGATTAACTGGAAAATTATTATCATACATGTTTAAATAGACATCTATCTACCCGTATCGCTATCTCACTCTCTCTCTCTCTCTCTCTCTCTCTATATATATATATATATATATATTAATGCAGGTTTCATTGAATAATATAGACAAGTTTTGTCTATTAATTATGTGGTCCCTGGTCTGATTATAGGCATTTGAGTACGTTATTGGAAATATCAAAATTGATTGTATTCAAACCACAACGCCACTATTTTGTCCCTTCGGCCATCCGCCACGGTATGGATGGACTTATATTTTCAATTCAATTCTCTTTATTGTTAATAACTTAAATGTTCTATGTTTACTGTGTGTTAATAATTACTCTTTGATAATGGCTTATGTGAGCCGAAAGCTTAGACCCGATAAAAAAATCAACAATTACTGTGATTTTTTGTTGTCTTTCAGCGACATTACCATCAAGTATATCAGACGGTATGAACGGATCCTACACAAAATTAATAGACAAAGCTTGTCTATATTATTCAATGAAACGTGCATTAATGAAAAAATGCTGCCAAAATACACACAATTTATATATATATATATATATATATATATATATATATATATAAAATATGTTATTTTGTTAAATGTACCATTTATTGTGGGTTCAGTATGTTCGGGGGTGGCGCAAGTTGCATTATGCGTGTAGAAGGGTCACAAGGCGCATTCTGCGAGGGTGGAGTGACGATGTTGCTAAGCACCGAACTGTTTACGTGTCCCAAATTTTTCAGCTGTCACTTTCTGATTCTTACCTTTTTCTTCCCAGAAAAACTTTTCCATTGTTCAAGTACAATGTTCATTGTATCATGAGTTTTCTTAGGGAGGACGGCATTTCTGTCGTTTCCTCTAGGAGTCAATTGTCTATCATTATAGCAATTCTTTTCAGTTCTGTAAGGTCAGATTAGCAGCTGAGCTCACAAATAATCTCCAGTCAGGTGTTAACTGATGCAAGGAATGTCATCTTACATTATTCACATTATTCAAATTGTTATCCTCATCTTTGTTGCCATATTCACGACGTTGGCCGCAAACTGGGGTCAACCTTTTATAGAAAGGAAAAATATTACCAATAATACATTTTTAAAGGAAAAAAGTTGTTACCAGCAATACATTTTTAAATACAAAACAAGAAGACATCTTTAACTTTTTAAAATAAAATACTTTTTTCATTAAAGTCTGACTAAATTAACCTCACTATAATCGAACATTAAATAAAAGTTCCTTAAACCCCCAACTTTTGGCATTAAATAACCTACAGAGGTCGACATGTCGTTAAAAAGAAATCAAACTTTAGCATGTTGGAATATCGTCGGTCGACCTCAGAATTCCTCCGCCCCAGGGTCTTGACCTCTCGAATATATCGATCGCTACCTCGACGGATTTCTTCCTTGCGAGATTGTGCGCCCATGTTCACGGCTTTGTTAGACATCTTGTTTAAGCTATGTCTAATTACCTGACCCTGGTACCGCTTGCTGACCAAGTGGTCCAAGATCTCCCTAGTTAACGCTATCTCTAAGGGATCTCCCCAAGCCTTCGCACGGGCCAGACTAGCATTAGGCGTCTTCTAGGTACCTCCACTAATTCGTGAAAAAAACACAAAAAAAGAAACAGCATAGCGTAATTCAAAAGACCACAAAATTAACGAAAATAAAGTTTTATCGTCAAAATGTTGATATTATAATTAAGAGGAAAGATCAAAGAATTATATTTAATTTATATTTAATTTTCAGTTTTCTAATTTTACTAAAATAAAGTGTCAGAAATCTTTTGAAATATTTTTTAAATCCATGAATTTTTGTTTGTTTACAAATTTCTTATAATTAAGAAAATAGCCGCTTTTAAGAAAATTTAAAAAATCGAAATAAAATTTGACTTTCCAATCTATATAATTTCTATCTGAAACATACCAGAATTTTTTACTTAATGGAAATAATAAATTCAATTATTAAGCTTTTAATTAAAACTAAAATTAAATCTTCAAGAATGTGTTTTCATTTTAAAAATTTCATATAAAAATTAGGTATCGAAAATTTATGCCGAAAAGTGGAGGTACCTAGTTCACCTTGCTAGGGCAAGTCGACGGCTATAGTCAACGGGGAAAGACCTAATGCTCTCCTTAAGTCTCTCACACCACCTGGATTCACTGTTATATCAAAAGGAAGCCAGTTGAACTTATACAACCCGTTTTGTGTATTTATAGTTGTTAAATCTGAACTTTTTTATTCAAATTTGTTTGTAAATACGCTCCAGAAATATCCAGCTTCGAAATTCTCTTTTAACGTTTAATTTTGCAAAAATTATCTCGTATCTTATAAAATAACGAGAAAAGGTAATTCCATTATCTGCGTCTAAGACCAAGCTGCTGTATGTCAATCATCACAGGCAACCTTTTTTGCCTCTCTTCTCTGGGAGCAATATACTGCGCCTCCTCGGCCTTACCCTCTCTTCTGATCTCAAGTAGAACTATTACATTGAGTCAATAGATAAGTCCACTGCTAGAAAGGTTGGGTCACTGTGTCGGGCCAGGATGTTTTTTCCGCCTGATTCCATCTTGCACATATACAAATCAACCATCGTCCATGTATGGAATATTGCTGTCATATACTGTCAGGGGCACCCGCTGTTCATCTCAGTGCTCTAGTCTATTCAAATGAGAATCAGTAATGTGATAGGTACCGACTTGGCGGTTCGACTCCAGCCACTTTCCCACCGACATGATGTGGCTTACCTCTGTCTCTTCTATAAATATTTTAATGACTTCTGCTCCAAAGAACTTAAGTCACTGCTGCACCTCCAACAGGTGTTTATTCGTGCAACCAGACTGGCAACTGAGTCCTACCCATTTACAGTTAGATCAACCAAATGCAAACGACAATTCTACTCCAGCGGCTTCTTTTCTCGTACTTCCCGCTTGTGAAACCCGCTTCCATATTCTTGCTTTCCTGACGGCTACAATTTTCAGGAATTTAAATGTAATGTCAATACCCATCTCTTATCCGCTTAACTCCAGTTCTTTCTACACTATCCTGTATATTCTTTCCTTTCTCTCCATCTTTGCAACTGTCATCACACCTGTATTCCCATCCTTAACTGGTTCGTCTTTCTCTTTACTCTCCTTCTATCTAATCTTTTTATTCTTATGTAGCCCCCTGCACATCAGTGGCGTTGCCGCCTTGCTCGAGGTGATACGATTAAAAGAAATCAGATATAGCATTTCTCACTGCGTTCGGAGAATTTTTTGTTTTCTTCTTAATTATTTCAGTTAAATTTTATTGTCGTTTCTAACAGTTCTTGTTGTTGCTGTTGTTGCTATTGCTGTTGTTTTTGCTGTATTTTTACCGCGGAAACTAATATTTCTTCCACATTTGAAGAATATGGTGTTTTTTTCCTTTTTCTTTCACACAACAAAGAAAAGAGTTCTCGTCGTTACTGTTACAATCTGCGCTGAAACTTGTTATAACTCAGTCGGGATTTCGATATATTCGTTGCCGCTTTTTTAACTGGTTTCTAGTGGTTATAATATTACATCTTGTTTAGGCTACTCGCTGTGACATCTGTTAAAAATGCCTTGACCCAAATTGAACGGGATTTTTGACACCCTTAGCGTTCTCTATTTAAATCGTTTAGCTTAGATCATTTCTGTTACTGAGAGTGTTTTATTTACTCCACCATACTTATTTCTTTCTTTCGTTTTCTAAATTGTAATCAGTCAGTTAAGTGCCATACGTGATAGACGCTTGGGCGATCATGTCTCGAAAGAGACATGACTGACTGGGCAGAAGATTATCCCGCAGTACGTTGCCATTGCTTTCTGCTGTAGACTGGTTGTCGACCAAGGCTATAGAACCCAGTCTGTCCTGCTATTTGACTCATAGCTAGAGGAGGAAGAGATGTATTATATTATTAAGTAGTAATTATGGGGGATCAGTTTATTACTTCATTAAAAAAGAAAACTGGTCCCCCACTTTATGCCCAGTAGAAGCCTTTATCATGTTTCCAACTATTATATTCAGTCAGTCAGTTAAGTGCCATACGTGATACACGCTTGGGCGATCATGTTTCGAAAGAGACATGACTGACTGGGCAGAAGATTATCCCGCAGTACGTTGCCATTGCTTTTTGCTGTAGACTGGTTGCCGACCAAGGCTATAGAACCCAATCTGTCCTGCTATTTAACCCAATCTGTCCTGATATTTAACCCATAACTGGAAGGAAAAGACGGATTAATACCTTTCCCAAGGGTATTCGCGTGTAAGTGAATACAATGGATTCAACTGGAATTCGAACTCGGCTCCTCGGTTTCTCGTTCCGAGCCGATATCCACTGTACCACAACGCACATCCTATTGTAATATCGTTCTTTTATTTTTCACTCTTTAATTCTTTCTTTCTTCAAAAATACTTCCATGATTTCTTTTTTCTTTCTCCTATTCTTCCCTTCTTTCTTTCTAGATTTTTATTATTCGTTATTCCGTTTCCAACCTTAAGCTATTCATTATTTTATTTCTCTTTTATCATTCATTCTTATTCTATTTCTACTCACTCAAATTCAGTCATACAACTTAGTCTTTTACCCACAAAAACAACAATTTACACACTTCTCTGATCACGCCTCACTGCATTCTAGGGTAGATGTGAGTCTTTCGTAGTTTTTAGGGGCGGGTTCAGATTATTGAACTTCAAGCAGGCGTGACCAAACGTTTCCTCAATTGCAACCGTGCGGTCTCCCGATGTTGAGAGTCACAGTACTTACTCAGCCCCTGCTGTCCAGTTTGTCATTTCTGTATCTTAAACAGTTTTTTGTGTCAAGGAAATGCTACAGTTATGAGATTTAAAAAATCTTTATACGGTTTTAGTAATTAGTTTGGAAGCAAAGGGAAGTAAAAATAAATAAAGGAAAAGAAAAAAACGAAGTGACTTTATGATGAGAAATAAAGTATTCCGTAGAAAGTGGGGGGGAGACAGAGGATAAAAAGAAGGGATGAAAAGAAAATGTTGCGCCAAAGCTGAACAGATGTCATGAAAGAATAAATAAAATAGCCAAGAGAAAACGCAAAAGGAAGAAGTCAAGAGTAAAAATGGAATAAAATTAACCAGAAAATGAAATTGTGATATGAAGAAAGGTAAAAAGAAAGGAAGGAAATAGAAAATAGAAAGATGAGAAAGAGGGATAGGGAGAAAGAATAAGGAAACAAATAGAGAGAATGGAGCAAATCTGAAGACAACGCAAGAAAGAAAAAAGAAAAACAAAAAAAGAAATAATAAAGGAAAGAAAAAAGAGAATAAAATTCATTTTGGAAGAAAGAAAGAAAAACAAGGATAGAAATTATAAGGAAATGAAAAAGTGAGAATAGAAATAAAAATAAAAATGAAAGAAAGAAAGATAAGGGAAGGAAAATAGGAAATGGAAATAATTTAAGAGAAAGAGGAAAGTCAACAAGAAAGAAATATATAAAAAGAAAGAATATAGAATAATTTGAAGTGAAAGTGAAAAAGAAAGAACAAGGGGAAGAAAAAGAAAGAAAGAACGAAAGAAAGAAAGAAAGAAAGAAAGAAAAATAGGGAATATTATTAATTTTAAGAGAAAGAGAAGGTCAACAAGAAAGAACTATATAAAAAGAAAGTAATAGAATAATTTGAAAAGAAAGTGAGAATCAAAGAATAAAGGAAAGAAAAAAGAGAGAATGGAAATAAATTGAAAAGAAAGAAAGATAGAACGAAAAAAAAAGAAAGATCAAGGAGAAGAAAAAGAACGAATGGAAATAAATTGAAAAGAAAGAAAGAAAGAAAGAAAGAAAGAAAGAACGAAAGAAAGAACGAAAGATAGAAAGAAAGAAAATAGGAAATATACAAAAAATTTAAGAGAAGGAGAAAGTCAACAAGAAAGAAATATATAAAAAGAAAGAATATAGAATAATTTGAAGAGAAAGTGAGAAAGAAAGAACAAGGAGAAGAAAAAGAAAGAAATGACACACTTTGGAGAGAAAGGAACAAAGAGAAAGAAAGACAGAGTGAAAGAAATATAAAAGGAATATATATATATATATATATATATATATTAATATATACATGAACCCTTTTCGACTTGAAAGAAAAGTACATACGTATGTAATAAAATCAAATGAAAAAGAGAAAACCAAAAATCAAGTTAAGGGTCAAGTGGAATTAACAAGAATAGTAGCAAAATAGATGAAAACAGAGGAAAATTTTTAAAAAAAATCAAAATTTTGATTAATTTTTCAATTAATTTTGATTAATTTTGATTGATTTTTTGATTAATTTTGTCTTTCTTTCATAATCGTAGGAGACGCATTCTTTCTTTTAGAAACGTAAGACAATATAAAAAAGGCAATATAAAAAAGGCAAATTAAAAAACTGTAGGAAGACACTCTATCAGCTTCTTTTCTCGCATTTCCCTCCTGTGGAATTCCCTTTAACTTGCTTTCCCGACAGCTACAATCTTCAAGATTTTAAATGTAAGGCCAATTATCATCTCCTATCTCTCTGATTAGCATGTTCTTTTTTTATATATTATTCTCATCCTTCTCTTACCCACTTCCAGACACCCTCTATAACCTATCCCTTTTTCTCATCACTTTCTTCCTATGTCACCCCCTGCACACCAGTGGCAGTAAAACTGCCTTGCTCGGGGTGAAATGATTTAAAGAAAATGATGACACAAAAAATAGACGGATAAATTAAAGAATATAACAGAAAATTGAGATGCATGCAATAAAGAATGAAAGAAACAGGGGGGAAAATAAACAAGAAAGGAATGAAAATAAATGAAAAGAATATAATAAAATAATGTAAGAATGAAAGAGATTTTTGGGTCACTATGTCGATGCAGTATGTTTTTTCCACCTGAATCCATCCTGCATATATACAAGTCAACCATCCGTACGTGCATGGAGTACTGCTGCCATTTATGGTCAGGTGCCCCTGCCGTTCTCCTCAGTATTCTTGACAGGCTCCAAAGGAGAGTCTGTAATGTCATAGGTAGTGATCTGGCGGCTCGACTGCAGCCACTTCCCCATCGTCGAAAGGTGGCCACCCTTTGTCTGTTTTATAAATACTTTCATGGCTTCTGCTCAGACGAACTTCAGTCACTGATGCCTCCTCAACAGGTGTTTACTCGTGCATCCACACTGGCAACTGGGTCCCACCCATTCACAGTCAGGTTAGCCAAATGCAGACGACAATTCTACTCCTACAGCTTCTTCTCTCGCACTTCCCGCCTGTGGAACTCGCTCTCGTATTCTTGCATTCTTGACGGCTACAACCTCCAGAAATTTAAATGCAAAGTCAATACTCATCTACTAACCACTGGCCTCTAGCTCTCTCCCCTCCCCTGTATAACCTTCCCTTTCTCTCCACCTATGTATCTGTCATCGCACCTGCTTTCTCAGCTTTCTATTGTTCCTTTCTAACTAGTTTGTACTCCTCACTCTTTTCTAATTAATCTTTTTACATTTATGTAGCCCCCTGCACATTAGTGGCGTTTCCGCCTTGCTCGGGGTGAAATTATTTAAAAAAGAAAAAAAGTGGACAATTCGGCTTAAGGGATGTAGCCGGACGCCTTTTGGCTGTAAATGTCTGAAAAGGTAGATTCGAAGAACATATTTTTTCAATCGTTTTACCCAAATAAAGCAGTACTTACATTGATGTGCAGGGGTTTACAGTGAAATAAGAGGGAAGAAAAAAACGGTACAGAGGATGTCGAAAAAAGGGTAAGAGAGAGGTGTGGATCAAGGAGATAGAATTGACGTTGCACTTAAACCTTTGGAGATTGTAGCTATCAGGGAAGAGATCATTCGGAATCGAGTTCCACAGAGGAAAAGTGGGAGAAAAGAAACTATTAGAGAAGAAGTAGAGGTTACATTTGCCTATTTTGACTGTAAAATCGTGGAATATAGTGGCTAATCTTGTCGCAGGAGTAAAATAAAAAAGGCGAGACACCAGGGAATAAAGCTCCTTAACGCATAAGCCTTGAAAATACTTGTAGTAAAGACAGAGGGAAGCCACATCCTTTCAGTGATTTAGAAATAGTGATAGAGTAGCAAAAGGCATGAAATGTTGTGTCTGTGAAAAAGAGACTGCACAGCAGAGAATAAGTTGTAGTCAACAAAACAAGTTCTAAATTTAAAAATTCAAATGCTACGAATTTCATTGATATTTTTAGTAATAAACGAATTTTCTCGAATTTTCAAAATTTGCTTAGCACACACAAAACTCACGAAATATCACACCTCCATGCGAAATGTTTATCGTACAAAGAAAAGGCCAGAATCACATCTGGGCGTGAATTAACAAACGAAATAAAAGACAGGCCAAGTGTGAACGTCGCCAGAGAGTTAAGATGCCGAGCGTAATTAGCACGTACCCTTGACAAATGTCAAGCGATCGTTATTATTATTGTCTATATCTTTCTCTTTCACCTCCCACCTCTCACCGCCTTCTTTCACCATTCACCCTGATCGATAAATACAAAGACAATTCTAAACATACATACATACATACATACGTACGTTCCTGCCCACGTTACATAAACTCACTCTTGCAAGGACTACTACGAACTCAGGATACCCTTAATTTCGTAATACTGTTTCTCTTTAAAACCTTTAACTTCTACCAGTTCATGTTATTTTCTATTAATTAATTTCTAATTCAACATACAAAATGTATACTTTTATTCTACTAATTCACTTTGGATAACCTTCTGATGATAGTGAATAACCCTAAGTTGTAGACAGTTCGATTATGTTTGACACAAGGCCAATTCAATAAACATTAACCATCTCCATACTGCTTTAAAGTCATTTCCCACAAAAATTCAAATTTTCAGTTTTTGTTATGCAACATATTCTGTTGGCCTTGTGCCAAACCAATTCCTGTTAACTACATATCCGCAGATAAAAGAAAACATGGGCGCCTATATTTCTTGGAGTGGTTTTGATGAACTTTTACGAGGCCTTTTGTCATGGGATTTTTTCAGCGTGCTGCAAAGAGACATATTGGAACATGATCTACTACCAAAAGAAGAAGCAAAACACGCTGTTTACTAAATCAGCAATAACACCGGTAAAAGGGGAGTTGTGCAGGGGGGAAAAATACATGATGGCTCCTTCACATCTCGTTACGTGTTTATCACTGGCTTGTGTACGCAAGTTTATATTTCATCCATCGATTAGGTGTATTTAGATAATGGCAGGACATGGAGCCTAAAGTCTAGGGCGCAAGCTTATCTTCGGCAGGTATGTCGAGAAGGATACACCAGTAGACTGTTCAAGGGAAAGGCGTTTTTAAAGCATAAACAGGCACAAAGATACAAACACAGGCGCACAGACAAACGTACAGACGCGCATATACACATGAAATAGGGAGAAAGTGAGAGATAGATGCGAAATTATATGTATGGGAAACGTTTATTCTTATATATATATATATATATATATATATATATATATATATATATATATATATATATATTGATCATTTAGTTATTGCAAATTGCGTGAAAACACTACTCGTGGTAGAAACTTAGGTCGCGTAATAATTCGTTTACAAATGGAATATATATATATATATATAATTGGAGCTGGGGAAACATAATATATTAATATAAAACTATATATATATATATATATATATATATATAATCATATAAATATATATATATCTGTGTGTGTGTGTGTGTGTGTGTGTGTGTGTGTGTGTGTGCATACATATATATTTAGAAAGAGGGAGAGATGACATTGCATGTGTTTTTTTAAATGATTTTATATATACTACGGTCTCTATTCTTTCTCCCCTCTCACACATAGATAGCAGACTGACAACCCACACGCACACTTTCAGACATATATGCATGCACACACAGGCAAATACATATATATATATATATATATATATATATATATATATATGTATACACCTATAAATGTATGCACATATACATATATGTATATGTATATACATACACACATATATGCACATAGCTATATATTTATAAATATATTTTCTAAACATACTGCTAAATTTAAGAGACAATGAATGTCTATTATGTTTAATCATGAGTCGTTCTAAACAGCGTATTTTGGCTTTAATTTCAGGTGAAAATAAAGACAAAAAGTTTACAACATTTGGATAATTTTTTATTAAATTGGTTCTAAGCTTTCGCCTCACATGCTATTTTTGGTAACTGTCATTGTTGCTTAGCAATGTTATATGTCAACACAAGATAAAATCGTCGCTGATGATGGCTGTTTTTATGTTAACGTCCTTGTAACCTCTCTGAAGATGGCACATGTGAGCTGAAAGCTTAAAACCAACTTAATAAAAAATTATCTAAATGTTGTAGAATTTTTGTCTTTATTTTCACCTGAAATTAAAGCCAAAATACGCTGTTTAGAACGGCTCATGATTAAACATAATAGACATTCATTGTCTCTTATATTTAACAGTACATGTTTAGAAAATTATCTGCTGCCTCGATACACTAAATATAAATATATGTATGTGTTAGACTAATATATATATATATATATATATATATATATATATATATATATATATATACAGCGATGGGAGAATATCATAACAGTGTTCTTATAAAAATTCGAGATGTCGGGATGAATCTGCTCTGTTAAAGAGATAAAACTTTTTGTACTTATTCACTATTTACACCCCGATAAAGACCAATTTTCGATAAAAACTTGCTTGCCAATAAAACCACTGATAAACAACATTATTGGCGCTAAACATGATCACAATTCAACACGATAAGTATGGTAGACTTTGAAAAAACAGTAGCTACTCTAGCATCTATGCATCGCTCGTTCAGTAATGAATTAGAGCACTCTGGCTATTGGCGTATAATACATCATACGCTAAAAAAGTCTGCCTTCTTCTGCCGAGCACTCATAGCTCAGGGGTAGAATCGCCGACTGACGCTAATTCGGTCGGGTTTCAATCTGAGGTTAAAAAGCAATCGTATATCTAGCCGTGCTGATGAGCTGTGATACAGCGAAACAGATCTGTCCGCGAACAACTATATATATTATTAATCCACATACAAAGCTAGACACACCCACTTGCTTCTGGCCGGGATTCGAAATTCGACAGATTTGGTGTCAGTCGGGGTTGTTACCCCGCCTAAGCCATAGGCGCATCGAACCAGAGAAGGGACATTTTAACGTGTTGTATATATGCAGTGTATACACACGCCAGTCACCGAAAAAACTCAATTAATTTCTAAAAGTATCGCATAAAAAAACGCATTAGAAGAGAGACGCATAATATATATATATATATATATATATATATATATATATATATCCAAATGTAAAAGAACTAAAATAAAATGGCAACCTCCAAAACATTAATTTAAAACAGGGCTTAATATAAAAATAGAGCAATAAATATCTGTTATTGAACTTTTATATTAGAACATGTAACTAACTAAATGGATATCGACTCGAAACGACAAATCGGGGTTCCGAGTTCAAATTCAAGTTGAATTCCTTACATTTACCTTCGCACGAATACCCCTGGGAATGGTATTAATCCGTCTTTTTACTCCAGTTATGGGTTAAATAATAGAACAGATTGGGTTTTATAGCCTTAGCAACCAGTCTACCGCAGAAAGCAACGGGAACCTACTGCGTTATAATCTTCTGCCCAGTCAGTGATGTCTCTTTCGAAACATGATTGCACAAAGCATGTATCACGTATGGCACTTAACTGGCTGATTGCGTTTATCAAAGGTTCATGTCATGATCTAAAAGTGACCCAATTTTGGTTGAAATCGGACCAACAGTTTCATAGGAAGAGGTTTCATTATAATGGAAACACACTAACCCACATACACAGAGTGTCTTACCCATTTTTATATATATAGATTAACCTCTGCGTTTTAATTTTTTTATCCTCATGTTCATTATTTTCTACTTCTTCGTCCTATTTACTTTCATCTTCTTCTTCTTCCCATTATTATTATTATTATTATTATTATTATTATTATTATTATTATTATGTCATTTTTCATTATAAATCGATTTCTGCTATGATCGCACGACTTACCAAGTCTGCAGGAAGACCTAAGGCAGGTCGTGGTGTGTTGTTATGACTCCATTTCATGTTTTTTCATATCTCCCCTATCACCCCTAGCGTTACATAGACACAGTTCTCCTTAGCGTATGGGCTGTACTTAACAAGACAATTTTTCTGTATATTTCTTAAATTGGAGTTTCCAGGGATTCTTTCAATGTGTTGTTTTGTTCCATTTTTTATCATCCCAAATGCACCTACTATCACTGGTACGATACCTGTTTTCAATTTCCATTTTTTTTTCTATTTCAATTTCCAGATCTTTATATTTTGACAGTTTTTTGAATTCCTTGGTTGTTATGTTACAATCCGCAGGACAAGCCATATCAATTAATAGGTAAGTTTTTTTCTTTCTGGTTATTAAAAATAATGTCTGGCCTATTTGCTTCAATTTTTCTGTCTAAATAGATGGTGTAATCCCATAGAATGGTGACATTTTCTCTTTTTGTTACTGGTATTATTATTATTATGTCATTTTTCATCATATTTCGATTTCTGCTTTGGTCTCACTACCAACCAAGTCTGCGGGGAGACCTAAGGCAGGTAGTGGCGTGTTGTTATGGCTCCATTTCATGTTTTTCTATCTTCCCTATCATCCCCAGCATTACATAGATAAAGTTTTCCTTAGTGTGTGGGCTGTACTTAATAAGACAATTTTTTTGTATATCTCTTAAGCTGGGGTTTCCAGGGATTCTTTCAATGTGTTGTTTCGTTCCATTTTTTATCATTCCAAGTGCACCTACTATCACTGGCACAACTCTTGTTTTCCACATTTTTTCTATTTCAATTTCCAGGTCTTTATATTTTGACAGTTTTTCAAATTCCTTGATTGCTATGTTACAATCCGCTGGACAAGCCATATCAATTAATAGACAAGTTTTCTCCTTCTGGTTTTTAACAATAATGTCTGGCCTGTTTGCTTCAATTTTTCTGTCTGTGTAGATGGTGTAATCCCATAGAATGGTTACATCTTCTATTTCTGTAACCGGTGCTGGGTGATGTTCATACCAGTGTTTGTTTACAGCTTTTCCATAATGTTTGCACATTGCCCAATGTAAATATTGCCCAACTCTATCGTGGCGATTTTTATATTCATTTGGGGCAAGCACAGAACAGCCTGAGATTAGGTGGTCTATTGTTTCTTGGTGTTTATCACAAAACCTGCATTTTGGATCCATATTATTATGCATAATATTTGCCTGAAAGTTTCTCGTGAAAAGACTTTGGTATTGTGCTGCAAGAATAAAGCCTTCAGTTTCAGACTTTAATGCAGATGCACGTAACCATCGATGAGTATTAACTTTGTCAACATTGGATTTATTGGCACGTTCTGGGTATTGGCCATGCAGAGGTTTGTCTTGCCATCGCTGTTTCATCTGTTCAAGAGCTTTATCTTTGGCTTTCATTTTCATATTTTTTGCCGCAATAGTTGGTTCTTGGCTTCTGTTTTGCTTTTCTACAGAATCTACTAACTGTAAATCTTGTTTGTATTTACTGCCTTCTTTTATTATTGAATATTTTTTCTTTCTTTCTTCATGTTGCCTTACTAATTGTATCATCCAATCCTTTGTTGTTTCTATGTATGTTAGTAAGCCAATAGTTGTTGTCTTGTATGACAATTCCAGCTGAATAAGACCTCTTCCACCTTCTTTACGGGGTATGTATAGACGGTCTACATCAGCCTTTGGATGATGCATCTTATGCTTAGAAAGAAGCTTTCTTGTTTTAGCATCCATTCGCCTAATGTCGTTTAGAGTCCAGTTTAAGATGTTAAAGCTATATTGGACAACTGGGATTACAAGGCTATTAATGGGCATAACTCTGTTCTGTGAATTTAATTCAGTTTTTAATATCATTCGTAGCCTTCTATAGTACTCTTTACGCACTATTTCTTTCATTTTTTTATGGTGAATGTTTTCGCTCTCATTTGCACCTAGGTATTTATAAGCTTCTTCTGGTTTCAATTCTTTTATTGTTATAGCAGGGTCTAGGCTAATTGAGGATGTTTCTTGTATTGATCCACGTAAAACTGTAGCTTTAGCACATTTATTCAAATTAAATTTCATTCCAATGTCTTCGCTGAAGCATTTTACAGTTTGCAGAAGACCTTCCAGCTCATTATCATTCTTAGCATATAACTTTAAGTCATCCATGTAAAATAGATGGCTTATTTTCTTTTGGCCTATTTTATAACCACATTCTGTCTTATTAAGTTGACTGGTTAGTGCTATTAATGATATGCAGAATAGTAAGGGAGATAAAGAATCACCTTGAAATATACCTCTTTTGATGTTTATTTCATCAGACTTATAGGTTCCATTTATATGATTGAGGTAAAGGGTTGTTTTCCATATAGACATGCACTGTTTGTTGAAATTGATGATGACGGGCGATATCTTGTATATATTTAAAGTCTTTAAAATCCAGTAATGTGGCACGCTATTGAATGCTTTTCGATAATCTATCCAGGCAGTACTAAGATTTTTCTTTGTACTGTAGCAGTTTTCCAGGATCATTTTGTTAATTAGCAATTGGTTTTACAACTATAACAGCCACGTTTGCACCCTCTTTTTTTAAAGCGGTATCTTGTCATTTCTTTCTAAGAATAAATATGTCTGTTTTGTTAAAATAGATGTTAATAGTTTATATGTTGTC
This sequence comes from Ascarosepion bandense, assembly GCA_037127315.1. Lineage (NCBI taxonomy): Eukaryota > Metazoa > Mollusca > Cephalopoda > Sepiida > Sepiidae > Ascarosepion > Ascarosepion bandense. Next base: position 6,760,901 of record JBBBDQ010001775.1, read on the forward strand.
GGAAGACATGTAATTGGTCTGTAGTTTTTCGGGTTGTTTGTGTCACCATTCTTGGGTAGAAGAAATGTAATTCCTTTGGTCATCCATGCAGGAATTTTAGTGGGATCGTCAACCATTTCTTGAAGTTCTTTGGCTAGTTTTTTTATGTGCTGCATTTAAATAATATAGCCAAATGTTAGGAATTTTATCTATACCTGGGAATTTCCAATTGTGTGCTTTTTTTAGTGCAAATTTAACATCATCTTCTGTAATTCCAGACCATGTCTGTTCGGGTTTATTTTTCATTCGTTCTATCTCTTGCGTAATCCAATGTACTTCCTTGCTAAGTTCTTTAGGGCAAGCCCATATCTTTTCCCAGAACTGTGTGACTTCTTCCATTCTGGTGGGTACTGTCACTTCAATTCTTTTTTTACCTATTTCCCTGTAAATTCTCTTTGTATCAGTCTGAAAAATCTTGTTTTGTCTGTAAAATCTTGCTCTTTTTTCATAGCGTCTTATTCTTTGAGCCTTCAGTTGGATTTTTTGCTTTATTTTTTCTTTATTTGATAAGACTTCATTTACATTCCTGATGTTATATTTTCTTTCGGCTCTTCTGCTTTTCCTAGTTCTTACATTTATTCCTCTACTCAGTTCATCCAGTACTGATAGTTCACTTCTAAGTTGTTCGATTTCTTTTTCTATTTTTCTTTTCCAAGGTGGATCTTCACGCCTGCGAGACTGCCTTGTTTTTATTTTGATATTCAATTTTTTTTGTTGCTGCTGTTGCTGATGCATATATTATTTCGTTAAGATTTGTATGAGGGTCTTCATCCAGTATTGATTTCAGTGCTGCATTGTAGAGTTTAATAGTTCGGAGGTTATGTTTTGTTGGTTGTAATTTTGGGAGCTGTTCACGTTCCTCCATTGTAATATTTTGTATTTGACTTAGATGGTTTTTTATTTCTATCTTGGCTTCCTGTATATTGTTCTTATTTTCCGTCAAATAATTATCTTCGATGTGTTCTGAACTCGTTTTATTTTTGTCTTTTAACTGACTCAGATCACACCTTTCCAGCACTTTTAAACTTACAGCATTATCTTCGCAGTGATTTGCGTGTTTCACGGTTTCTACATTATGACCTGTGGTTTGTTTGATGTTATTACTTTTTATTTCTGATACCGGTTCCTTTTCATATTTTGTTGATTCGTCTCTTATTGTTACAATTCTTTTAATTTCATTAATTTCAGCCTCTGTCAGTCGGTTATTACGAATAATGTACCTACGTACATTGGCTAATTTATTTTCGTCAATATACTTTCTATTTGCTTGACCAACTTTTTCACGCCAAATGTCATATGTTTGGCGAGTCATGTTTTTTTGAGGTTTGAGTAACGCTTCATGAAATGCAGTCATAACAACTTTGTACTCCTCACGAGACCATTTTATTTTTTCTTTCTTTAAATATACGGTTGTAGATCTAGCTGGTGAATTTTCAGGACCATCATTAGGATTATCCTGGTTGTGGGGACCTGAAGATTCATTCTTTGTGTAGGAGTTTGTTCCTATGGCAGATTTTTCGACCTCAGGTAGGTTCCCTCCTGAAGGACGGGCTCCCTGTTTATCCACTGGAAGAGCCATACTGGACTTTTTATTTCTATTTGTATTTTTCATGTTTTTCCCACGAGTGACGCACGGGTCCAAAAGTCCACCCAAAGTTGCCCGGCACGTTGGGTAACGGTCTTTTACAAACAGGGTCCCGAAGCCTGTAGGGGATCGTTTGTGACCTCATAACGCAGTAGCCATTCACTCCTCGGCACGATTAACACCTTGAGTTGCGGGTTGTTGTTCGGAGTTTTCCTTCTCCTAAATGGGCTGCCAAGCAACATCTGACATAGACGCGATTGGAATTCAAGGAGAAAGACGCTGGTTTAAAAAAAAAACAAAAAAAACCCTTTGGCGTAGCAACGGTTCAACGAAACAAAACATCAATACTAGGGTATTTTGTTAAAAAAAAAACCCTTTGGCGTAGCAACGGCTCAACGAAACAAAACATCAATACTAGGGTATTTTGTTAAAAAAAAAAAAAAAGAAATTTTACGAAATATCGACAACTAAAGGAAATATAGTACGTATGATTTTATTTAGGTTCATTTAAAGTTATTATTATTATTATGTCATTTTTCATCATATTTCGATTTCTGCTTTGGTCTCACTACCAACCAAGTCTGCGGGGAGACCTAAGGCAGGTAGTGGCATGTTGTTATGGCTCCATTTCATGTTTTTCTATCTTCCCTATCATCCCCAGCATTACATAGATAAAGTTTTCCTTAGTGTGTGGGCTGTACTTAATAAGACAATTTTTTGTATATCTCTTAAGCTGGGGTTTCCAGGGATTCTTTCAATGTGTTGTTTTGTTCCATTTTTTATCATTCCAAGTGCATCTACTATCACTGGCACAACTCTTGTTTTCAATTTCCACATTTTTCCTATTTCAATTTCCAGGTCTTTATATTTTGACAGTTTTTCAAATTCCTTGATTGCTATGTTACAATCCGCTGGACAAGCCATATCAATTAATAGACAAGTTTTCTCCTTCTGGTTTTTAACAATAATGTCTGGCCTGTTTGCTTCAATTTTTCTGTCTGTGTAGATGGTGTAATCCCATAGAATGGTTACATCTTCTATTTCTGTAACCGGTGCTGGGTGATGTTCATACCAGTGTTTGCCTACAGCTTTTCCATAATGTTTGCTTATTGCCCAATGTAAATATTGCCCAACTCTATCGTGGCGATTTTTATATTCATTTGGGGCAAGCACAGAACAGCCTGAGATTAGGTGGTCTATTGTTTCTTGGTGTTTATCACAAAACCTGCATTTTGGATCCATATTATTATGCATAATATTTGCCTGAAAGTTTCTCGTGAAAAGACTTTGGTCTTGTGCTGCAAGAATAAAGCCTTCAGTTTCGGACTTTAATCCAGATGCACGTAACCATCGATGAGTATTAACTTTGTCAACATTAGATTTATTGGCACGTACTGGATATTGGCCATGCAGAGGTTTGTCTTGCCATCGCTGTTTCATCTGTTCAAGAGATTTGTCTTTGGCTTTCATTTTCATATTCTTTGCCGCAATAGTCGGCTCTGGGCTTCCGTTCTGCTTTTCTACAGAATCTACTAACTGTAAATCTTGTTTGAATTTACTGCCTTCTTTTATTATTGAATATTTTTTCTTTCTTTCTTCATGTTGCCTTACTAATTGTAACATCCAATCCTTTGTTGTTTCTATGTATGTTAGTAAGCCAATAGTTGTTGTCTTGTATGACAATTCCAGCTGAATAAGACCTCTTCCACCTTCTTTACGGGGTATGTATAGACGATCTACATCAGCCCTTGGATGATGCATCTTATGCTTAGAAAGAAGCTTTCTTGTTTTAGCATCCATTCGCCTGATGTCGTTTAGAGTCCAGTTGAAGATGTTAAAGCTATATTGGACAACTGGGATTGCAAGGCTATTAATGGCCATAACTCTGTTCTGTGAATTTAATTCAGTTTTTAATATCATTCGTAGCCTTCTATAGTACTCTTTACGCACTATTTCTTTCATTTTTTTATGGTGAATGTTTTCGCTCTCATTTGCACCTAGGTATTTATAAGCTTCTTCTGGTTTCAATTCTTTTATTGTTACAGCAGGGTCTAGGCTAATTGAGGATGTTTCTTGTATTGATCCACGTAAAACTGTAGCTTTAGCACATTTATTCAAATTAAATTTCATTCCAATTTCTTCGCTGAAGCATTTTACAGTCTGCAGAAGACCTTCCAGTTCATTATCATTCTTAGCATATAACTTCAAGTCATCCATGTAAAATAGATGGCTTATTTTCTTTTGTCCTATTTTATAACCACATTCTGTCTTGTTAAGTTGACTGGTTAGTGCTATTAATGATATGCAGAATAGTAAGGGAGATAAAGAATCACCTTGAAATATACCTCTTTTGATGTTTATTTCCTCAGACTTATAGCTTCCATTTATATGATTGAGGTAAAGGGTTGTTTTCCATATAGACATGCACTGTTTGTTGAAATTGATGATGACGGGCGATATCTTGTATATATTTAAAGTCTTTAAAATCCAGTCATGTGGCACACTATCGAATGCCTTTCGATAGTCTATCCAGGCTGTACTAAGATTTTTCTTTGTACTGTAGCAGTTTTCCAGGATCATTTTGTTAATCAGCAATTGGTCTTTACAACCATATCAGCCACGTTTGCACCCTTTTTGTTCAAGCGGTATCATGTCATTTCTTTCTAAGAATAAATATGTCTGCTTTGTTAAAATAGATGTTAAAGGTTTATATGTTGTCGGAAGACATGTAATTGGTCTGTAGTTTTTCGGATTTTTTGTGTCACCATTCTTGGGTAGAAGAAATGTAATTCCTTTTGTCAACCATGCAGGAATTTTAGTGGGGTGGCAACCATTTCTTGAAGTTCTTTGGCTAGTTTTTTATGTGATGCGCTTAAATAATATAGCCAAAAGTTAGGAATTTTATCTATACCTGGGAATTTCCAATTGTGTGTTTTTTTTTGTTTTTTATTATTATTATTATTATTTTTATTATCATTATTATTATTATTATTATTATTATTATTATTATTATTATTTATTATTATTATTATTATTATTATCATTATTATTATTATTATTATCCCTTCTCATTTATCTGCATCATTGCCATTTTTTAAAACAATTCTCCCTATCTTTCATCATTATAAAATTTATTTTTTATTATTATTATTATTATTATTTTTATTCACTTCTGCTTTTTTCCGATCCTTGGTATGACGGTAAACTGCATCCTGTAGCAAGGCCTCTGATTGGGAGATTGGGAGGAGCATGGCACCACCTCTTAAGTGCTGTTGTTCCTAGGTTCACCCTGACCCAGAGTGGTAGCATCTGTTAGGGTCCCAGCTATGAGCTAATAGTTAACCTCCAAACTGGGGTCAAAATACCATGAAAGTATAAAAATACACTTTTAAAGAAATATTTACATAAAAATACACTTTTATAGAACATATTTTTGGAAGAAAAATATTACGAACAATGCAATTTTGAAAGAAACAAATTATTGCCGTGATACATTTTTGAAGGAAAAAATATTACTCGCGATACATTTTAATACAAAACTACAAATCAACTTCAGTTTTCTAAAATAAAATAAATATAAAATAAATTTCATTAAAAAAACCTTCTCACTATAACCGAACATTAAAAAATATCTCATTTTTTTGGCATTAAATGATCCTCAGAGGTTGATATGCCGTTAAACAAAACCCAAACTCTGTTTTTTCCTTTTTATATCCTAATCTCCTTTATTGACTCCTTCTCTTTCCTATTCACCACCATATTCTTCTACACATTATTATTATTATTATTATTGTTGTTGTTGTTGTTGTTATTATTATTATTATTATTATTATTATTATTATTATTATTATTAACTTATGCCTTTTCCATGTCCTGTATCCTCTTCTTTTCGTTCTTCAATTTCCATTTATCATCATCACCTTCCATGTAGGTATTTTTATTACTTTCCGTTTGTCAAGAAAAAAAAAAAATAAGACAGATATACCAAGTGTTTTCGATTGCTCAAAAATCTACTTTCGTCGGCCAACTATTGCATCTGGAATGCCTGTTCAACTACTCAAAGTTTCGTTAATCAACCTTTGGCAGGTTGAGAAGTTGTCGCATGCTCCCGTCGTCCTTGGCACAACACCGCAGGCCGTCTTTTCACGGGAGCTCTAAAGTAAATCGTGCAAAACAAAAATCTATGAGAATCTCCGGATACACACTGTGAACAGAACGTTTTTATAACTGTGTTGGGCGGTTCCAAAACGGACGACGCATTGTGCTATCGACAGTGTTCACGTTTCATTTACAGACTTACTCAAATATCATAAACACGGCAATAAATTTACTGTAATGCTGATCAGTCAGTAATACATGGAAAGTGAGCTGTTCTTGAAATTATCGTTTTCCTGTCATTTCATGTTGTACTTGTATTGAAATAAAATTATACAATATATCTAATCTATCACAGGATTTCTGCTCTTTAAAGAAGCATTTCAGAAGTTGAGTAAAGTATTAAGAAACAGGACAATTTCAGTAGAAACAAAGAGGAGAGTACCGGATTGCTATGTGATGTCGGTTCTTCAATATGACAGAAAATGTTGGAAAATATCATCAAAGATGAAGGAAAAACTTGAAGCAGTAGAAATGTGGTTCTACAGAAGGATGCTGCGAATATCATGAATCGAGCATGTGAGCAATGATGAGGTTTTGGAAAGGATGGAAACGAAAAGGAAATTAATACAGAGCATCAGGAAGAGAGAGCTGAAGTTCCTGGGACAGGCAATGAAGAAAGAGGGCTTGGAGAACCTGACACTAACAGGTCTGATAGAGAGAAAAAGAGACGGGGGAAAGCAGCGGATAACATATTTGAAGGACCTAATCAGGTGGATGATGGAAAGAGGGTTGCATGGTGTAACAAGAGAATGCGTGCTAAGAGCCACCAGGGATAGGGAGATGTAGCAAGCCATGATCGCCTACGTCCTGAAAGGGCATGGCACAAATAATAATAATAATAATAATAATAAGAAGAAGAAGAAGAAGAAGAAGAAGAAAAGAAAATAAACATTACTGTGGAATTTTTAAGCTATGTGCGTTGTGGTGCAGGATGTGTGTTGTGCGTTGTGCGGTGTGGATATTGACTCGGAACAAGAAATCGGAGAGCCGAGTTCGAATTCCAGTTGACTTCCCTGTATTCACTTACGCACAAATACCCTTGGTAAATGTATTAATCTGTCTCTTGCTTCCAGTTATGGGTTAATTAATAGGACAAATTGGGTTCTCTAGCCTTGGCTGGCAACCAGCCTACCGCAGAAAAATAGGACAAACTACTGCAAAATAATCTTCTGCCAAGTCAGTCATGTCCCTTTCGAGACATGTTTATCACGTATGGTACTTAACTGACTGAATGAATATAATAGTTGGAAACATAATTAAAACTTCTACTGGGCATAATATGGGGGATCGATTTTCTATTGTTATGAAGTAATAAACTGCTATCCCATTAATTATATTTAATATAATAATATAATATAATCTATCTTATCTCTCTCCAGCTATGTGTTAAATGAGAGACCAGATTGGGTTCTATAGCTTTGGCTGTCAACCAGTCTACATCAGAAAGCAATGGCAACCTCGTGAGGAATAATCTTCTGCCCAGTCAGTCATGTCTCTTTTGAGACATGATCACCAAATGCTAGGTATCCCTGACTGAGTAGAAGATTTTCCCGCAATAGGGTGCCATTGCTTTCTGCGGTAGACTGGTTGCCAGCCAAGGCTATAGAACCTAATGTGTCCTATTGTTTAACTTATAACTGGAATGAAGAAACGGATTAATACCTTTCTCAAGGGTATTTGGGCGTAAGTGAATGCGAGGAATTCAACTGAAATTCGAACTCGAACTCGGCTTCCCGATCTGTCGTTCCGAGCCGATATCCACTGCACCACAACGCACATCTTATGTTATATAATATAATATTATGTTATATAATAAATATACAGAAAACACATGCTAAAGTTAATTCTTCTTACAACTGTCACCAAAAATATCACAAAAATATCACCGGTTCTCTCTGTGTTCACATCTTTCAAGAAAAAACTGTTCATCTCTGAATTATCTAAAGAGATATTCTTTGACGGTAATTTACTAGTGTCACTAAGTTAGGTTCCAGAAAGTTATTCTTTATTGAAAGTTTTTAAAATTATATTTATGGAAATATTGTATAATTCAAAATGTCCACCATTTGCATTCCCAGTAGCCTATTTCGGTTGCTTCAAGTCTTTCCTTCATCGTTAATGATATTTTCCAGCATTCGCTGCCGTATTGAAGAACCGACATCACTTGTGATCATATATTAACCCTATCACTGATACTGAACGCTTTCCAATAAGTACCGGGCATGTATTATATATAAATAATATATGCAACAAATTGCATATACATACACACACTCATATATATACAGAAACGTTCAGAGCATGAAGCTTCGAGTCTTTTTATAGAGGTAGGATATGTATATTTTTAATATATATTTTTCTGAGTGTGTGTGTGTGTGTGTGTGTTTCGGCAGCATATCTTCATTTAAACATGTTTGATGAAATAATGTAGATGCATTATGCTTATTTTTAATTTAATCCTCTCGTATTCACGAATATGTTCCACAAAAAACTGAATCAGGCAGGAAGGCCACTAACTTGGAGATCTTGCTTCTGTTCCCAGATTCAGTCTGGTTCCGGATGGTAGCACCTGTTGCGTCCCAGTTATGGACAAATATTTAACCCCCAAACTAGGGTCAAAAGAGTATGAAAGTATAAAATAGACATTTAAAATGGAAATTCCATCAATAGATTTTTGAAGAAAAATATGAAAAATAATATATTTTTCAGTTTGAATTTTGTTCAAAGGCATATCAATTGCTGTGGGTTATTTAATACCAAAACAGTGGAGTTTTAAATTATTTTTTGGTGTTCAGTTATCGTGGAAATGTCGATTTAGTCAGATTTTAATGAAAATTTGTTTTTATTATTTTTTATTTTAGAAAACTGAAAATGTCTTCTAGTTTTGTATTGAAAAAATTTTGCTGAGAATAATTTTTTCTTCAAAAATGTATTGTTGGTAATAATTTTCCTTCAAAAATGTATATTTTTCAATTAAAGTTTATTTTTATGTATATATTTCTATAAAAGTGTATTTTTTATACTTTCATAGTGTTTTTACCCCAATTTGGGAGTTAAATATTTGCCCATAGCTGCTACTTTAACAGGTGTTACCATTCCGGGTCAGGGAGGACCTGGGAACAACAGCAATTAAGAAGTGATTTCATGCTCCTCACAACCTCCCGATCAGAGGCCTTGTTGCCGGATGCTGTTTACCGTCATGCTCAGGACCAGTGATATATTTTTTAAGAAAATACAGTTATATACCATTAATACATCTTACTCACTACGAAACATCTTTACAAATATACATCAATGAAAACTGTCGTACAAGCTGAATTTTTATTAAAAATGCATTTTCTATTCATACGAATCTATAGTACAAGTATTGTCGGTATTAAGTAACCCATTGAAGTTGACATGCCTCGAACCAAACCAAATACTTTCAATCTTATCTAAGACTAGCAGTATAGCCCAGCGTTGCTCAGGTGTAATGAAAGCTTTAAAACTAATCTATGATCCTGGAGCTCAGACTCTTTGGACGTTGGCACGAAAGACAAAAAGCAATAGTTGTTTACAGTTAAAGCGAAACCGTAGACTGAAAGAAAAATGAATGGATGTAAGTCAAATTTTGATTTCCTGGTATCGATTTATAATATTCTGCACTACTGTAAGAACTGCAACCTTGAAACTTCTGAATATCGTTTCTTATGTCTTTGTCTATGAGTGTATCAAATTTGATTAAAATCGGACCACTCCTTCTATAACCCGATTTTTTCGATTATCGATTTTCGATATTTATCTGGGTAACTCGGCACAAAACATAACTAAGAACACTCGCAGACGTTTATAGTACAACTGTGTAAATTTTCAAGAAAATCGGTTCAGCCGTTTCGGAGTCTATAGGTAACGGACACACACACACAGATAAAGTTCCATTTATAAATAAGTTTAGATCATCTTCAAGGTTTTAAGTCTGAAGCCATAACTAATGTAGTTGTCTGTTTTTGAAAGTTTATCAGTTATAAATAACTTTTTTCGATGTGCTGTGTCTCTTCAGGATGGAGTGGATCATGGGCCTTCACATCTCCCTATCCCTTTTCGCTCTTATTAACCCTTCTCCTGTTATCCCTCTCAATCCCTGCTCCACCGTCCACCCGCTCAAGTCCGTCGGGTATGCTATGTGTTGTTTCCCATGTCTCTCTTTTCCTCTATCCTTCCCGTGAGCATCAGGTTCTCTAAGCCTTCGCTCCTCACTACATGTTCCAGAAACTTCAGCTGTTTTTTCTTGATGTTAAGAATCAATTTCCTTTTAGTGTCCAGCCTCTCCAAAATTTCGTCGTTGATCGTGTTCAGTCCATGGTATCCTCAGCATCCATTTGTGGAATCACATTTCGGTTGCTTCAGATCTTTCCTTCGTCTTTGACATACACCAGATAACAATCCAGTACTCTCTTCTTTATTTACAGTTAAATTTTCCTGTTCCATGATACTCTATTCGGTTTTTGGAATGCATATGTTAGGGGTATGTCAATACGCCTTCGGATCTCCATATCGTGCTTTCCGTCATCTGTTAGAATAATTCTCGGCTATTTAAATTTCTGCACCTGTTTGTCTTTGGTATCACCAAATTGATTTGTCATTTTTCTTGTCGTTGATATGTAGTCTTTTCTTTCTACTTTCGTTAACAATTTTCTGTAAGAGGTCTTCTAGCTTTTTTCCTCGGTCTGCTATCAGCACAGTGAAATCTGCGTATCTTATATTGTTCAGATTGCAGCCGCCAATTACGAATTCTGGTAGATATACTAGAGCTTTCAGAATGGTCTTGCTGAATAGGTTCAATAGATCTGGTGAGAATACACATATTTGTTTTACACCATTTTCTATCTTTGTGTATCTACCAGACTGGATTTCGGCCTGTATACTGGCGGTTTGCTGCTAGTAAAGATTCTTGATTACTCTTGATTTTCGAATATGTCAAGGTTGCCAAACGTCTCTATCAGGTCTTTGTGGCATACTTTGTCGAAAGCCTTTGCAATGACTATCTAAAGTTATTTATAAATGGAACGTTGCATGCGTGTGTGTGTGTGCGTGTGTGTGCGTATGTGTGCACCTGTGTCTGTGTGTGTGTGTGTTTATCCATTACATATAGACTCCGAAACGGCTGAACCGATTTTCTTGAAAATTTACACAGTTGTACAATAAGCGTCTGCGAGTGTTCTTAGCTAGGATTTGTATCGAGGTACCCCCGATAAATATCGAAAATCGATAATCGAACAAATCGGGTTATAGAAGGAATGGTCCGATTTTAATCAAATTTGATACATTCATAGACAAGGAGATAAGAAACGATATTCAGAAGTTTCAAGGTCGCAGTTCTTACAATAGTACAGAAAATTGATAATATATATATATTTATAAAAGGCAAGATATTTGTGTTTGTGTCTGTTTATGTGCCTGTATGTTTGTATTTTTTCAGCCTTTTTATTTTAGTTTTGGCTTTGGGTTTGGCTCTAAGTAGGTATAATTGTAGTTCTTAGTCTCAGCCATGATACCATTTACTCGGAGGACTTATTTAGCCATCAAAATTCAGTTTAAGACGAAAAAAACTTATTTGATATCGATACCAGGAAATCAAAATTTGACTTACATCCATTCATTTTTCTTTCAGTCTCCGGCTTCGCTTTAACTCGAAACAACTATTGCTTTTTAGTCTTTCGTGCAAACGTCCAAAGAATCTGAGCTCCAGGACCATGGATTAGTTTTAAAGCTTTCATTACACCCGAGTAACGCCGGGCAGTACTGCTAGTGAAACATAGGTGCACGTCCTTCTGCATTTCTGTTGCCCTCTCTGATAACACACTAAGCACAAATATCGCGTTCCTTGTTAGTGATTTGACGAAACCACACACTTCTTGAACTATTTCCGGTCTGATTTTCCTGAGCGCTCTGTTCATCAGAATTCGAATAATGTTCAGCATACACGTAAGTATGCGACGCCAATTTAAAAATAATATGTTGCAAAGGACGTAACTTGATTTTACAGTTTTAATTTCTATACTATATTTTCTAAATTAAAATTTACATTTTTCAAACTACTGAGTTTTTTCATTACAACTTCGACACTTGAAAGACTTACTGTTATAGGCATATTAGAACAGTGTTACTATTTTTTTAATCGTATGACCACGAGCAAGGCGGTAACGCCACTGATGTGCAGGGGGCTACATATGAGTAAAATAATTACATAGGATTAAATTAAAGAGAAAGACGAACCAGTTAGAAAGGAGCAAGAGAAGGATGGGAATACAGGTGTTATGACAGTTGCAAAGGTGGGGGGAAAGGAAAGGATATACGGGGTGGTGAAGAAAGAACTAGAGTCAAGTGGTTAAGAGATGAGTATTGAAATTGTATTTAAATTCCTGGAGGTTGTAGCCGTCAGTAAAGCAAGAATATGAAAGCGAGTTCCACACACGGGAAGTGCGGGAAAAGAAGCTGCAGGAGTAGAATTGTCGCTTGCATTTGGTTGCTCTCACTGTGAATGGGTGAGACCCAGTGGCCAGTCTGGTAGCAGGAGTAAACACCTGTTGCAGAGGCACCAGTGACTTAAGTTCGTTGGAGCAGAAGCCATGAAACTATTTATAGAACAGGCAGAGGGAAACTACATCCCGTCGGTGGGGAAGCGGTCGGAGTCAAGTCGCCAAGTCAGTACCTATCACATTACTGATTCTTCTCTGGAGCCTGTCAAAAACACTGAGATGAACAGCAGGGATCCTGACCATATATGATAGCAGTCCTCCATGCACGGACGAAAGGTAGATTTGTATATATGCAGGATGGATTCGGACCGAAAAAAATCCTGGCCCGACACAGTAACCCAACCTTTCTAGCAGTGGATTTAGCTATTGACACAATGTAATGGTTCCACTTGAGATCGGAAGAGAGGGTAAGGCTGAGGAGGCGCAGTATATTGCTCTCAGGAAGACTAGCTTGGCCCATGCTTATGGAAGGCAGGAGAGGTTGTCTGTGATGATTGACAGACAACAGATTGGTCTTAGACTCATTATACTCATAATTAATTTTGCTTAATACAGAAGGATTCGAGATTTTGAAAATTTTGATTAATATTTTTACGATGAAGTATGAATGTATATGTATATATATAAATGTGTATCAAAATACCTTTACGAGATTTTAGGGGTATGTTCCTCACACCAAGACGAGAAGAAAAGTCCATATAAAATATCAATAAATCATTCTTTTTTGTAGTTATTAAGTTTAAAGAAAGCTTATGGTAGATACACTGTGTATTCATATCGACTAGGTTACATTTGTCTTTCGGGTACACAATACAAAATCATCGCAACATCTTGTTACATTTGATCGTTACAATTCAATGATCTAAACGTTAATGTCATTGGCCTACTTTTCCTCACACAATGACACATTTAGACTTATATTAACCAACTGTTGTGGTGAATTACCTACACACGAATATGAACTCTACCGGACTACATAAATACCGATAGTTATCAACTCTCGGGGGTAGTAGTAAGTAGCTGCAGCTACGATACCCATTTGTTAGTACGCCGTTCCGGCGCTAATTACTATTTGCTTTATTTCCTCTGTACACTGTTTCGTTTTTGTAATATATTATTGTTTCCAACCGTATACCATGTCCGAGTTTTTCTTGTGACCTTTTTCCCTGGGCCACATCACTAATGTTACCGTCCGACATACATCTAAAAAGATTACCGTTTCTACACAAACATACACATGAACTAATGTACACTTTACCATGCAAAATATTTTAAATTGAGATACGATCCTATTTGTTCTCTTTTTCTTTATTCTATCATCTTGTTGGATACCGAAACAATAAAATAGTTCTTGTCTTAATACTTTTGCACAGTATTATATATATATATATATATAGTACTGTGCAAAATATTTAAATTTATGCATCATTTTTATTTCTTTAATCCAGGCATGTCAGCTAGAAAACTTGACGTAGTCAAAATTTGAAGATGATCTTGCGAAATATTCTTCTTCATATTCAAATTTCTGCCTCAGAAACTAACCACAAAATTCAACAGGCACTGTGACAATTTTTGTCGAGGCACTCATTCCCCCCAAACCATCAAGCTATGTTTAAGTGCACGGAAATTAAGGTGAGTAGGTATGGTGGTAGGGCTAGTTGCGTATCGATATATCCAAATATTGATTGTGATGCACGTGTTCAAATAACGTAGGCAACATTCAGGGAAGTAAAAAACAAACAAAAAAAAAACCCAAAGTGACAAAGATCAAAGGAAATATTCGCAGAAAGAAGATTAAGAGAAGTGGGAATTAACAAATCGATAGGTAGATAAGTTGATCGATCGATAGATCCAGAGTTGACTTTAAGATATCTAAAGATAAACTGACAGGGTGATGTAAAAATTCACACACACACACACACACACACACACACACACACACATATATATATATATATATATATACATACACGCACACATACATATATATGTGTGTGTGTGTTTGTGTGCTTGTATACATGCACACACACACACCTATATATATATATATATATGTGTGTGTGTGTGTGTGTGTGTGTGTGTGTGTGTGTGTGTGTGTGTGTGTGTGTGTAGGTAGATTTTGATCATCGAGTCAATCAAGTTGAATTTAAAAGAAGCGACCATTTTTTTTTTTTGTTACCATTTTTCGAATTACTGTGTTCGATGTTACGGATAAAATGTTTCAAACGGTTTATGTGTAATTATCAATAATTAATTTTATCCTGCTTATAATTTGAATAAATGCACATTTTAGTACCGATACAGAACAGCTCTTGTATTGCATATACTATGTTTTTATTATCAAATTATAATAAATATATTGCTATATATAATGCTCTACTAAGTATCAAACAGTCTTAATAAAGTAAATCCCTACAAACTGGACAACCAACTCATTAGTTTGTACTCCTTCTAATATATATATATATATATATATAATATATATATATATATATATATATTAACGTTAACGTTTCTATGTAGATGATTTTTTTCTTTTTTCCTTTTTCTTTCTTTTCCTTTCTTTTTTCTTAGCTTACTTCCGTGTCAACCACTCCTTCCAATTTCTTTCAATTTTATTTCTTTATCTTTCTGCTTCCATTTCTTAGAGCCAGACAAGGCTAAATTTTAACTGTTAACTTACAACTCTTAACTCAGTTTAAAAGTAAGGTTTTCCAAAAGTCTAAAAACAGACATTGATTTCTGTCTACTTTCTTATTAATCCCACCCCTTTAATTTTTCTGTGATGTATATTTTTTTAACTTCCGCCGGGAAAATATCTTGTTTTATTTTTAAATAAAGAAGTTGCCGATGATGCGTGAAATTTCTCTTAGGGAATTCATATAGAAATGGGATTATACAACTGATTTGAACATCGTTATATATATATATATATATATATATATATATATATATATATATATATATATATATATTGATAGTTTAATTACTTAGTTTTTAGTCATAATAAAATTAGACCAGTACGCAGTTATAATAAAAAAATGTTAACTACAATTATATTGTAGAACCTTTCAATATTCTTCATATGTAAACGAGTTATTACGCTATCTAGGTTTCTAGCATGTGGTGTCTTCAGGCAATTTGCAATAAATGATTTCACCGTTTCTTTTTTTTTAAGAACGCTCACGTAACGGGGTATTTGAACGCGCAATTTTTAAAATTACAAGAAATTATAACGTTTTCATCCATGCTTGTATGAACCTGTTGTGGACCCCGGGAATATGGTCCGCACAAATAAATGAACGACCAGTAATTGAGATAGAAAATAAGTGTATTAACATAAGGATAGAGACTTGAATAAAGATTAGTAGTCCAGGAATACGGGCTACTAAAATATATATGTACAAGTCTCTGGAGGGGAAGCCGTAGTGTATTAATATGTGCGCGTCGACAGCTGAGGGGTACTACGTAATAAGCTTCTAGATGAGTGAAGCGCAGAGCGCTTATGTGCTACTATGTACTGACTGCTAATCTCTCTCTGGACTCTCGTATTCTCCGATTAACTCTCTGTGAAAACGCAGAAATATTAATTTATCTACCCTCCCACTAAGGCAAAACGTGGCAGAAGGTCATTTTAACGTGGGTCCTCCGGTCCATATAGCCCAGCTAAAAATATCTGTCGAATTTTGCCCAGTCATGACTCTACCCTTTGGTAGAGCCACAACTAGGCTAATGCTCTCAGCCCGAAGGCAAAGAGCTGACAGCATCAAAGCAATCACCGCGCAAATATGCAGCTTTCTCCAGTTTCGCATTTATAGCAGTAGTATGAATATACTCTGGACGAGTCCATTTTTATGTACACCCCACAACAGATCCTAATAAGTATTTGATGGCATAGTTACACTTAAGTGCAACTATGCCATAACACACACACACACACACACACACACACACACACACACACACACACACACACATATATATATATATATATATATATATATATATCTATTAAATTCGCCTGAAGACACCACTCATGGTACAAACCTGGGTAGCAAAATAACTCCTTTAAAAATTGAAAATATTCAAAAGTTCTACAATAGAATTGTATTGAACACTTTTTAATACAAATATGTACTGGTTTAACACTATTAGGACCAAAATCTAAGTATTAAACTATCAATATATATATATATATATATATATATATATATATATATATATAAACAGTGTACTAAACAGATTGAGATAGAAGCTGTACTTCTCCAAAAATAACTATCAAGAATCTCTCCATCTTAGATAGCACAGAAATTTTTGGGTGTAAATCTCTAAAAAAAAAAAAAAACACCATCTGACAAGAAATTATCGGAATTTGAAAACGAATTTTTTGGTGATAATTAGCAAAATCAAATCATACTATCAAATGAATCTGTCATGCCACCAACGAGCTACAAAAAACAGTGCGGATTGACATAAAGTTTGACAAATCCAAAAAAAGATTATTAAATCGGACAAGACAAGCCAGCATTATTTTATTAACGCGAAAACATATCACAAAGTCATTTTCAGGGAAACCAATAAAAAAATTATAAAAAAAAGCGCCTAGTAACTGGAAAATCAACATAAATAGGAAAGCCAAAAAATAATTTGGTTGTTTTTGTTTTATGGCATATCAACACCTCGGCGGGTCATTTATTGTCAACTAAATTTTATTAATTTATTGCTGGTAATACCTTTTTCTTTCAACAATTTATTGTTGTTTTTATATAAGTTTTTATGTCTAGTAATACTTTTTTTCTTTTCGAGTATCAAGATTCAGTGGGATTTGTTTTTTTAAGGGCAGGGTCCCCAAGTCCTACCCTGTTATTTAACCCATAACTGGAGGGAGGGAATGGAATAATACCTTACCCCGACAATAGTATCCCGAGTAATTTCAAAACTCGCCCCCCATAAGGCGAGTGGAGACGATGGAATCCCGGTGATAGTCCTTAAGAGGTGTGTTCCTGAACTTTCCCCTGTACTCTCTAAACTGTTTAACTACTGCCTTTCTGCTTCCTACTTTCCTGCATGCTGGAAACTCTCCTCAGTTGTTCCTTTATTTAAGAATTGTGGTGAACCCTCGGACCCATCCAACTATCGCCCTATCAGTCTTCTACCGATATTCGGGAAAGTGTTAGAGGCCATAATCAATGCCGAAATAGTTCAACATCTCACTGCCCACATACTCTTCTCCGACAGGCAATGTGGCTTCTGCTTTGCCAGGTCCACGGCAGACTTGCTAACAACTGTAACGGAGTGCATGCTCCAGGCCCTCGATGAGTCTGACGAGGCTCGCGCGGTTGTTCTGGACATCTCCAAGGCTTTTGACAGGGTTTGGCACTCTGGCCTTCTAGGCAAGCCACGGGGTTACGGTATTACCGGTCGCCTGCTTGACCTAACCCAACATTTTTTAAATAACCGCAAAATGAAGGTCGTTTTGAATGGGCATGCCTCTTCATCCTACAGCACGAATGCTGGTTCCCACACGGCTCTATCCTGAGCCCGATGCTCTTCCTTATTTTCATCAACGACCTCCCAGATGAGATCAAGTCCCAAGTAGGCAGCTACACAGATGACACCACAATATACTCCCGCACCAGTAAGAAACCTGTCGTGGCAGACAGACATAATCTCGCTGCTGACCTTGAACAGGATCTTCACTCTGTGGTGAATTGGGGCAAGAAGTGGCTTGTCAACTTCAATGCGTCTAAGTCCAAGCTGTTGTATGTCAGCCATCACAGGCAACCTCTCCTGTCTCCCATAAGCATGGACCAAGAGTTTCTCCCTGAGAGCAATACACTACGCCTCCTCGGCCTTACCATCTCCTCAGACCTCAAATGGAACCACTATATCGAATCCATAGTTAAATCTACTGCTAAGAATGTTGGGTCACTATGTCGATCCAGGATGTTTTTTCCGCCTGAATCCATCCTGCATATATACAAGTCAACCATCCGTCCGTCCATGGAGTACTGCTGCCATTTATGGTCAAGTGCCCCTGCTGTTCTCCTCAGTGTTCTCGACAGGCTCCAAAGGAGAGTCTGTAATGTGATAGGTACTGATCTGGTGGCTCGACTGTAGCCACTTCCTCATCGTCGAAATGTGGCCCCCTTTGTCTGTTCTATAAATTCTTTCATGGTTTCTGCTCCAACGAACTTAAGTCACTGGTGCCTCCTCAACAGGTGTTTACTCGTGCAACCAGACTGGCAACTGGGTCCCACCCATTCACAGTCAGGTTAGCCAAATGCAGACGACAATTCTACTCCTGCAGCTTCTTCTCTCGAACTCCCTACCTGTGGAACTCGCTCCCATATTCTTGCTTTCCTGACGTCTACACCCTCCAGAAATTTAAATGCAATGTCAATACTCATCTATTAACCACTGGACTCTAGCTCTCTCCCCACCCCCGTATATCCTTCCCTTTCTCTCCACCTATGTATCTGTCATCGCACCTGCATTCTCAGCTTTCTATTGCTCCTTTCTAACTAGTTTGTACTCCTCACTCTTTTCTAATTAATCTTTTTAGTTATGTAGCCCTCCGCTCATCAGTGGCATTTCTGCCTTGCTCGGGGTGAAATGATTAAAAAATACCCCACAAAGTCTATTATTAAACCCTTCAAAAACTACATAGGAGGAAATAACAAAATTATTCTCCAAAATGCTTCAACGTTATCTAAGATTTCCTTAGATATGAACCAATGGAAGAATACAGCCGAAGCAACTGATTGGTTCACAAAAATAAAAAATGAAAGTGAAGACACTTTCATCCAGTTTGATATTTATGACTTCTACGCAACTATATCTGGAAAACTTTTCACCACAGACATATATTTGGTTAAAAATTACTTCATCAGCGACCAAGACATCATCATCATCAAACAGCCCCAGTAATCTATTTTCTTTTAAGATAAATAAAATAACCTAGGAAAACCTATCCTGATTTCTGTATTTCGATGGGGGCGTATGATTCTGCAGACGCCTGCAAATTGGTAGCGCTCTTTTTTTGTTAAATGTTATGTAACAACATACTTTACCGAGACGACCTTATTGATAATCTTCCGCAAAACTAATCCCCAAAAATCGATAAACTCAGAAAGAATTTATAAAACTTTTTCAAAGACCATAATCTTAAAATTACCACACTAACTAACGCTAAACTCGTAAATTTCTTAGATGTTTACTTCGACCTGAGCAATGGCCTGTACAAACCATACACCATCACACAACTACACATACATCAACAGGGAATTAAATCACTCCCAAAGAATTAAATCACCCCCAAAGAATTAAATCACCCCCAAAGAATTAAATCACCCCCAAAGAATTAAATCACCCCCAAAGAATCACCAACAACCTACACAAATATATCCAATTTCGTTTAAGTACCAACTCAAGCAATAAGGAAATTTTGACAATTCTAAAATTAAATGCATTTGAAAAATGTAAGCTCAACACTAGAAAAGAATATACCCTATTAATAACAAGGTAGGCAGAAAGAAGCAGAAATCACATAGACATAACATTATTTCGTTTAACCCACTCTTCAGTCGTAACGTCTAAACTAACATTACTAAATTATTCCTTAATTTAATTCACAAACATTTCTACCATTCACCCACACTAAAAAAAATCTGTTACAAAAATAATAGTTATAGTTGCGTTAAAAAACATAGATAAATACAGTTCAAACTGCTATGATATGAAATAAATATTTGGCCCACCTAAACAATATCAGTCACCTAATTAATAGCAAAATGATCCTTCTAAAAATAATTGCAATTGCCGAAAAAATAAAATCTGACCATTAATGGCCACTGTATATCTGAAAGTATTCTTTATAGATCTCGAATTCATTCGGATGAAAATGATGTTAAATTTTACTTTGGTAGTACTTCTAACAGGTGGAAGATAGGATTTAAAAATCACATGTCTTTAAACAACGTTAAATAGGGCAAAAGTATTGCTTTATCCATATATTATTGGAAATTTAAAAACGATAACAACACAATTATTGCCTAGAATATCGTAGTTAAGTTCAAACACTACAGTGGAAAAGGAGATAAATGTAATCTATGCCTCTTACTAAAACTTGTGATCATAAACCATATCAAGAATCCAAATTTGCTTAATAAAAAAGTGATTTACTGACATGCTCTCGTAGAACAAATACTTATTTAAATTCTTAAAGTCAGATTGATATATATTCCTCTAAACGTTTGTCTATTTCTTTCTTTCTTTCTTTCTTTCTTTCTTTATTTATTTATTTCCCCAGCAAATTTATTTATGAATTAAACCTTTTGTTTAATTTTAACAATTAATTCTAAATTTTACTTCTTAATTTTTCTTTTAAATTTTTCTTTTATCTTTTTATTTAAATTTTTAAAATTTTAAAATTTCAATTTTACCTAAATTTTTTATGTACAAGTAATATTTGACTATTTCAATTTTTAAAACTCATGATTTAACCCCATAGATTTCTTCTCCCTGCATTTTATTATAAATTTTTGTTTATTTTAAATTTTTAAATTTAAAATTTTTATATATATGTAACTTTAGATTATTTAGAATTTTAATCTTATTAAAAAAGCAGTAACTTTACTTTATAAGATTTAATTCCCATGAACATCGAATGGACTTAAATACAAATTTATTAAACTATATATATATATATATATATATATATATATATATATATATATATCGAGAGAGAGAGAAAGAAAGAGAGAGAGAGAGATTGACATAGGGACAGACAAACAGAGAATGCGAGTGAGAAAGAGGGAGAGAAAAAATAAATTACTAACAAATAACTTTATGAACAGTATGGAGTACTCTTCCCATGAATAATTATTATATCAAATTATTACAATATAATTGCATAATTTATTTTGTTTAATCTAGTCTATTGATATTACTTCCTTGACATCTATCTATCTATCTATCTATCTATCTATCTATCTATCTATCTATCTATCTATCTATCTATCTGAATGTTTACATTATCTATCTATCTATCTATCTATCTATCTATCTATCTATCTATGCCAACCTGTTCATATCTATCTATCTATCTATCTATGCCAACCTGTTCATATCTATCTATCTATCTATCTATGCCAACCTGTTCATATCTATCTATCTATCTATCTATGCCAACCTGTTCATATCTATCTATCTATCTATCTATCTATGCCAACCTGTTATATCTATCTATCATATCTATCTATCTATCTATCTATCTATCTATCTATCTATCTATCTATCTAATTCGTTCTGTTCATTATCTATCTATCTATCTATCTATCTATCTATCTATCTATCTATCTAATTCATTCTGTTCATTATCTATCTATCTATCTATCTATCTATCTATCTATCTATCTATCTAAGCCTATTCATATCTATCTATCTATCTATCTATCTATCTATCTATCTATCTTATCTATTCATTACTATCTATCTATCTATCTATCTATCTATCTATCTATCTATCTATCTATCTATCACCCCAAGCAAGGCGGTGACGCCACTGATGCGCATGGGGCTACTTAAGAGTAAAATGATTGGAAAAGAGTAAGCTGGAAACCACATCCTAAACAGGAAACAAGGGATGAGCCTCTTCACTTTGTTCAAAAGACGTGGGTGGAGTGTGAACCGGGTAATAGTTCTATCTATCTATCTATCTATCTATCTATCTATCTATCTATCTATCTATCTATCTATCTGTGTGTGTGTGTGTGTGTGTGTGTGTGTGTGTGTGTGTGTGTGTGTGTTTTCACCCCAGTTTTGGGCCTAACTATTTGCTCATAGCTGGGACCCTAACAGGTGCCAGCAGGCAGAGTCTGAATAAACCTGGAAACAACAGCAAATAACAGGTGGTTCCATGCTCCTCACATCATTCTACTAATAAGCCTTGCTGCCGGATGCAGTTTACCGTCATACCCAGGACCAAAAAAAGCAGTTAACAAATTTTTACTACAAGAGAAAATATCATACAAAAAATACAAATACATAAATTAAGGAGTTAATGTGGTAAAAACAATATAAGTTCCAAGATATTACAAAAACAAAGTCAATTTTCAACTGATTAAAATAGAGAGAAATAAAATTAGCATAATAAATAAAATAAAAGCTATATATTCATAAAAATAATTAAGACATTTTAAAGATAACGCTTGAAATTAAATTAAATTAAATTAAATTAATTCAATTTAATAAACATAACATTAATATTAATAATAAATTGATATATATATATATATATGTATAATAAATGTAAAATATATATAAATATATATATATATATATATATATATATATATGTATATGTAAATATGTATCTCTATAAATATTTATATATATATGTAAATATGTATCTCTATAAATATATATATGTAAACATATATATAAATATATATATGCAAATATATATATAATAATGTTCAAACAAATCATTTCAAATTGTCGGTTGTTTATAACCATGTTTCGTTAATCTTCGTTAATTTCCGTAACACGTTTACATTTGTTGACATTACGATATATTTCAAAGCAGATATGATTATTGCGATAAATCGAAAACTATGTTATATAGGCTTGGTTAAAACCTCGTTTAGACTAATGGTCATTCGTGGTCGAGAGGTTAAAGACATGCCAGATCACATGGTAGCTTCCCATATGTGGATAAGGGGTCGCATGTTCGAATCCTGCTGAATGACACACATTTTTGTTAAAAAAAATTATCGTAAATAACCAGGCCAATAGATATAAATATATCGTACTGTTTAATTAAAAAAAACAACAGAATATCTACTTAAATACGAGTATTGATAAAAAATAATGTTGAAAGAAATCATTTCATACATATATATAGTTTTACACAACTTAATTAACCGAGCACAAATCCACACCTCCGTAAAAAAGATATTTTACTCTGAACTAAAAAGTATTAAGCAGACTCTTGTTAATAATGACTTCCCAAACAATATTGTAGATGAAAAAGTAATATGTTATTTCAAAACCCACAATACACATCAAACAAAATAAAGTACTTCCACAAAAGACCCAAAACATATCAAACTCTTCTAAAAAATCTCATTTGTACTGTTGCAACCAGATGCACAATAACTACAAACAGGGTGAGAAAATAATTCCTCTTTTGATTGTAATATCGTGAATAAACGGATTTTATTAAAAATAAGCATAATGTTTGCAATTTATTTAATCACACACACACACACACACACACACACACACACACACATATATATATATATATATATATATATATATATATATGGGAAATAATAAAAAAGTGCCCTAGCAGTAATAAGAATAATAAATTTTGCAAACTTTGTGATGAGGAGAAGCTAGCTATAGCTAAATTTGAACCCGCTAATAGGCTTATTAACTCTAGAACTGAGATATTAAATAAGTGTAGAATGCATAAAATGAAGTTTCTTACTTAGGATATCGAAAGTTATAGAAACCCCCCTCCCAGGTTTTTTTTTTTTTTTTCTCCTTCCTTCCATCCAACATCTTCTGCAAATGGGTTAGTCTTAGTAGTGTGTATTTATTTGGTTAGTACATGATCTGCCTTTGCCCTGACGAGCCGTTGTGCGAAACCGCGGTCGGTCTTGGCGATCTTGCTATTTTGTTAGTGTGTTTGCTCTGCGTTACTGCCTTCTAGTTAAATACTTTTCGGTTGTGTGTATCGAGCACTTTTCTTTTCTGGTTGTTTGTTCCGTTAGAGGGTTTTTTTTCTTTTTACTGGGAGGAACCGTATGTATTGTCGGTCCCACGCAGTTTTCTTTTTTTTTCCCCTCTTTGCCCAAAGCTTTTTAGCCGAGGGCAATAACGAATTTAGATTCTGCTGGTCATTCATAGTCTTAGAAGGTCCCTTCTATAAAATTTTGAGATTAGAATACACGCAGAGTCGGTTTAATAATTATTATTATTATTATTATTATTATTATTATTATTATTATTATATATATATATATATATACTAGCAGTATAGCCCGACGTTGCTCGGGTGTAATGAATGATCTAAACTAATCTATGGTCCTGGAGCTCAGACTAAGCCTAAGAATATTTGTGTGAAGTTTGGTGAGAATTGGATAAAAGTTTTGGATTTGTATAAAGGACATACAGAGAGATAAACAGACACACACACAAACATCTTGCTTTTATATATATATATATTATCGATTTTCTGCACTATTGTATGAACGGCAACCTTGAAATTTCTGAATATCGTTTCTGATGTCTTTGTCTATGAGTGTATCAAATTTGATTAAAATCGGATCACTCCTTTTATAACCCGATTTTTTCGATTATCGATTTTCGATATTTATCGGGTGTCCCGCGACACAAAACGTAGCTAAGAACACTCGCAGGCACTTATAGTACAACTGTGTAAATTTTCAAGAAAATCGGTTCAGCTGTTTCGGAGTCTATAGGTAACGGATACACACACACACACATAAAGTTCCATTTATAAATAAATTTAGATTATATATATATATATATATTATATTTTAAATACAAAAGGATGATCAGATAGGTAAATCCTAAAAACCCGCTCCTAATCAATATTAATTTCATCAATACTAAAATTGATCAAGGTGGAGGGCTCGATGTAAATATTACAGTCTATTTACAGAACCAAATATAAAAAATGAAACAAAGATTTCGATATTTAAATCCGTTGGGTAGCCATTTCTACGAGGAAATCCTCGCTTCTTCAGCAACGGCGATACGAAAATTTTATTTACTCAAATTCAAATGACAAAAGATTTTATACCGGTAGAAGTCCTCCCCCACCAAAAAAAACCCAAAAAAACTTCCATCCACAGGAAAATAAAATGTGGTGGGATTAACAATTTTTTAAGTATAAGGGAAAGCAGACAGATACCTATGTCTCATATCAGAAAACATATCCATCTTTATGTGCGTTGTGGAGCATTGGATATCGGCTCAGAACAAGAAATTGAGGGGCCGAGTTCGAATTCCAGCCGAATTCATTGCATTCACTTACGCGCAAATACCCTTGGGAAAAGTATTAATCTGTCTATTCCTTCCAGTTATGGGTTAAATAACAGGACAGATTGGGTTCTATAGCCTTGGTTGGCAACCACTCTACCACAGAAAGCAATGGCAACCTACTGCGGGATAATCTTCTGCCTAGTCAGTCATGTCACTTTCGAGACATGATCGCCCAAGCATGTATCATGTATGGCACTTAATTGACTGACTGACTGACCCGTCTTTCTTATCTGAGTTAAGAGTTTAAAAGTTAAATTTAGCCATGTGAGAGGGATAGAAGTGGTAGGGGGAAGAAATGAAAAAAGAAAAGAAAAAAAGAAAAAAGGTAAAACGGAAAAAAAGGGAAGGGTGGGAGACTGGGAAGTAAACTATGAAAAAAATTTTGCATAGAAACAAAAGAAAACTGTTGAAAAAAACATTGAAAAATTTAATAAAGAGATTTTAGTTTTACAATATTGATTATTTAATTACTTAGTTTAATTACTTAGCCAATTTGCAATAACTGATTTTACCGTTTACCGTTTTTTTTTTCAGAACGCTCACGTCACTGATTTTTCGAACGCTTAAATAACGGAAAATTTTTGAACGCTCAATTTTCAAAATTACAAGAAATTATAGCGTTTTCATCTATGTTTATATGAACCGAATAGGTATTTTTGGTATGGTTACACTTAGTCCAAATTGCTGGTCTTTCATTCAATAATTCATTTTTGTTTGTGAATAGCATAAATATACATATATATATATATATATATATATATATATATATATATATATATATATATATATAAATATGTAAATATGTATATATATATATATATATATATATATATATATATAACCATTATTTTGCATAAACTCAGTCAAATTGAAAGTGTTTGTTTTAATATCTATCTATCTGCATATATATATATATATAAATATATATATATATATATGCGTATATATATATATATATATATATATACATAGAGACAGAGAGAGATAGCTAAAGATAGAGAAATATTTAGATAGACAATCAGATAAATAACTAAGATATTATATATAGATATTTCGCTCATCATTATTGAGTACACATCACCTCATAAATATAGAAAGTTTCAGAAAATATTGACATATATATATATATTTATAATCTGTTGATGTGATTTAATTCATGTCTCTTTCACTCTTTCTCACTTTTGATATATATATATATATATATATATATATATATACATGTGTGTGTGTGTGCTAATATATATGTGCATATATATATATATATATATATAATGTTCACACTTACCTCACTTTTCATTTATGCCTCTTATGCCTACAGTCATATTAAATACATTACCTGCCTGTCTTCCTGCATTAGGCATAAAAAGCGATGTAAGTTTTCACTTAGATGCGTAGATGTATTGATATAGTGAGTTTTACCAACTTGATTCAAGTTATATAAATCGTTATAGTGAGAATTTCAAAATTTTATTGGCGTTTGATCGACTACCAGAAGGCATGATTTCAGAAATACGAAATTTCGAATGATATATTACTAGAACGATGGATAGTTTACGATAATTTACATATCAGAAAGACGAAAGAAACGTGGACACAACAATCAAGTTAGATAATGAAAAGGAAAGACATTGCGATAGAGAAAGAGGGAATAAAACAAGGAAAAGAGGGAGAGAGAGAAAAAGAGAGTGACTGAGTGAGTGAGTCAGTGAGTGAGTTACAGAGTCCGCAAAAATCGAAACCAGTTAGCAGAGTCGGACAATTAATAAAGAAATAAGCAAAAAGAATAAAGAAGTTAGAGAAAAACAAGGAGAGAAAAAAATAGAAGCGACAGAGTAAGAGAAAAACAAAGAAATAGAAGGGTTAAGAAGAAAAGAGATAAAGAGAATGAGAGAGGAATGGATAAATGAAGAGAAAAACGAAGAAAAGAGAGTGATGAAAAAAAAGTACTAGAAGACTGAGAAAGCGTAAAAATAAACTTGTGGGATGTTTTAAGAAGGAAAGGGATAGAGAAAGACAGCTAGAACGACAAAGAAAAAGAAAGAGAAAAACACGTTAATGGAAAGAGAAATCAGAGTAAGGTAGAAAAACAAAGAAATGATGGTTCAAGGCAGAAACAAAGCATTGCAGTAAAATCGAAAAAATAGTTAAATACAGAACAAAAAGCAAAAAAAAAAAAAAGAAGCGATATAGAGAACAAAGGAAATAGTTCAGTTGAGAAAGAATGTGTAGCGAACATAACAGTAAAATTTGAAATCAGAGTAAAGATATGAGTGAATTAAAGAAAAACAAACAAAAGATTCAAATGTCGACTAAAAATGTGAGGCTGAAAGACAGCAATCAATAGACATTTGATTGAGATATTTCGCATGTTCGTAAGTAAGCAATGAAAAACAGTGGAAAAAACACGAAATGAGCGCGCATGCGTACTTAAGTTATGCATTCTACCTTGATCACATTTGACTGACTGCAAGAGAAAACACAAAAAATTTGTTGCAGCAAGGAGATATATTAAACAAACAAGTATGCAAGGAAAATCATTTTTATTAATTATTAAAATTTCACTTTCTAGCAATTATATAACTTGAACAATATATATATATATATATATATTAGTGGGTGTGTTTATACAGCACCAATATTTTACAGACGGATAAAGGTGTTTATGTGCGTGTGTCTACAATTT
This sequence comes from Ascarosepion bandense, assembly GCA_037127315.1. Lineage (NCBI taxonomy): Eukaryota > Metazoa > Mollusca > Cephalopoda > Sepiida > Sepiidae > Ascarosepion > Ascarosepion bandense. Next base: position 6,788,964 of record JBBBDQ010001775.1, read on the forward strand.
ATACTTTTATTTTATTTTATATTTTATTTTAATTTATTTTTTTTATTTATATTTTTACAGATTGTGAATTACATTATATATTCGTACCTGATGGTCTTTACACATTCTCATCATCAGTTTTTACTTACCCCTTTCTCTTTACACACACACACACATACACAGATACGTGTGTGTGTGTGTGTGTGTGTGTGTGTGTGTGTGTGTGTGTGTGTGTGAAGGCTTCATTAAAACAACCGACAAGGGCCCTGAGTTTTTAAAGATTTTCTTTTGTTCTTTTATATTTTTTTTATTTCCTGGACATAAATTATGTAGAAATTATCCGAGTATGTCCGTGCACTTTCGGCTATTTTTTTAGCCATTAACTAGGATGAATTTATTCTTACTTTTACTTGATTGTATGATCTTTTTATGAATGTAACTAGAATTTTTTAAAATTATTTTACAAACACGGTTCAAATATTCATATAAATCTAGATACATACATAAAAAGTACCCATACACTATGAAAAACCAACACACTATGACAAAAATCAACTTTGCATCAATAAAAGTTCATTAATAAAAGAAAAACTAAAAGTACAAACAGTCAATTGCTGATAACCCCTCACGAGTGGACGGGGCGATTGCTGGAGTGGGGTCAGTCGACGAAACTCTAACGTTAAAATTCTGACGATAACACCAATCATCTAAGTGACAACCTTTTTATTTTATCTAAACTTATTTATAAATGGAACTTTGTCTCTGTGTGAGAGTGTGTGTGTGTGCCCGTTACCTATAGACTCCGAAACGGCTGAACCAATTTTCTTGAAAATTTACACAGTTGTACTATAAACGTCTGCGAATGTTCTTAGCTAGGTTTTGTGCCGAGGTACCCCCGATAAATATCGAAAATCGATAATCGAAAAAATCGGGTTATAGAAGGAGTGATCCAATTTTAATCAAATTTGATACACTCATAGACAAAGACATAAGAAACGATATTCAGAAGTTTCAAGGTTGTAGTTCTTACAATAGTGCAGAAAATTTGATATCGATACCAGGAAATCAAAATTTGACTTACGTCCATTCATTTTTTCTTTCAGTCTACGGTTTCGCTTTAACTGGAAACAACTATTGCTTTTTAGTCTTTCGTGCCAACGTCCAAAGAGTCTGAGCTCCAGGACCATGGATTAGTTTTAAAGCTTACATGACACCCGAGCAACGCCGGGCTATACTGCTAGTTAATTATATTTGCCGACTGCAGAGTTTCGTTGACAGATCCGTCTATCCACTCTTCAGTAATAGACTATTTTTTCGCTTTTAATGCACTTACCATTGATGTAAGTTTTTTTCGTATTCTTTCTGTTACTAATAAATACAAAACGAAGACTTATCTTAGCTAATGCATTTTATCATCTGATAGACTTTATCAAGGAAAATGATTATCAAAGGATCTAACGTGTCGGCTCAGATTAGTTTCCCTATTTTCTTCGCTCATATTGATCTTTCAAAAAATTATTTTAGCTTTAGATTTGTTATGGTTTATGAAATGGCGAGTGTTCTAAAAATAGAAAAAGATAGACACACTGACGCCAAAAATTCAAAATTGGCATCAAAATAAGGAACCGTTTCTTTTGGTAGGAGTAGGAGTAAGAGTAGGAGTAAAACGTAGGATTTAAAAACAGTAGATTTGAAAAGAGGAAGACGCTACTCAGTTGACCACTAGAGTCCAAAAGGGATAGGCTCGTTTACTACTAGCCTCCCACAGTGAAGAGAATTTAGCTAGTCTGCACCTGTATCCACACAAAATTTAAAGGTTGTAACTTGATGTAAAAAACTAAAGTTTTATACCAAAAATAAACATAATTAATTCAAGTTTGTGTTATCTTCTAATTATACCAAAACGAAGCAACACAACAGATTTAATTTACATTAGCCACCTGAAAATAGCCAAAGAAATGGTCGAAAGCGTTTAACACAATCGACGCTATGGGCAGTTTTTGTATTTGCTCACTCCCACCAAACTGAAATTGTAAGAGCACGAGAAAAAATATATCTGTTTTATGGCAGGTTAATGTTTTATTTATTTATTTTATTCTATTTTTTTAAATAAGGTAAGCAAAACACAAGAAATAAATTTTAATAAACGGAAATACTTGATCTTTCCCAGCATTAGAATTCTAATTTTGTTCATTTTCTTTCTGTCTATGAAAGCATTTTTTTTGTTTGTTTTAGCATCAAAGGCACAATTATGAATTATTTTATGGTTGTTACACACCATCTTTCTCATCTCACGCGAGTGTCTCGCTCAACGAGAACGTGAACGAGGCGATCGCACAATTCTTTCCTTAATGCGCCGCCATATGTCTTTTAGATCCAAAGAAATTTCGTGAATGCATAAAAACGACAAAGCGCACATACAGTTTTTCATATTTGAACCAGTATCTACAAACAGATATAAGATAGCATATTAAATATATGAACGAAAATAATCGTTTTTCTTTTCTTTTTTTTTTTTTTAGGAAATATCCTTTTTAATTTTAATATGACTCAGAATATAATTTTCAATAGAATGTGAACGGTTTAATACATAATTAGTAAAATAATAATACCTAATAGGTACTTTTTAGTATAATAATACCGAAAAGGTATTTTTCAGTACAATAAAAAATACCTATTAGGTTCATACGACCATAGATGAAAACGTTATAATTTCGTGTAATTTTAAAAACTGAGCGTTCAAAAATTCCCTGTCACGTGAGCGTTAAAAAAAAACACCGTTACGTGAGCGTTCTTAAAAAAAAACGGTAAACGGTAAAATCAGTTATTGCAAATCGCCTGAAGACACCACTCATGGTAGAAACCGAGATCGCGTAATAACTCGTTTACAAATGGAAAATATTAAAATGTTCTATAATATAATTGTATTGAACACTTTTTTATACAAATATGCACTAGTATAACTTCATTATAACGAAAAATTAAGTAATTAGACAATATATATATATTTTTTTTTCTAAACATATGCTGTTAAATATAAGAGGCAATGAATGTTTATTATGTTTAATCATGAGCCGTTCTAAACGTCCTATTTTTGCTTTAATTTCAGTTGCTGTTAAATATAAGAGACAATGAATGTCTATTATGTTTAATCATGAGCCGTTCTAAACGTCGTATTTTTGCTTTAATTTCAGTTGAAAATAAAGACAAAAATTCTCCAACATTTGGATAATTATTTATTGGTTTTCTTCTAAGCTTTCGGCTCACATGAGCCATCTTCAGAGAGGTAGTTTAAACTGAAATATTATAAAATCCACCATCACCGACGATTTTATTTTGTGTTGACATAAAACTCCGCTTGGCAACGGCAATTGTTACCATAAATAATAAAAGCAGTTCTTAAGTTTGCGATGCGGTTTTATGACGTCACACCGCGGGATAGCGCGAAATGACAACAAAACCATGTAGTCAAATGCAATGTAATATGTTATTTCCTGTTTTAAAGTTGATTTTATTGCGTGTTGGTTGTTTCGATTTGATGTACATGGCCTCCAATATCTGCAGGTTCCTCTTACTGTGTGTATGAGTAAGGATCACCGTATTGTTGACCAAAATCTGTCTGATATTACCTACATGTTTATGTTTTTCAGAGAAATGTTGTTTAATAGTACTCTGATCAGAAAGATGACATGTAAGTCTATGGGAGAGCGTGGTTGTAGTAAAACCAATATATGTACTAGGTTTTTATTAGTATCAGAGATGCAATCTCTGAATGGGCATGTAAATTGGTACACTACATTGTTTTTTGGTAGAGAATTTAGTTTAGTGCTTGTTGGGTTATTATACTATATATATATATATATTATAATATTATATTATAATATATATATATATTGTTTAATTACTTAGTTTTTCGTTAAAAACTGCTGACTATATATATATATATATATACATTTTAAACATTAAATTTTAGTGGATATTCACATTATCGTATACGCTGCGTTTAATTTTTAGATATGAATGTTCGATAAATTTTACTATTCCCTAAAGAAAATGCCGAGTAAATTTATTCAATAAAATCGCCATTAGATCTGATGTGCCTTGACCTCACGTCAGCAGAAAGCGGCTACGACTTCTCGCTGTTTGTATAGTGCCTTCAAACACCTATTTTCTCTGCTCAATTTCGTCTCCTAACGTAAACGAAGCAATTTTTAAAGAAAATAGACGGATTCTGTGTTTATGTTTGTGATGGTTTTCCACCGAGTGAATGCAGGTTTGAATTCTGCTTGAGGAGCGTATATTTTTCTCTAATAAAGGTTCTTGAATATTCAGGCCGGAGAGTTTACTCAAATAGGAGTATACATTAAGAATAATGTTTAAGGATGCCCTATTAAAAATTATGGCGAAGTGAATTGCTCTTTTCATAGTTCTCGCTCCACAAGTCATGCCACTTCCGGATGTCTTAGTTTTCTCAATTTAACTCAACTCTCTAAGTTTTGTTCATCACTACGGTCACCAGATATTGAACTCACAGTTCTTTAGGTCAAATCACTGAATTCAAATAACGCTTTTATTTGCTGGGCCACGTGTCCTTGAGGAACAAGTATAATCTACCCCAGTGATCAAAATAATGTGTTTGATTGAAAATTCTAATCCCCTGAAGATGGCGGAGCGTACAACGGCTGAAACGTCGTGAATATGACAATAAAAATGAGGACAACAGTCCGAACAAAGTAAATAATTTGAATACCTCATCTCAGAAATTTAGAAAAAAATAATATTGCGTTAAAAATATTTAGTTTTCAGGGGGAAATTACCCAATAAGGTGTTGACATGCCGCTAAACAAAATCAACTAATCAACCAACAAAACTGAAGCAAGGATGTAGGGTGTGTCAGCCATGCCTGGTACAAGGCCACTTCCAAATAGCCGACAATTTCGGCATTTAAAAATATCAGGTTATTGAAAAAATAAGTGAAATTTTGTTTGCTGTTAATGCTATAACATAGTTGTCAGAAGAAAATGTTCATTGAGAAAATGCATATAGTTCTGTGGTTAAAATTTTTCAAAGAGAAATGTAAGTATTTAAAATGTCCACAGAAGTTTCGAGTTCATGGCTTGGTAATAGCAGAATATCTTCTGTTCCTTTCCTTTTTTTCGGAAAGTTGGCGACAGGGTGAGAAAGAAGAAATAAAGAAATAGTACTTATCGCAGACAGAGTGTCCATGCTGTTGTTGTTGTTGTTGTTTTCTTTGTCGGCGTGGAGTGAAAAAAAAATTAAGTAAAGATCGAATGAAGCTGTAATGCGCCTTTACGTCCGGGTCGGCTTCTTGAAATTTCTTTTGTTTCATTGCCCCAAGGTCCGTCAGTTAATCGCTAATCGCTGCTATGCTGGACTGACTCTGACCAGTCAGCGAATGTGGTTAAAATAGTGAAGTTTTTCATGCTGCCGGCTCCAGAAGGCATTTTCTTCTTTTATTATGAAAAAAACATCATACATTAATTTTTTATTTCTTATTTAATCAGGATCCAGAATTTTTCTTTTTACACTGACTTGTGAAATTTGCCTTGGTCTGGGTTTTTCCAAAATGTTTTTAGTCGTTTGAATCCGATTTTTGCAGGTGTACAATTTTTCTTTGTGTGTTTTAGTTGGATGATATAGGAAGTGTAACCTATAAGGTAATCTTCTATAAAGATGGTTGTAACACTCTTATCAAAATGTTTAAAATAAGAAAGACATCAAAATTTGTTATTAAAACTGCTAGTAGCATTACCTTCTTTTTAAACTGCCTTGTTCCTCTCAGGCAAAGGTGTTTCAAAGAATCCACTGATTCCTTTTATTACCCTGTCGTTCCCAATAGACAGGAGACATGGATATTATGCGAATTACCTTCTTTGGATAAAGGACTTTTTCTGAAAACTATTCTACGAGTTCGAATTAAATGTTTTCCTTTACTTAGTCTATATTCTCGCAAACGTCAAATCAGCATTGCTATTTAACCCAACGGCTTTCTCTTTCCCAATCTTTTCACTTTTCTTTTTTCTTTTTTTTTTTTTTCAATTGGTGTAGATAGACTAAACTATCGCTCGGTTCACACTCCACCCACGTCTATTGAACAGGTGAAGAGGCTCATCTCTTGTTTCCTGTTTAGGATGTGGTCTCCGGCTTTCTCTTTTCCAATCTTTTCATTCCTACGTAGTCCCCTGCGCATCAGTGGCGTTACCGCCTTGATCGGGGTGATATGATTTTAAAAAAAGATAAAAAAAGCTGAGTTTGTGAATTAAATCTTCAGTGCTCCCCCCCCCCCCAATAAGGGCATTTGTTCACTAGGTTGGAATTTGAACTTGCTTCGCCGATTGAACATCTATGTTTATAGTGATATCTGTCTATCCTTCCGATGTTGCTTATTGTCTTGAAATAAATATAACATTTGTAAAATTTAAATGTCATCTTGTCTTTCCTACCACCACGTGCATCTGTTAATTTAGGTGTTATTTCCAAACAAACAACTGATTTACTGTTTTATGCTTTGCTGATTTATGTCTGTAGGGGTTAAACTGATTGCCAATGGCTTGTAAACAAATTACCAAATACAGAGATTGTCTTTGGATTGAAAAAAATAAAAAATAAAAAATAAAAACAACAATAACAACAAATAAAACATCAGCTTTGGAGGAAATCCGACAAGCAAAAGAATTTTCCCCCTACAAGACAATTTAGACATTTCTAATGACATCCAAAGAACGTAAAGGATAGAAATAAATAAACCAAAAAATTCTGATGCCCTTGCTAATAAACTGGAGGCAAAAGCTTGTATGTTTTTCGCCAGAAACCAGCCTTACAACAATCTTGCAGGTGGTGTCGAAAATAATTGTGGTATTAGGTTTGGCATTGCTACCCCGAAATAACCTGTCGTTCCCAATAGGCAGGAAACATGGATGTCGCTAAATTTGATGGCTGTGTTTGCAAGCTGAACAGAACGAGAGTGAAATAAAGATAATTAAAAACAAGGCAAATTTTGACGTCCTTTTCTTTTCCTTCCGGCCTTTGTTTTAAAAAAAAAAAAAAAAAAAAGAGAGAAAAAGAAAAAATGGTTTCGGAAGGAAAATTGTACATGCGATTTGATTTAAAATAGTAACAGAAACATTCTGTAAACTTAAAAAAAACCTATTTTATTAAGAAAAAAATGAATAAAAGACGAACGAAAAGAAAAAAAATGTTAGTGAACGAAAAGCGAATAAAAACCGAGAAGAAACTAAAGAGACAGAAAACTTGGGGGAAGGTTACTTTGATGACAGTAAAAGTTGACAAGAAAAAATATACCGATAAAGATGGCGGGTCAAAAACGAGGAAGGGAACATACCAAGTGATGCAAACATAAAATATTTTGTAATTTTTTCTAGTTTGAATATGTTAAATTAAATAAATAAATAAATTTAACATTGAGTTCTTTTGAGTTTGTCTCTATCGGAATTTACCTGACTTAAATACCAAATATTCTACATTATCTATCTATCTATCTATCTATCTATCTATCTATCTATCTATCTATCTATCTATTTCAGTCTGTTCATATCTATCTATCTATCTATCTATCTATCTATCTATCTATCTATCTATCCGAGTCTGTTCCTATCTATCTATCTATCTATCTATCTATTTCAGTATATTCATATCTATCTATGTATCAATTTCAGTCTGTTAATATCTATCTATCTATCTATCTATTTCAGTATATTCATATCTATCTATGTATCAATTTCAGTCTGTTAATATCTATCTATCTATCTATCTATCTATCTATCTATCTATCTATCTATCTATCAGCATGCAGTGTGGGTATAGATTTTACACGAATCCTTTGTCAAATAAAGACGGAAGCTGATGATGGTTTGCCTGAAATAGGCCTATACTTCCGATTCACCATGAAATAACTTGTCTGCCTTAAATTTTTCTTATATTTGCTCTATATGTATTTATATGCATATATGTTTAGAGAGTTATCCTACCACTGTATGTACAGGATACTCCTTTGGATTCTTCTAGAACCACACTCGATGCTACTTAGTGGGTAGCGACTCTGACTAACACGAAATTGGTCGAGTTTCGATCCCGGCCAGAAGCGAGTGGATGTGTCTAGCCACACTGATGTGCTGTGATACAATGGCTGAACAAAATAATAAAAACACCTCGTAATTTCAGGCAAATTTATTTCAATATGAGGTAATTACTGCTTGAATTCTACGTGGGATCGACTCGAATACAGTTTGAATTGTTTCCAGAGTAATTTTTATCCATTCTTCAGGTAAAATAGTCTCTAAATCTTTCAGTAATTATCAGAGATATCGAACCCTATATTGTTTTTCTAAAATGAACCATAAATGCTGTTGTGGCTTTTCCTAAAATGTTCCTCGTGCTATTCAGCTACGACTTTAGCAGTATAAATGGGTGCAATATCATCCTGTAATATGTCATTTTCCTCTAGAAACTGTTCCTAAAACATGTAGTGAAGCTGATCAGTTAAAATTCTTAAATATTCCTGACTGCTGATTTTAATAAAATTATTTAAATAATACCTGATATCTGTTTTAAAAATCCAACAATTTTAACAAAAAAAAAGAAATAAAGAAAATGAAGTAATAGTCATATTAAATTAACAAACATAAAAATAGAAAAGCATTTGACAGTTTAATCAAATTTTCTAAATTATTCTATTATAGTACTAGGTGTTTTCATTATTTTGTCTACAACTCATATATATATATATATATATATATATATATATATATATATATATATAGTACACTAAATCTAAAAATGAGCCACCACCGACCGCGGTTTCACACCACGGATCGTCAGGGGAAGGCTTGCCCTGACGACCCGTTGTGTGAAACCGCGGTCGGTGGTGGCTCATTTTTAGATTTAGTGTACTGTATTTTTTGCTCTACTTTCGTACTTTCGTATAGAGCACTTTACTGTTAAGGTTTCGTCTTGGGTTTTTTTCCTTTCAAACGAGCACTTGACGCATTGTTCTTGTGCGCGGTTTTTTTTTTCTTCCCCATTATTTAACCTACGAGTTAGTCCTCTTTGGGTTATTTGACGATTTAAGTTACTGTTAAGTTAGCATTGTTTTTTTCGGATGTGTAGTCTGTAATTATTAGTGCTGCCCCATTGTAATTAAGTATATTAATATATATATAGTGTACGGCTATGTTTTGAAGGCTATCACAATGCGTTTGGTAATATAAAGGAAGGTAAAGACGGTGTTAGGTATTACCTATTTATTATTCATTAATATTTCGAAATCAAAGTCTCATCTTCAGAATGATAGCATAGGATTCGTTGAAAGCCATAGTCCTCGAGCGGACGTGAAATCAAGCTCTCCTATCATTTTGAAGATGAAACTTTGATCTCGAAACATTAATCAATAATAAATAAGTAATGTCTAACACTTTACTAAACGCATGGTGATAGGCTTCAAACCCTATCTTACACCTAATATACACAATGCTTTACGCAAATTACAAAACTCTCCTATATATATATGTATATATATATATTATTGAATCACATACAAGCCTGTTTCGCTGCCAGTAGAGATTCTTAATTACTCTGATGTCTTTCCCAAAAATGTCGAGGCTGCTGAGCATCTCCATCAATTCTTTGTGGAGTATTTTGTTGAAAACCTTCGCATAATCAATAAAACATAGGTAGAAGTCCTTCTTCATTTGTATTGCCTTTTCGGAAAGCATCTTAATCATAAGTATGGCGTTCCTTGTTCCAGTGTCTTTGACGAACCCTCACTGTTCTTGTCCTATTTCTGGTCTGATTCTGCTTCTCGCTCTATTCATCAGGATTCAGTCGATCAGTTTTTTTTAATGCGACTCATTAAAATTGCCGAACCGAATTAACCCGAATGAAATGATATTTTTATTACAACACAGAGCATGTTCGATTCTTGAATGGCTTACATGCTAAACAAATTTGTTTTTGAAAAGAAAATTCGAGATGAAAATATCTCGGTTATCGAACAAAATTTCGGTTCTTGAACACCTTCGAACCGAACCAAGTTCCTCCCCTCCATGCACTATCACATCGGAGCCAAAATGGAACGTACATAATACCGTGCTGTTAAGTTAAATCTCACTTTATGATCCCTCATTTTATAGCCACGTAGTTTTTATACAATTTACATTTCATAGAATTTAAATGAATCTGAAAGACATGCTTAAGTAGCTAACGAGTATTTGATTCGTGGATTCGTTTTCTATTTGTTTTCCTATTTGGAAAAAGTGGGGGATCAATTCTATATTACACTCAATACACAAACTGATCCCTCTGTTTGGACCACGGTAGTTTCTATACATTTATATTCCAGATAATGTAAATCGATCTAAAAGACATGCCTGTGTAGCTAATCAGAATTTGATTGATTCATTTTGTATGACTTATGAACAGACAAACAATTATAATGTGGATATAAAATGGGGGATCAACTTTATATCACAGTCGATATATAAAATGTCCCCTCTGGTTGTGACCACTGTAGCTTCTATACATTTGTATTCCAGAGAATCTAAAGAAATCTAAAAGACATGCCCATATGGCTAATCAGTATTTCTGTGATTCATTTTCTTATAAAAACACAAGAAATTATAATGTGTATATAAAGTGGGGGATCAATTCTATAATACAATCAATATATAAACTGACTCCCTATTTTGTGACCACTGTAGCTTTTATACATTTATATTCCAGAGAATGTTAAAGATATGCCTGTGTAACTAATCAGTATTTGATTGGATCATTTTCAACTTCTCATCAACAGCAGGAAATTGTAATGAGTATATAAAATGGGGGATCAATTCTATATTACAATCAATATATAAACTGACCCCTCATTTTGTAACCATTGTAGCTTCTATTTATTTATATTCCAGAGAATGTAAATAAATCTAAATCTAACCCTGTTTCTTAATACTCTACTCAGCTTCTGGAATGCGTCCTTCGCCATGCCAATTCACCTTCGGATCTCAGTGTCGCACTTTCCATCTCCTGTTAGAACACTTCTTAAGCATTTGAATTTTTGTAGTTGCTTGATTCTAGAACCCCCACCTGTATTTGGCATTTTGGGTTGCTCTTTTTTGCTGATGACCATTCAGTTTTCTTGTAGTTTATTTGTAGTCCTTTTTTCACTCTTATCAGCTGTAGTTCCTGTTCCGTGTTTGCAGTCAGCACTGTATCATCTGCGTACCTGATGTTGTTCAAATTGTGACCTCCGATTACAAATCGTGGTATAGGGTCCTTAAAATATTCTGTGTCTAAACAGCACTTGATTGATTCATTTTCTACTTCTCATCAACAGACAAGTAATTGTAATGCGTATATAAAGTGGGGGATCAATTCTATATTTCAGTATACAAAAATGACACCACACTTTGTGACTATTGTATCTTTTATACATTTATATTCCAGAGAAGGTAAATAGATCTAAAACCCATGCCTTAGTATCTGACTGGTTTATTCGTTTTTTATGTTTTCTAATTTGGAAATAGTGGGGGTTCAATTCTATATTACGGTAAATCCATCGTGGGTTTAACTGGGATTAAGAGCAATATTTGGGAAACATTGCTTAAGCCTCCTCGGTAGTCAATCCTTTTTAGAAAGTTTGAGCTTAATATTGAAACAACCCTGGCAAAATTTTATATAATCAATCATCAATGAACGGATTATTCTCTTTTTGAGTTTTTGAGTTTTGTTTAATGGCATATCAAACTCTGTAGATTATTTAACGACCAAAAGATGGAGTTTTAAGGTATTTTTCAATGTTTGGTTTTAGTGAGAAGGATTGATGAAATTTTTTTTTTTAGAAAAATGAAGACGGATTTACACGAGATACTAGATTAGCAACTAGGTCCCACCCTTTTACAGTTAAACAAATAAGATGTAACCGTAAATTCTACTCCAACAGCTTCTTTTCTCGCGCTTTCCGCCTGTGGAACTCCCTTCTACAAGTCTGCTTTCCCGACAGCTACATTCTCCAGGTGTTTAAATGTAGGGTCAATAGACACCTCCTATCACACTAACTCCCAATTATTCTCAGAACACTCTCATCTACCCAAACCTCATTCTCGGTATCCTTACCCGCTTATCACCCACCCTGTGACATTTCCTATATTTAATCATCCTTTCTCCACTCTATGTAGCCCCTTGCGCAGTAGTGGCAGTGACATGCCTTGCTCGGGGTGAAACGCTTATAAAAAAAAATGTCTTCTAGTTTTATATTCAAAAATGTATTGTTGGTAATCATTTTTTTCCTTAAAAAAGATATCATGGCAATATTTTTTTTTACTTCAAAAATGTAGTTCTGGTAATATTTTTCCTTCAAAAATGTATATTTTCATATAAAAGACTATTTTTATTATTTCATAGTGTTTAGACCCCAGTTTATGGGTTAACTATTTACCCATAGTTTGAATCCTAACAGCTGTTACCACCCTGGTTCAGGGTGGACCTGAGAACAACAACAATTAAGAGGTGGTTCTATACTACTCACAACCTCCCAATCAGAGGTCTTGCTGCTGGATGTAGTTTACTGTCAGACCCAGGACCTAATCTCTTTTATATTGATCACTATTGAGAAAATGCTTTCAGTTTACGAACATTTCAGATCACGAACGTTATTGAAAAACAGACTAAGTTCGTTAACGGAGATTCTACTGTATTAAAATCAAGTTGAAGCTTCAATCACATTGAGATCGTTATCAGGCTTGGCAAGCCAGTACACGTCGTATAAATAAATGGCTACTGTGTGTATACATACGCGGAGAGGGGACTGACTGCGCAGATAAATGATGTTATCATTCAGTAAATAAACATGTATTGCAATTAGCATTTATTTGATATCGTCATAAAATATGAGTTTGCTAATAATATGAGTTTTACATTAAGAAGATGAGCCTGACCAAGATTAGATAGATCTAAATGTTGATAGCTGTGAACAAAATTGGTAAAGAAAAGAAAGCAGAAGAGGCAAATGAAATTAAAGAGATTTATATACAGATAGATATAAGGAGAGAAGAAGAGGCAGTGGCAGATAGGAGGTTATATATATATATATATTTCATTCCTGAGTTAAAAAGCGTACTGATGAGCTGTGATACAGCAAAACAGATCTGTCTGCGGATGACTATAATATATATATATATATATATATATATATATATATATATAGGTAAGAATAAATCTAACCTAGAGCCAACGGACCTACCGAGGTTTCACCTAACGGATCGTTAGGGCAAGTCGGCTCCTTGCCTTGACAATCCGTTAGGTGAAACCTAGGTAGGTCCGTTGGCTCTAGGTTAGATTTATACTTACTTGTTTGCTCTACTGTTGTATTGAGCGCTTTAGTGATAGGGTTCTCGTCTCGGGTTTTTTTTTTCTTTCAAACGAGTACTTTGACGTCTGTTCAGGTGCTTAGTTTGTTTCTCTTTTATTTCCATTTTTTTCCCTCCGAGATTATACTCGGTGCACTTTTTCGAGACGGATATAAAATAATTATTAATACACTTATTACTATTATATATATATATATATATATATATATATATATATATATATATATATTAAAAAGGATTAATTCAAAGATGTTGAATGCTCATTTCGATATGAAGATCCCCACGGGGGATAACACATCACCTCAGCAACAGAAAAATCCTTTCAGAAACTTTCTTTTTTAATTTCTTTGCAAATCTATTTAAAAAGGAAAAGTAGACTAATTTTTCTCCAGTTTCTGAAAGGATTTTTCTGTTGCTGAGGTGATGTGGGATCTTCATATCGAAATGGCCATTCAACATCTTTGAATTAATCCTTTTTTAATATATATTTGCTCTGTGATATTCTATTACATGGAGCTCTCTTCCTGTGTCATTTTTTAATATTAAAATAAAATTTTTAATATTAATTAGGATCGGGTTTTTGGAATTTACCTTCCTGCTTTTTTCCCTTGGATTGAAGTATCTGAATTAAAATATTTATATATATATATATAATGATTCAGATACATATGAATAGCTATAAAGTGACTGTGATATATATCAGTCAGTTGAGTGCCATACCTGACACACGCTTGGGAGATCATGTCCCGAAAGAGACATGACTGACTAGGTAGAAGATTATCCCGCACTTGGTTGCCATTGCTTTCTGCAGTAGACTGGTTGTAAGCGAAGGCTATAGAACCCAATCTGTCCTAGCTGTCCTTGCAGTCACTTCCGCACAAATACCCTTGGGAAAGGTATTATTCCTTCTCTTCCCTCCAGTTATGGATTAAATAACAGAACATATTGGTTTCTATAGCCTTGGCTATATAGTTACTAAAGAATAAAAAATGTCACACCGAACCCCAAACTTAGTTTCATCTTGTTTCTTGTAATGGACGTTCACAAGACCCGTAATCTGTCTATTTATCTATCTATCTACCTGCCTACCTACCTATATATATATATATATATATATATATATATATATATATATATATAACCGTATTAATGAGCTGTGATACAGCGAAACAGGACTGACTGCGGATGACTATATATATATATAGTCATTTCGTGTATCGAAGCCACAGATAATTTTCTCAACATATATTGTTAAATATAAGTGGCAATGAATGTCTGTTATGTTTAATCATACAATTAAATTAATACAATTAAACAACATTTCTCAGAAAAACATAAGCATGTAGGTAATATCAGACAGATTTTAGTCAACAATGCAATAAACCTCACTCATACACACAGTAAAAAGAAACTTCAGATATTGGAGGCCATCTATATTAAATCCAAACAACTCACACTTAATAAAATCATGTTTAAATCTTGTCTTAACACATTACATTGCTTTTAAATATATGGTTCTGTTATTTCGAGCTCTCACGCGGTGTGGCGTAATAGAACCGCATTACAAATTTGCGAACTGCGTTTGCTATTTTTGGTAACTGTTGCCGTTGCTTAGCCGAGTTTTATGTCAACACAATATAAAATCGTCGCTGATGGTGGATGTTTTTATGTTAACGTCCTTGTAACCTCTCTGAAGATGGCTCATGTGATCAGAAAACTTAGAAACTACTTAATAAAAAATTATTCAAATGTTGGAGAATTTGTGGTTATTTTCAACTGAAATTAAAGCCAAAATACGATGTTTACAACAGCTCATGATTAAGCATAAAGAACATTCATTGTCTCTTATATTTAATAATATATATTCATCTATGTATACTCTAGAAAAAAACTTTTGGTTATTCTACAAATCCATGGGTAATAAATATTCGCAGATAAGCAAAGCAGCCGCTCGTCAGACCCAAATCATACAACAGTTAATTTTTACAATCATCCAGAAAATTGTCACATACAGACGCTCACGTGCCCATATCGAAAATAGATATTTGTAACGGCAATCTACAAAGCATTTTTCCTCGCTCATTCAAAAACCAAAAAAAAAAAAAAAAAAAGAAAAATATAGAAAAATTTTAAAAGGAAAAAGAGAAAGAAAAGGAGCACGAAAAGTAAAAGGAGAAAGGAGGCTAAAGTTACCGTCTTAGATCGACACATGTATCCTCTTGGATGTTGAAGTCCCCAAAATATTTTGGTCGTTTTTGGTTGCATATCTGTCATATGTTCATTTTATGGCGTCAGAAAGCATCCATGTTTGTATGCACGTATGCATGCATTTATCACAAAGAACCCATTCTACAGGTTGTCCAACACGATCCAGGTATCCACACGCATCAGGTGACTCTTGCTTAACATCTTTTTCGCGGTACTTCATGGAAGATACTTCAAGAGCTGATTATTACAGAAACGTGAATAGTAATGGACGCGAAGATGCACAACTGTATCAGGTTGCGTTTCCCGACTAAAGGCAGCTGAGTCATCCAACTTTTGCAGCTGTTTATTGTCGTGTTACTGGGACAGGATCCGTGACACCACAAACTATACTATCCACTCGTACGCCTGACCACAAAGAAGATATGCTATAGGTTGTCAGTGACAATCCAGGTATCAGCACACGTCAAGTAGCTCTACCATGGCGTACATACTATAGTACCGCCTGGATGGTACTTCAAGAGAAATTCCTATATCAATATCATTTGCAGAGTCTGGAGGACCTTTTCCACTCGATAGTTTTTTGCATAAACTTCCGACCCGTGGTTTCTCTCTTCAGTCTAGTTTACGGATGAGGCCACATTTGCAAGAGATAAAATGACAAGTTTATACAGCCAATATTTGTGGATGTATCGGAATCCACATGGTATAATACAGGCTAGACAACAGTGTCACTTTACGACGAATTAGTCGGTTGGAATTGTAGGTGACTGTCTGGTAGGTCCATATGTTCTCCCAGCACATCTTACATGAACTGGATGCAGAGACTTTATTTCAAACACACTTTCAAAACAAATTCTGGGGTTCTTTTCTTAGCATAAAGATCCAAGTGAGTTTTTTGAGGGGCTTTATTTTTGTAAATCATTATCATCCAACTCTTTCTGAATCCTCTGCAGTGTCATCAGATTGACACGCAAACACTCTGAAATGTTTTTATTTGAGCTTCTAGCATGAACACCAAACAGTACATTTCCTTTCAAAATTTCCTGCAGAGTGAATTGCGTCATTCTGCTCTTTTTATCACAGATGGTGCACAACTGACCCTACCATTTTGTGTAGTCAACAAAATCAAAAGCAAACAACATACATGCATGAAATTAAAAATATAAAAGGGGTGACAATTTATCCATTACCCACTCTTTACTCTCTCTCTATAGATATATCTATATATATCTAAATCTAATCTAATCTAATCTAAATCTAATCTAAACTTATTTATAAATGGAACTTTGTCTATGTGTGTGTCTGTCCATTACCTATAGACTCCAAAATGCCTGAACCGATTTTCTTGAAAATTTACACAATTGTACTATAAGCGAAATGTTGTACAAATGGTAACAAAGATGAGAACAATAGTCCGAATAGTGTAAATACTACCTCATCTCAGAAATATAGACAAAAACTGCTAATCTGTTGTTTGTCTCCAAGTCTTATTTATGGATGAAGCAACATTCAGAAGACATGGAATAACAAATTTATACAACCAACACTTGTGTGCAGATCAGAATCCCCATGGTACAATAAAAACTAGACACCAGTATCAGTTTATGCTTAATGTGTGGATTGGAATTGCAGGTAGCTCCATATGTTCTCCCAGCACATCTTACCATTCCAAACCGTGTGTGTATTTGAAAAGGTCCACCAGCCAATGATCAAACGGGTGCATGCATGTGTACAATCAAGCGGAGGAGATTTTCAAAATTTATGATTTGCTGTGCTTAGGTACAAGCAAACATTTTACCTTGTTTTGCTGTCAGTAATCTACTCCAAAGTTTGTAAAATTATTTTTGATCAACGTTATTATCAGTTGATGCACGCTTTGAGTAGGTGCCCTGATTGTATACTAAAAAGTATATTTATTTATATATTTTCACCTCTTTTTTTTTTTTAATCATCTCACCCCAAGCAAGGCATTCCACTGCCACTATTGCGCATGGGGCTACATAGGGAAGGTAAAGAGAAGGAGTGGTTAGACATAGGGAATGTCAGGAGGAAGGTGACAGATGAGTAAGGATAGCGAGGATGAGGGTTGGGCAGATGGGAAGAGTGTTTGATAGAATGGGAGCAGGTTAGTGTGTTAGGAGGTGTCTATTGACCTTACATTTAAACTCCTGGAGATTGTAGCCGTCGGGGAAGCAATCGTGTGGAAGAGAATTCCACAGTCGGGAAGTGCCAGGAAAGAAACTGTTGGAGTAGAAGTTACAGCTGCATTTTATCGGTTTCACTGTAAAAGGTTGGGGTCTAGTGGCTAATCTAGTATCTCGTGCAAATTCGTATTTAGGGGGCACCAGTGATCTAAGTTCATCGGAGCAGAAGCCATGAAAGTATTTATAGAAGAATTGTAAGAATGATTTTATCAGTTATATAGTTCAGAAAATTATTGTTGAGTAATGATTGTTTTATTTGTTTTAGTTCGCTCAAAAGTACGTTTAGAAGGAGGAATTTTCATGTGTTATATTTAAGAAGTTCGTTATCACTGCTATTTTATATATTTTCGGGCGTTTATAGGATACAATTCCTATATCATCTAATAATTAACTCAAACGAAAAAAAGTAAAATTTCACACGCGCAGCATCGGATCAAAACGGCTGGACACATTTTGGAAAAAACCAGACTAAGGCAAATTTCACAAGTCAGTGTGAGAAGTAACATTCTGCATTCTGATTAGATACGAAATAGCAAATTTATCTATTACTCCAGTCAAATTTTCTTAACATTTAAGAAAATGGGTAGCGGTTTCGATCCAACTACGTGACAACAATTCACGTCACTTGACCGGTCATATCGATCCGAGATGGGAGCGGTAATCTGACGGACCTCTTCATAATGTAAGGAAGAAATTTCAAGAAACCGACCCGGTCATGCATCGTCGACATACATTCATTCTCTCTCCTTCCAATTTTCCTTTCTTTATCTTCACCCACACACCGACAAGGAAAACAACAACAAGATATTTCAACGGACTTCGATAAGTACAATCTCCTTCCTTGCTTGACTTTCCTTTTAACTCTCTTGCCGGCCATAAAAAAAGAACGCAGACTTTATTAGTTAAGTAGACTGAAAGAGCAGCCCAATATGCCAAATATAGATCGGGGATACCAGAATCAAGCAGGTACAAAATTTTAAATACCTGGGACGTGTTCTAACAGAAGACGGAAAGTGCGACACAGAGATCGGAAGGCGAATTGGCATGGCGAAGGAAGCATTCCAGAAGTTGAGTAAAGTATTAAAAAACAGGACAATTTCGCTAGAAACAAAGGGGAGAATACTGGATTGCCATGTGTTGACCGTTCTTCAATATGGCAGGGAATGCTGTACAATATCATCAAAGATGAAGGAAAAACTTGAAGCAACTGAAAAGTGGTTCTACAGACGGATGCTGCGAATATCCTGGATCGAGCATGTGAGCAATGATGAGGTCTTAAAAATGATGGAAACAAAAAGGAAATTAATACAGAGCATCAGAAAGAGACAGCTGAAGTTCCTGGAACATGCAATGAGGAAAGAGGGCTTAGAGAATCTGATATTAACAGGCCAGATAGAGGGAAAAAGAGACAGGGGAAAGCAACGGATAACATATTTGAAGGACCTAATCAGGTGGGTGATGGAAAGAGGGTTGCATGGTATAACAGAAGAAGGCGTGCTAAGAGCCACCAGGGATAGGAAGACGTGGAAGGACATGATCGCTTACGTCCTGAAGGGACAGGGCACATAGAACATTTTCTTCTTTTATTTACAAATTTGTTAATCAGTTTTATTAATAAAATTTTACTTTAACATCCAAGACAAATTATTTTATTCTTCCACATTTCAACATCCAACCTTTAACGTTGTGATATTTTAAATTGTAGGCTAACTTGACTACATGTTATCTATTATAGATTTCAAGATTAGGGATCTTGGATTTTAGCTCTATATTAACCCAACGAACGGGAATTTATTATTGTCTATGAGTTTATAGGTACATTTTAGCGTTAAAAATTTGATTTCAGATTTATAATTTCGTCCTTATATTTTATCAAAACAACAATGTCATCAACATACCTTGTATAAAACTCAGCTTAATCTGTGTTTTAGACTCTTTGTTTTCGAGATAGGACATGTAAGAAAGTAGGACCTAATGGGTTGCCAGTACTTTTAATTTTCTTCTAAATTACTAAATAAACGATCAGAACTTGAATACAAAACTCTCTTTTCCAATCTTCTCACTTTTTTTTTTTCAATTGGAGTAGGTAGACTAAACTATCGCCCGGTTCACACTCCACCCACGTCTATTGAACAGGTGAAGAGGCTCATCCCTTGTTCCCTGTTTAGAATGTGGTTTCCGGCTTTCTCTCTTCCAACCTTTTCACTCTTTTCTTTTTTTCTTTTTTTCTTTTTTCAATTGGAGTAGATAGACTAAAATATCGCCCGTTTCCAACCCACCCACGTCTATTTAACAGGTGAAGAGGCTCATCCCTTGTTTCCTGTTTAGGATGTGGTTTCCGGCTTTCTCTTTTACAATCTTCTCACTTTCTTTGTGTTTTGTTTTTTCAATTTGAGTAGATAGACTAAACTATCTCCCGGTTCACACTCCACCCACGTCTATTGAACAAGTGAAGAGGCTCATCCCTTGTTTCCTGTTTAGGCTGCGGTTTCCCGTTTTCTCTTTTCCAATCTTTTCACTCCTATGTAGCCCCCTGCACATCAGTGGCCTTGCTCGGGGTGACAGAAAACAAAAAAAAAAAACTAATCTCAAAATACAGAAATGGAAAAAAAAAATTGCTAAGTTACTTAAAAATTGAAAACAAAAATCTAACAAAAAATTTAACAAAAATGAATAAAAAAGCAAAAAATAAATAATTTCAATAAATAAGAAAAAATAATTAAATATTAATGAAATTAGAAAACTAAGAATGAACGGATAAACACAAATAAACGTAATAATAATCAAATAAGTCCTTCTCCTATTTTCGTAGTATATTTCTTTAACTTAGTCTGGTAAAAGACTATGTAATTATGAGAGCACGTGAGGCTCGAACTCACTTGTCTCATGCCTGAGTATTCGTTTTACTTTATTATGTTACCATTACGGTCTTAAAGAAAATTTTGGACAAAAAAAAACTATTTAAATCAGAATATCAAAAGCATCGCGCTATAAAAGAAGCCTTATATATTAAACTATTCTTTCCTATCATAAGCCTTACATTAATTGACAAGGGAAAAATCTTTTTGAAATTTGTTGAAAAATAGACAGAGGCTCACGCGATGTCACACGACAGTTTTTAAAGAACGCTCGTTTTAAAAACACAAAATAAATTTCAAAACATGATGATAAAATAACGACATCGGAAAAATAGCATCCTTGAAAATGGCCAGTGAAGTGACTGAAAACGCTTGGAAAGTTAATAATTATTTAATTTTTTTACATTCCTTATTTCCAGCAAAAATGAAACATAAAACAATACTGGAAAAATTAAATAAAAATTAGTAAAATCTTCCCTGTCACTTGTTTTTAACGAAACATGTTTAATAGAATGGTTGCTACCGCAAAAAGTAGTATATATATATATATATATATATATATATATATATATATATATGTATATATATATATATATCCTAATACAAAGAGAAATTTGTGCCCACAGAAAAAAAAACAACATACACATAAACAAAATAGACGTCATGTTATACCTTAGGCACTTTTCAGGCAACACTTTTTCAAAGGTATACGTTGGCAAAATTGGCAAACAATCACAGACACATGATCAATATAACGACTGAAGGGGGAAAATTGGAACGCGATTAAAAAGAAAATTTTATTTACAAACAATTAAAATTCAAAGTGGGCTTGAAAATAGCAAGTTCCACAAAATTATAAAATGAAAAAAAGACACTCACAGTCCCTCCAACATTCGTAAGTATTGGATAAAATTGCTCCTTCTGTCTACACAGGTTAGGATGGTGGATTTTTTTTAAAATAGGGCCTCAAGCACTCGTAGCATGCACTGTGGAAAATTGCAAACCATGTGTCTTCATACTCGGAGGCAATATCGTGGCTGTCAGGCAAATGCTGTCCAATTGCCGAATCGTGGACTGCTTGTGTAGTTCTTGTAGACTGGATTCGATTACCTGATAGCATAGAAGCACATAATATATATATATATATATATATATATATATATATATATACTAAAAGCATTAACATATATAATCATATAATTAAATTTATTTTTTAATTAAATAACAAATTAAATTAGGAGTTTATATTGTGCTCTACTATATCTGGGGTATTGAGCACTTTTATAAAAAAGTAAATAAATGGAAATTGTAAAATTGTTGGTTCGCTTCACCTGGATTTATATGTATACACGCATCTATGCACCGTTCATTCAGTAATAAATTTGAACTCTCTCGGCTACTGGCGTGTGTATACATTGAATATAACATGCTAAAGTCAGCCTTCCTCTACCGAAGTAGAATCGCCGACTGATGTGAATTCAGTCTGGTTTCAATCCTGGCTAGGTGCAATCGGATCTCTAATCGTACTGATGAGCAATGATACAGCGAAACAGATCTGTCTGCGGATGACGATAGATAGATAGATAGATAGATAGATAGATAGATAGATAGATAGATTAGGAACAGGATTAGATTAGATAGATAGATAGATAGATAGATAGATAGATAGATAGATAATAGAATAGGAATAGATAGATAGATAGATAGATAGATAGATAGATAGATAGATAGATAATGAAAAGGAATAGATAGATAGATAGATAGATAGATAGATAGATAGATAGATAATGAACAGGAATAGATAGATAGATAGATAGATAGATAGATAGATAGATAGATAGATAGATAGATAGATAGATAGATAGATAGATAGATAGATAGATAGATAATAAAAGATAGATAGATAGATAGATAGATAGATAGATAGATAATGAAAAGATAGATAGATAGATAGATAGATAGATAGATAGATAGATAATGAAAAGGAATAGATAGATAGATAGATAGATAGATAGATAGATAGATAGATAGATAGATAGATAGATAATGAACAGGAATAGATAGATAGATAGATAGATAGATAGATAGATGAATAGAGATAGATAGATAGATAGATAGATAGATAGATAGATAGATAGATAGATAGATAGATAATGAACAGGAATAGATAGATAGATAGATAGATAGATAGATAGATAGATAGATAGATAGATAGATATTAACCCATAGAAGAAGTGCATTCACACATTTCCTGACGTTATTTGCCCGTAAGTGAATATAACAAATCCAACGCCAATCAGTTACGGCTCTTCGATCGTCAATTCGGTGCCATTATCTATTGCGCCACCAATACATCCAAGATTACAGCATCCGGTCTTGCCCAGCGGTCACCCATCTAAGTACCAACCAGATGTTGCTTATCTCCGGTGATTGTACATGAATCGCAGATGTTCAAATGAGCTCCAATATTTGGTTGCAACAGTTCAGAACTTTATAACCTGGACGCGGCATGCCACTTCCAAGGAGTCGAATAATTCATGTTTTCGCCTTAGTCTAAGTGCGAGGAAAAGATTCGTCGCAGACACCATCATACTGAGAAATAGTATAATGAGAAACAGACTCCCGCGTAGATAATTTCCTCGAACCTTTACATTTAAATCATTTTCATCAAAGTTATTAAACATTACCTTATGACGAAAGAAAAGCTGTAAATCTCGTAACATAGATATGACCGTGTCGTAATGTAAATTAATCTTAAATAACAAGCAAATTTAATTATATATATATATATATATATATATATATATATAGAGAGAGAGAGAGAGAGAGAGAGAGAGAGTTGATTTTCTAGGTGATGCTTAGATCTGGCACAAGGCTGAAAGTATGTGTACCCAGTGAGAATCGAACCGGTTCCTCAGTTGTAATAGGTTCTAGCGAGACAAGCTGGCTTATTATTACATCATAATGCACACACACACACACACACACACACACACACAGAGAGAGAGAGAGAGAGAGAGAGACAGACAGACAGACAGAAAAATGAAAAGGAGACAAAGAGAGAGGAAGAGAATGAGACTGAGAGAGAGAGATAGATAGAGAGAGAATGAGTGAGGAAGATAATGGAACAGAGAGAGAGGGAAGAGAATAGAAGAGAGAGAGTGTGTGATAAAGGGGACAGAGAGAGAAGAGGCAAAAGAAGAGGACAGACTGAGAGGATGAGAGAACTAGAAAAAAAGATCTAATTAAGAGAAACAGCGACAGACCCAAGAACAGATATAGGAAAATCATGAAAATTAAGATATCAATGAGCTATTTTCGAGCCCTTCTCCTATTTTCGTAGTATATTTCTTTAACTTAGTCTGTTAAAAGGCTATGTAATTATGAGAGCTCGCGAGGCTCGAACTCACTTGTCTCACTTGAGTATTCATTTTATTTCATCCACTTTTTCGTTCCAGGTTTGACGAGTCGTGAAATTAAAATACGACTTTTATATAACTAAAACAGAACTTGTCTTCTCCGATAATGATGAGTTTTCGCCGTCTTTTCTGACGGGCAAATCCGGGTGACCTTGTCATTCTGCAGTATTGTTAAGGCATCCTTGCAGATGCTTTCCTGTCGTCGTCTTCGCCAGCAGGTCGACAGTGATGTATTGCAAATTCGCAAAGAAATCCATCGCCGAGGTTGGCTCGGGCAATGAGCCAAATTGCTTCGCTGTCAGTGAAACGATTCGGTCCACTGACCGCAGCCGGCAGCTATGAACAAAGGCAAATATTCTTGAACATATCTCCAAATGCATTCATTAGATAGCTCCTTGCTTACCTCATCCCATTGATAAGCGATATTAATATGAACCCTTTCTGAGAAGCTAACGGTGAGTAAATCAATCAACGTGACAACTGGGCGATAATATTCCGATCAACACTGGGTACCCGATCACTTGTGGCCCTTTGCCAGACAATGCAGACCTCAGTTAATACGGGTAATATGAAGAGCTGGAAAAATCGCTGAGAGGACGAGTAAATCTATCCTAGGAACAATTATCGAGAAACTTATTTCGATCATCACAGTCTACCCCACATTTGAAATCATTCAAATAAAAATATTAAACACCAAACATACTCAATGGAGATGGTAAATGGCTGCTAACCTCCAATACTTTCCTATTAGCAGAATAAAGGGTAATAAGATACATTCTCTAGTAGTAGTAACAATAATAGAGGTTGGTTGTTTTGATCGCATATCAACCTCGGCGGGTCATTTATTGCCAACTAAACTTTATTGCTGGTAATACCTCTTTCTTTCAAGAATTTATTGTTGCTTTTTATGTAAGTTTCGTGTCTAGTAATACATTTTTCCTTTCGGGTATCAAGATTCATTGGGGTTTGTTTTTAAGGGCAGGGTCCCCAAGTCCTACCCTTGTTATTTAAACCATAACTGGAGGAAAGGGACTGATTAATATCTTTCCCAAGGGTACCAGTGCTTAAATGAATACTCTCCATTCAACTAGAATTCGAACTCGGCTCACCGATTTATCTTTCCTGACCGAAATCTACTGTACCACAACGCACCTCCGTCACTATACGCTTGCAGCACCTGGTATTCACAAGTGGTCACCCATCTAAGTACTGACCAGACTCAACGTTGCTTAACTTCGGTGATCGAGAGAGAACCGGTGTATTCAACGTGATAGGCCGTAAGCCTAATATTAGAGGTAGATTTGGTTATACATATTAAGTAACTAGAACAAGAATAAGCTTATAGGTACCTCGCAGTCAAAGAAGGAGATGGAATACAACATACCCAATGTTGTGGGATCTCCCCTTTGTATTTGATAATGGACTCGACTGAGTGTACATATACTCCTGCTATAGAGAGATCAGCAGATGTATAATAGAGATCCGTTAGAGTTATCGGAGAGTATCGGAACGGATACGTAAGTTACCGAGAGATACCGAAGTTACCCAGTGTTTACCGCATCAGAAGTCAGACTAGCTCTGAGCTCCACTCAGCTAGAATGATATATACGGATATACTATTTCCAACTTCTTCACTTCAAGACATGGATATATTTATTTCTTACTAATAGTATTCCTGGATTTACTAACCTGCATTTAAGTTTGTATATTACGTTCATTATAACCTACTTTTCTATCTCAATATCTGTTTTTGCTGTTCATGTTTTTCTGCGGTTCCTCCCCCGGAACCCACAAAATCCAAAATAAAAGAGAAAGCAAGAAAAGAATACGACAGGCCTGTGAGTTTGCTACTGAATACCGAGTTAAATGTACAAAACAGAATATTAACCAAAAACGATTTGATTATCCCTATAGAGCAATACAGTTTCAACATCCTGAACTGAACCATAGCTAACATGGACGCTAGAATAAGAAAGATTGTCACTTGCCACTGAATGCATCACTCCAAAGCCAGTGTTGATCATCTGTATGTGCCTATATTTGAAGGATAAAAATAATAAGTTATACTAAAATTGTCTTGCAAAACTTCAACAAGACTCTGGTACTGTGAAAGTTTTTTTTTTTAATAGCTTCTAAGAGGCGTTATAATCTGCAGGGACTGTTATGTCAATAAGAAATCACAATCAGTCTTCAAAATACCTGGACCAACCATCCGTCCGTGCATGGAGTACTGCTGCCATTTATGGTCAGGTGCCCCTGCCGTTCTCCTCAGTGTTCTTGACAAGCTCCAAAGGAGAGTCTGTAATGTGATAGGTACTGATCTGGCGACTCGTCTGCAGCCACTTTCCCATCGTCGAAATGTGGCCTCCCTCTGTCTCTTCTATAAATACTTTCATGGCTTCTGCTCGGATGAGCTTAAGTCACTGATGCCTCCTCAACAGGTGTTTACCCGTGCAACCAGACTGGCAACTGGGTCCCACCCATTCACAGTCAGGTTAGCCAAACGCAGACGACAATTCTACTCCTGCAGCTTCCTCTCTCGCACTTCCAGCCTGTGGAACTCACTCCCGTATTCTTGCTTTCCTGACGGCTACGACCTCCAGAAATTTAAAAGCAAAGTTAATACTCACCTACTAACCACTGGACTCTAGCTCTCTCCCCTCCCCTGTATAATCTTCACGTTCTCTCCGCCCATGTATCTGTCATTGCATCTGCTTTCTCAGCTTTCTATTGTTCCTTTCTAACTAGCTTGTACTCCTCACTCTTTTCTAATTAATCTTTCTACATTTATGTAACCCCCTGCACATCAGTGGCGTTTCTGCCTTGCTCGGGGTGAAATGATTAAAAAAAAAAAAAAATTACAGAAGAATGGATGATGATATGTGTCAAAGGACACGAAAGATGTAAGAAACTTTATTCAGTAATAAAGAAAGCCAACAATTTCAAAATGAAGATTCAAGTTGGAGAAGAAATTCAAGTGAAAAAGAACATTAAAAAAATCAAAATGTGCACAAATCCGAAGGAGGAAAATAATTAATTCTACTACAAATATATTGCAAAACTACAACAAGATCCTTGTACTTTGATAGCATTTTCTTAATATCTTCAAAGATGAATTATAATCTGCAGGGTCTGCTATGTCAATAAGAAAACCACAATCGGTCTTCAGAACACCTGGAAACTACAGAAGACTCGATGATGATATGCGTCAAAGGTAGACTGTAACTGTTAAACTGTTTCAGAAAAATCAGTCAGTGCTATATGTTATACACGATTGGGCGATCATGTCTCGAAAGAGACATGGCTGACTAGGCAGAAGATTTTCCCGCAGTAGGTCACCATTACTTTCTACGATAGACTAATTGCCAGCCAAGTCTATAGAAACCAATCTGTCCTGCTATTTAACACATAACTGGCCTGAGAAAAAACGGATTCATACTTTTCCCAAGGGTATTTGCAAGGGTATCTAATGTATATATGTATATATCACAGCTCTTTGTATTTGTTCGTATCTATCTCAATCACTACATTCTTTTCTCGCTTTTTCACTCACCATTATTATATATATATATATATATATATATATATATATATATATATATCAGGACAGATTGGGTTCTATAGCCTTGGTAGGCAACCAGTCTACCGCAGAAAGCAATGGCAACCTACTGCGGGATAATCTTCTGCCCAGTCAGTCATGTCTCTTTCGAGACATTATCACCCAAGCGTGTTTCACGTATATATATATATATATATATATATATATATATATATATATATATATATCAGTCAGTTAAGTGCCATACCTGAAACACGCTTGGGTGATAATATCTCGAAAGAGACATGACTGACTGGGCAGAAGATTATCCCGCAGTAGGTTGCCATTGCTTTCTGCGGTAGACTGGTTGCCTACCAAGGCTATAGAACCCAATCTGTCCTGTTATTTAACACATAACTGGAAGAAAGAGACGGGCTAATACCTTTCCCAAGGATATTTGCGCGTAAGTGAATGCCATGAATTCAACTGGAATTCGAACTCGGGCCCTCGATTTCTCGTTCCGAGCCGATATCCACTGCACCACAACGCATATATCTTCTGCTGCTGTAAGAACATGAAAAAAAGCAATCAATAGTAAATATAACCGACCAGACACTGAAACGATGGCAAGATAAACATCTTCTTAGTTAATACACCGCTCGTACCAAACAACCTAATATAGACATCACCGTACACATCAGTTACCACGTAGGGGAGAGTTAAAAGCGGAAAATACGGCTTTATTACCAAGTACACATACTGAAAAATGATGTGCCCAAAATGTAGATTCTGTCTAAAAATAATTGACCATCTTAAGCAATGCCGCTGACTGAGAGGACGTGAGGAGCATGGAACCACCTCTAAATAGCTGCTATTCTTACGTCCACCCTGACCTGAGTGGTAGCACCTGTTAGGGGTCCCAGCATGGGCAAATAGTTTACCCCCTAAACTGGGGTCAAAACACTATGAAAGTATAAAAAAACACTTTTATAGAAATATATACATAAAAATAGTCTTTTATAGAAAAATATATATTTTAAGGGAAACTATAATCAACAATACATTTTTGAAGAAAAATTATTACCATAACACTTTTTTGAAGAAAAGAAATTCTCAGCAAAACATTTTTGAATACAAAACTGGAAAACATTCAGTTTTCTCAAATAAAAAAAAGATTAGGAATGCTGACATCATCGTAAAAAATAACAATTCTCATAAACTACAGAGAAATAATATTATTTAGGAATTTACATGTTCTTTGAAGAACTGTGTTTTTGATCAATCCAAATTCATAAATAATTACATCGGCCGCACTACCACCCGTTTGACAAGAATACTCACTTTGCATATCTCAGACAACGGTTAAATTTGATCTCATTTAAACTCATACGGAGATCTAACAAACTTTATCCGAAAAAATATTCGTTGATAACACAAATACAGTCGCATCATCAACAAGTAAGAAAAAAAATGTAAGTAATATCAATAAATAAGGAAAATCCAACACTGAATATTACTAACTTCGAACAAGGCAACAATGTATCAATCGTGTTCGGAATACAACACACACGTGATTCTACACAAATACATAATTACTATGCATATTCAACTGCACGTAAAATAAAAGTCATCCTTGATAAAGTTTAAAAATATATCCGAAAGTGCTCGGAAAATAAAACATTTGGACAATATTTACATAATTTATGCTCTGAAAGAAAAAAAAATACGATCACTTTAAAAATAAGATAAATCTTAACCAACATATTTTTTCATTTTTAATAGGCCTGCACATCGACACACCTACACACCTACACACACACACACACACACACACACAAATATATATATATATATATATATGTACATACAATTCGTCGTCAGCCTTGTATTATAAGTGGTGCATTGGATCTGTAAAAAGAAAGAAAACCCAGAAAGTTATAAGAAATCAAAGTGAGTACATTTTTGACAGGACATTATGCGCGCGCACACACACACACACACACACACACATACACACACACACACAGACACAATTATATATATATATATATATATATATATATATATATATATAACGAAGATAAACGAAACCGACAATTTGAAATGATTTGTTTGAACATTATTTTTTTATCGATACTCGGATTTAAGTAGATATTCTGTTTTTAATTAAACAGTATTATATATTTATATCTACTGGCCTGATTATTTACGATAAATTTTTATTACGAAAATGTGTGTCATTTGGCAGGATTCGAACCTGAATATCTACTTAAATAGGAGTATCGATCAAAACTAAAGTTCAAACAAATCATTTAATGTATATATATATATATATATATATATATATATATATATATATATATATATATATTTGTGTGTGTGTATAAGTATTAAAACTTGGTAGCTTAAAGGCTTAGTAGTAATTCATTTTATATTAAATATATCTATTTTCGATGTTTTCAATTGTGTATTCAATATTATTTTATATAAACGTTTTCTAGACAAGCCTAACTTTGAAGAAAACACTTAATGTAATATATATATATATATATATATATATATGTGTGTGTGTGTGTGTGTGTGTGTGTGTTGGGGTGGTTCAAAAGTAACTGTATTAATTTTGATGGACAACAGTTTGACCAAATGCATTGATAAGATTTAAGCGCTTTTGTAATATTGTACACAATTTAATTCACATATTAATTGTTTTAGAAAATATTTTATATATATGCCTTCTCAAAATAAATGTTATCATTTACTGTCCTCCTCATTTTGAATCACCCCATTTATATATACTCAAAGCCACTA
Organism: Ascarosepion bandense; assembly: GCA_037127315.1. Classification (NCBI taxonomy): domain Eukaryota; kingdom Metazoa; phylum Mollusca; class Cephalopoda; order Sepiida; family Sepiidae; genus Ascarosepion; species Ascarosepion bandense. The sequence continues at coordinate 6,819,375 of JBBBDQ010001775.1, forward strand.
ATATTGGACAACCAGTAGATTTCAAAATCACATTCAGAATCTTATCTTAAAGATTAAAATTGTAACTAATTTACCACTACTTTCCCACAGAATAGGTGTAGATAGGTTCACCTATCGTCATGTTCACATTTCTCCCCGATATTTGAAACGAGAATTGACGTTTATCCCTGTTTTCTGTTTAGTATTGGTTTTCGTTTTAGTCTAAAACCTTTTCCGGCAAATTTTCGTTTTAGCTCCCGACGGCTTTGCCCCTTCAAATTTATCCGAAATAGCATTATCTCTGTGTGAATGTAAATGCTGAACTCAAATCAACAATTAGTTATTGAAGAAACCTACATTTTTTGCTTTGAAAGTCCATAAAACAAACGAACTGTATGTCGCACTTTTTCTCTCCCGTAACTCTAACGAAGTCATGTAATTAACTGCAGAATGACGTTCTGCGTAGGCAACAAATTTCGGCCAATTTTTGGTCGATTTTCTTCCTTTACTGAAACTTCCGGCGATGTACTTCCTGTAATGAAAGTAATAAACGAAGAAATACAATAGCGCAATCAAAACGAAAATTTACCCCTTTTCCTTCTCTTTCACTCCGGCTGGCCCCTTGCTTCTTACATTGTAACCTTCTACCTGGAGTGGCTCTTCGCCTTCGTACGTGATGAACAAAAAATAAAAACAAAATGATTCCCTTAGAATTACGACAGCTTAACAATTACCAAATATGAATTTAAGGTCTAACGTATGAAAAACTTATAATATTAATCAGGAGATAAAATATGATAAAATTTTTACTGCATCGGTTAATACAAGGTTTTATTGAACGTGAATTGAGGGATCGATTTTTTAGGATATTAAGTAAAATCCCGAATAATTATTATATTATTTCATACTAGTTCATCTTCTTCTATGTGCCCTGTTCTTTCAGAACGTAGGCGATCATGACTTTCCACGTCTCCTTATCCCTGGTGGCTCTTAGCACGCCTTCTGCTGTTATACCATACAACCCTCGTTCCATCATCCACCTGATTAGGTCCTTCAAATATATTATCCGTTGCTTTCCTCTGTCTCCTTTTCTCTCTCTCTCTCTGGCCTGTTAGTATTAGGTTCTCCAAGCCCTCTTTCTTATTGCATGTCTTAGGAAATTCAGCTGTCTCTTCCTGATGCTCAGTATTAATTTCCTTTTTGTTTCCATTCTTTCCAAAACCTCATCATTGCTCACATGCTCGATCCATGATATTCGCAGCATCCTTCTGTAGAACCACATATGTAAAAAGCATATATATCTAAAAACATCTCATAACCGTAACGACTATGCTAAATGTGCTTAATTTTTGACTGCATCGCTAAACAATGTATATGCAATGATATAAGACCGCTCATTCAGATTGTTTTCTCAAATTTAGAAGCCAAAAATGAGAACCAGAGATCAGGGATACTAAAATCAATCAGGTGCAGAAATTTAGATGCCTGGGTAGTGTTATAACAGAAAACTGCGACACTGAAATCCGAAGTCGTATCTTAGTTATATTAATGGCTGTATATCGGTTTTTGACCAGATTCGATGGAATATCGAGGGTATCGATTTCGGATATCGGGAAAAATGAGTCGTCTGAGATGATCTCCTAATGTCTGAGACTAAGAACTATAGTTTTACCAAGTTAGAGCAAATTTTGCAGCAGGAACCACGATAAAAAGGCTGAAATCCTGATCTTGATCAGACCTGATCGGATATCGGGGTATCGATTTCCAATATTAGGAGGGAATCGGAAAAAGATAAGTAGGCAATGATCTGACCGAAAGTCTAAAGTATATTTGTATAAAGTTTGGTGTGAATCGGATAAAACTGTGGATTTGTATTAAGGACATACAGACAAACAGAAAGAAAGACAACACACTCACAAACATCTTGCCTTTTATATATATATATATATATATATATATATATATATATATATATATATTAAAGAAATGATAATTTTTTAGTTCTTAATCCGACAGATTTTAATCATTTTAAACGGTATTTTAATGGACACTAATATTTAAGTAAACGCCCGTTCGTTTATTAAACAACGTATTTAATTATTTTCTACTATCGTCTTAAATATTCGAAAAGTTTATAAAAATATAAGTATCTCCGTATTAATTTTTCGCAATTGGTTTCTGAATACACTTTTGACATAAAAATGCTGCTCTAATTAAATGAGAATTTAATTCAACAGTCTTCGCAGATTTTCTGTTATCAATATTTGGAATATTCAGTTACAAAGAGGATGAAAAGGAAAAGGGAAAAATGCTCTGAATAAAATTACCTTGATTAGATATTAAAAAAAAAGCATTAAAAATAATTCTAAGTTTAAAATTCAGGTGTCGCTCGTTCGTAAGCACGCGCAGTCGCGACAATGTAAACATTAACTTTGTCCGATGACGTCCTAAACAACGAAATGCGTCGTAACGAAAATACTCTTCCTCTTCGTCATACATGTTTCCTCCAAAACTGTTTTTGATATACGATAATTATATATCGTTATCCCATAATAAACTTGAGCACTCTCGGTTACTGGCGTGTCTTTACAACGTATATAACACGCTAAATTCTCACTTCCTATACCAAGCGCCCATAGCTAAAAGATAGAATCGACGACTGATGTTAATTCGGTCGGTTTCAATCCTACTTAGAAGCCTTCGGATGTCTAACCCTACTGATGAGCTGTGAAACAGGGTTGTCTGCGGGTGACTATATATAATGGAATTTATTTATTATAATGATTTATAAAAGCATTCTATCTCTACATAAAAGTGTTCATGTTTCAGAACAAAAAACTGATCCTCTTGTAATAAAATTACAATCTTAAGCTCTACTCCGTATCGAAAATCTTTATAAGAGTAAATGCTTGAACAGTGTGTTTTTAATCTACGTGTTCTTTCACTTTTTTGAAATATATATATATATATATATGATTAAATAAAATAAAGACAAGAGGAAAAACTGTATTTTAAATTGCCTACGCGTTTCGTCCTGTGATGGACTTTATTAAGGCAAAAAGACGAAATGTGCTTTATTCTAAATTGTGTATCTATAAACAAACAGTGATGCTCACAAATCATTTCAAAAGATTAACAGTATATTTTAGTTTTTAGAATTTCCTCATGTGTGGTGCAAAGTCACGAGATATTAAAATAAAGGGATTTTGACTGTTTTCTTTGAAAACTGTTTATTTCGTGTCTTAGTCTGTTTTAGAATTTCTTCATGTGTAGCGCAAAGCCACGAGATGTTAAAATGAAGGGAATTCGACCGTTTTCTTTGAAATTTTTATTATGTATGTTAGTCTGTTTTAGTATAATTTCCATAAGTAAAGGTGAGATTTTATTTAAGCATTCTGTCCTTAATCTCAGATTACAACTGAGTATATTTTTACACACACACACACACACACACACACACACACACATATATATATATATATATATATATATATAATATTTTATAAAGGATTTTCGATTATTACAATGGATAATACATATTTCACCGCTTTGATGTTCTTAACGCGGCTCGTCAGATCCAAATGGTACAACAGTAGGCAATCGAAATATCACCCCACCCAAAAATTTCTTCTCATTTATTTGATTCTACGTAGACGCCCACATGTCCATATTAAGACGGACATTTGTGACGTTTATATACGAAAAGGTTATCGTTCATTCGAAAAAGAGCCCCACAGAAAGAGAAAGGCGAGGATACAGGAGGGTTGACGATTGATTAATGCAAGGAAGAGAGAAAGTTGAAAAAAAGAAAGAAAACGGGGGAACAAGACAAAGGAAAAAAGAATAAGAGGGAAGCAGATAAAATCGGAATGGAAAGCAAGAAGCGAAAAAGGAAGGGACCAAGAGACACCATAAGGAAGCGGCAAAGAGATAAAATAACAGGAAATACCGTATCACAAGAAATAAATATGGACGCCACTTCTCCTGATAGCATCTCAAAACCCCTACCTGTTTTCATAGAAAAACCGGAAAAATTTCACTATGAAATTTATTTTCAAATTTTCGCCACAGCACGGAATAAGTGTAAAAAAGCACTGAACGAAGCTGAGAAGGCGTTTGCTACCAGAATGAGGCAACGCATAGCATCCTCTAAGTTTGGTTCCAAAGATTACTGGCGACTCTGCAAAAGTGTGCTCAACAAGAGCAAGACTTCAATACCCCCACTAATCAATGAATTTGAAGTTCTCACCTTCCCAGCGGACAAGGCTGAGTGCTTTGCCCCTAGATTTTCCACCAATTCGACACTGGACTCGTTAGGAATACCTACACCCGACTTCCCACCCAGAACTAAGGCTCAACTAAATAACGTCCACATTACACACTCGCTGGTCGCCAAGATAATAACTTGACCCACACAAAGCGAGCGGCGGTGACGGAATCCCAGTCATAGTACTGAAGAAATGTGCCTCTGTACTCTCTAAACTTTATAACCTCTGCCTATCTGCTTCCTGTTTTCCTGCCTGTTGGAAATCCTCCTGTGTAGTTCCCATATTTAAGAATTCTGGCGAACCCTCAGACCCCGCCAATTAACCGTCCTATTAGTATCCTTCCGATATTTGGCAAAGTTTTCGAAGCCATTATCAACGCCGAGGTGATTCAGCATCTCACGGCCCACAGGCTTCTCTCTGACAAACAGTACGGGTTTTGCTTCACCAGGTCTACTGCTGATATGCTAACTACCATTACCGAATACATATACCGGGCACTTGACAAGAATGGCGAAGCCCGAACCGTTGCCTTGGATATCTCCAAAGCGTTCGACAGGGTCTGGCACGCTGGCCTCTTGTGCAAACTGCGGAGCTACGGGATAACTGGACATCTGTTTGACCTCATCCAGTCATTCCTCTCTAACCGCACATTGAAGGTGGTATTAAATGGGCATGCCTCCCAAAACTACCATACGAACGCTGGCTATCCTAGGTCCCACGCTCTTTTTGATGTAGATTAATGATCTCCCAGACGCCATTAGATCCCAAGGAGGCATGTATGCCGATGACACAACAATCTACTCTCGCATCGATCAAAAACCAGGTGTGGGCGACAAAGCGAACCTCGCTGCCGTGCTTGAAAAGAATCTCTAATCCGTAGTGGCCTGGGGTAGGAAATGGCTAGTAAATTTCAATGCTTCGAAAACGAAGCTGTTATCATCTAACCACCATAGACAATCGCATCTACCTCCCATTAGCATGGGACAGGCTAGCCCCCCAGAGAGTAAAATACTACGCCTCCTTGGCCTTACACTTTCGGCGGACCTCAAATGGAATGACTATATCGAATCCATTGCCAAATCTGCCGCTATGAAAGTCGGCTCTCTGTGCAGGGCCCGGAAGTTTTTCCCACCTGTATCTATTCTGCACATCTACAAGTCTACCATCCGCCCGTGTATTGAATATTGCTGCCATATCTGGTCGGGTGCCCCTGCTGCTCTCCTCGGGCTTCTTGACAAAATACAAAGGAGGATCTGTAACGTGGTTGATACTGACTTGGCAGATCGGCTGCAACCACTCTCTCACCGGCGTGATGTGGCTTCCCTGTGCCTCTTCTACAAGTACTTTCATGGCTTCTTCTCCGATGAACTTAGAGCACTGGTGCCGCCTAAGCAGGAATTTACACGAGATACTAGAATAGCAACTAGGTCCCATCCTTTTACAGTTAAACAGATAAGATTTAACCGTAAATTCTACTCCAACAACTTCTTTTCTCGCGCTTCCCGCCTGTGGAACTCCCTTCCACAAGTCTGCTTTCCCGACAGCTACAATCTCCAGGTGTTTAAATGTAGGGTCAATAGACACCTCCTATCACTCTAACTCCCAATTATTCTCAGAACACTCTCATCTACCCAACCCTCATTCTCGGTATCCTTACCCGCCTATCACCCACCCTCTGACATTTCCTATATTTAACCATTCTCGGTATCCCTACCCGCCTATCACCCACCTTCTGACATTTCCTATATTTAATCATCCTTTCTCCACTCTACGTAGCCCCCTGCGCAGTAGTGGCAGTGACATGCCTTACTCGTGGTGAAACGATTATAAAATATATATATATATATATATATATATATATATATATATTGGAATACATTTACGATATTTAAATATTTTTGGTGGGGTGATATTTCGATTGCCTTTGGATCTGACGAGCCGCGTTAAGAACATCAAAGGGGTGAAATATGTATTATCCATTGTAATAATCGAAAATCATTTATAAAATATTACTCTGTTAAATCAAATAAATGAATTTAACATTGAGTTCTCCCGAGTTCGTCTCTTGTGGAATTTACCCGGATTACATACCAAGTGTCCTATGTTATATACATATATATATATATATATATATATATATATATATATATATACATATATGAAAAATGATGGAATCGTGTTGATCCTTATTTGAGAGATTTAGCTCATAAATATAACAGATTTTTCTCTGAATCAATTGTGTAATGATCATTGTATAGTATCTGACATATATCTAGGAGACCTTCAGATGAAATTAGATAATTTGAGATTAAATTTTAATCAGAGATCAATTCGGAAGTATACGCTCTAAATTATTACTGCTTTTGGTCGTTGAGTGTGTTAACAAAGATTAATTGAAAGACGATCCTGTCACCTAAGTCGGATGACGAGTGAAGAGACAGCCTACGGGATGACAACAAGATTTCAAAGACAATTTTTCAAACACACAAGATTATACAGACCATACCCACACGCACGGACACACTACACTCTCTCTCTCTCTCTCTCTCTCTCTCTAGCTATATATATATATATATATATATATATATAAATGAAAACTTGGCACATCATCTAAAGTGGTTATAAAGTGGACTAAAGAGATTAACATATTCGCTCGTCGAAAAAAATTCTAATTTATAACCATTTTAGACCATGTGTTGGGTTTTCCTTTTATGTATCTCATATCCTTCTGGATAACATCTATCTATCTATCTATCTATCTCTCTCTCTCTATATATATATATATATATATGCTAATATATTATGCTCTCATTATGATCTAGCTCTCTAGACAAGAAAATTTTAAAAACAGTTTCCATTTCTGCAATATATGCGTGACTTTTCAGAAATGAATTGAGTTCTTTCGGCGATAGGCGTGTGTACACATTGCTTATATACAACACATTAAATTATCCTTCTCAGATTCTATGTATCTATTGCTTAGGGGTAGCGACTCCGACTGACACCAAATCGGTCAAGTTTCGATCCCGCCCAAAAGCAAGTGGATGGGTCTAGACACACTGATGAGCTGTAATACAGCGAAACAGGCATGTATGTTGATGACTAATATATGCATAATATATATATATATATATATTACAAAAAAAGTGAAAAACCACGTTGATTAAAACCCACTGTTTAAGCATTTACTTTTATAAAGAGTGCTAATAATAGAGCTTAATATTGTAATTTTGTTATTACAATTGTATGATATCACTACACAAACATTTTCATGTTTCAGAACAAAACTGTTCCTTTTCAGGTGATATGTTAAAAGAAATGGTGAAAATGATTGATTTTTAAAATATAAGATGAATTCATATTATTTAAAAAATTAGGGAGTGGTATTTGGAGAATGAAAATTATTTAATACAATCAATGATCCATACAATACTTAATTGTTGTTCTTAATAGAATATAACTAAGTATTCCATAATTATTTAATTCTAATTCTTACCAGAACTTTCCAGCCCCTTTACTCATGAATAGTAGTTTAAAAAATTATTATGAAATTGTTATGTTGTGTGTAACAGAAATTGTTGAGGAAATAATTGCAAACAACGGAAATATAGTAAATGGAATATTTTACCGGAATATATTATTTACAACAGAATTGTTAGTAGTGAACAGGAACAAGGGTTTAGTAACACGTATCGTCGTAAGACGTATTGTCTGAGAATAGCACACTTCCGGTTCACTACCGGAAATACTCGACAGACTTGTTATTAGATCTGTGTACGCATGACAATATATATATATATAGTCATCCGCAGACAGATCTGTTTCACTGTATTACAGCTCATCGGTACGGTTAGACTCCCATTGCTTTTAACCCAGTATTAAAACCCGACCGAATTGGCGTCAGTCAGCGATTCTACCTCTGGGCTATGGGCGCTCGGTAGAAGAAGGCAGACGTTTTAGCGTGTATTTTTATATATATACAAATTCACCTGTACTAACTAAAAGAAGCTCAAAAAGATAAAACGCTTTGTAGTTTATAGGGAAAAAAAAGCAATTGCAAAATTATTTCCATTTATTTACGAGCTCAACGTAAAATGATAGATAAACTCAATTTTGAATATAAATTATTTGAGGGCTTTTACTTATACTATTAACAAATAGAAATATTCTTTATCAATTATATTGATAGAAAAAATAAATATCTGTATCTACAGGGCGCGATGGTTAAATTAACGCCATATTAGATTCTTTATTTTACGCATGTATGTTGTTTTTTTTTCATTATGTTGATTGAACAGTATAGTAGGGTCAGTTGGGCATGTCAATGAGAAAGATGTACAATGACAGAATTCACTCTGCTAGAAATTTGGAAACAGAGTGGTATACTTCTTAGAATTCCCGCCGGAAGCCCCAATTTTAAAGTGTTTGGGCAAAAAATCTGAGAACACTGCAGAGGATTCGGAAAGAGTTGGATGATTCTTATGGTGATTATTTAGTTGTTTGGAGATATTATTTGTGATGACCACTTATGCCTCTATTCATCTTTCCATAGAACCTCAGACTCAATACGAGGTCAACATCAAGTGTCTTGTGGAAGTGGTGCTACTTTGGGACGAGAGAGGTCCCCATATCCGGCAATAGGATTATATTTGGCAACATGACACGCAAAAAGGAGAACATACTCATGGCTATCAGATAATTTCTTCGACCACATTACCCTCTTACATGTGGCCACCTAACCTCCAGATTACAACCCTGGTGATTATAATGTGTGGGACGCAGCGAGAGAGCAAAATCGCCTTGTAACATCAAGTCAAGGATTATGGCACCAATCACGGCTAGAAGACCTGCAGGAGATTACGAAACCGTCTTGAGACCGTGATTGAAACCAATGGCGATTATATTGATTACATTTCAATATATTTTTGTGTAATTTTGGTAAATATGTCATCGATTTAAATAATATAGGACTTTATAGAGATGATCGACTAAAGATAGTGAATAAATCCACTGGTGGTAAGGTTGATAGACTTAGAAAATTAATTCATAAAGTTTTTAAATCTTTTTATCTTAGTGTAGTTTTCAATTCTAATATAAAACAAGTTAACTTCTTAGACATAACGCTAAACTTAGATTCTAATAATTTCCAACCTTACATGAAAAATAATGCTAACCCAATTTTTATAAACACTAAGTCTAATCATCCATCATCCGTTATCAAACATATTCCGTCATCGGTTTAAAGTTGCATTAACATTCATTCCTCTAGCATAGAGATATTCGAAAAATATAAAACAATTTATGAAAAAATTCTTGGGGACAGCGGTTACCGATCTTCTGAGATCAATTTTGTGGATAAATATAATGGCCCTAAAAAGAAAAATAGAAACAGAAAAATCATATGCTATAATCCTTTACTCAATCAGTTAGTTTTTTTTAAAATTAATTGATAAACATTTTCCCAAAAATAATTCTTAAGCAAAATTTTCAATAGGAATACGGTAAAACTCAGCTATAGTTGCCCTAACAATTTAGAAAAAAAAATAATTAAATTACATAACAATAAAATATTGAAATTATACACCAATAACAATAGTAATTCTACTACCCATTTTAATTTACCCTATAATAAAAAAAAATTGTAATTGTAGAAACTCTAACCAATGCCCCTTATCTAATAAAGGTTTAACTAAATCCCTGGTCTACATGTGCTCATCTCATCCGCAGAAAATTATAGGGTTACTAAAGTTTATATAGGTAATACAATGAATTTTTGAAAAAACGTTTTTACAATCACCTCTCATCTTTTACTAATAAGGATAAACATAATATGACATCACTTTCTAAATAATTTTGGAAGTTAAAAGAAAATAAAACACCTAAATTTAAATAAACAATTCTCAAACAGGCTAGAATATCTAGATTTCTAAATCAACTATGTTTTTTGAAAACAAGAATAAAGGGAAACTATTAAATACCTAAAGAGTGATATATTACTGAATCAGAGACAGGCATGAAACTACAGTAAATTGTAAACATATTAAAGAATTAACTTTACAATCCTGCAAAAATGATAAAATCTAAGATTCGAAACTCCAGCAATTATAAACATTTTACAGCATTAATCTTACTATCTTGATAACTTATTTAACTATATGATCTTTCTTCTTATGTTAATTTATATTTATTTTGATCTTTATTTTCTATTATAAATTGTGATCTATTTACTGTTTTAAATTTAATTTTAATTTTAATTTTTAATTTTAACACCAATTTTTCCTTTAATTTTTATTAAGTTTAAATCTAAATTTAAATTTTATTATTATTTATTTTTATTTTTGTTTTTCATTTTATAATTTTTAAAATTTTAAAATTTTCAATTAATTTTTCAATTTTAATTTTTTAAGTTTAATTACTTATATTAGCACTCCAATTACTTATATTAGCACTCCAGTTACTTATATTAGCACTCCAGTTACTTATATTAGCACTCCAGTTACTTATATTAGCACTCCAATTACTTATATTAGCACTCCAGTTACTTATATTAGCACTCCAGTTACTTATATTAGCACTCCAATTACTTATATTAGCACTCCAATTACTTATATTAGCACTAATGGATTTATATCTTCTTGTTGTATTTTTAAATGTCCTCAGATCTGCGCTTTCTTAATAATTCTTTTTTTTTTTTGTTTTAATCATATCACCCCAAGCAAGGCGATAACGCCACTGATGCGCAGGGGGCTACGTAAGGGTAAAAAGAATGGAAAAGAGAAAACCGAAACCGCATCCTAAACAGGAAACAAGGGATGAGCCTCTTCACCTGTTCAATAGATGTGGGTGGAGTGTAAACCGGGCGATAGTTTAGTCTATCTACTCCAATTGGAAAAAAAATAAAAAATAAAAGAGTGAAAAGCTTGGAAAAGAGAAAACCGGAAACCGCATCCTAAACAGGAAACAAGGGATGAGCCTCTTCACCTGTTCAATAGATGTGGGTGGAGTGTAAACCGGGCGATAGTTTAGTCTATCTACTCCAATTGGAAAAAAAATAAAAAATAAAAGAGTGAAAAGCTTGGAAAAGAGAAAACCGGAAACCGCATCCTAAACAGGAAACAAGGGATGAGCCTCTTCACCTGTTCAATAGATGTGGGTGGAGTGTGAACCGGGCGATAATTTAATTTATGTTTGTGTATGTGATTTCATCATTTAAAAAAAATGCCAATGGATTTAGTTTTTTTATACAATGTAACGAACGTCTGCATCTAGGTCCTTGGCATGACCGTAAACTGTATCCGGCAGCAAGGTCTCTATTTGGGAGGTTGTGAGGAGGATGAAACCACCGCTTAACTGCTGTGGTTCTCAGGTCCACCCTGACCCGAACTGGTAGCACCTGTTAGAGTCCTAGCTATGGACAAATAGTTAACCCTATAAACTGGGGTCAAAACACTATGAAAGATTAAAAATAGACTTTTATAGAAATATATACATAAAAAAGACTTTTATAGAAATATATACATTTTTGAAGATAAATTATTACCATAAAATATTTTTGAAGGAATAAAAATTTTCAAAGTTATTCTCAGCAAAACATTTTTGAATACAAAACTAGAAGACAGTTTCAGTTTCCTAAAATAAAAAAAAATCATTAAAATCTGACTAAACTTTCTCACTATAACCGAACATTAAAAATAAAACCTTAAAATCCCACCTTTTTGGCATTAAATAACCCACAGAGGTTGATATGACGTTAAGCAAAACGTTTGTATCTATCTGTAATTCACCTACGGGCAAAGTTTGAAATTTCTATTTCTTTGCCGCTTCTGTTGTTTTCACCCATACTTTCTTCCCTATCTGCATTTTCTCACATTTTCCACAGACGTCACGTGTCCGATATCAGTATCTGTCTATATTTAACTCCCTACCAACATTTGGGGTTTATTTCTCTCCGGGCCGTTTTCCTCTCTGCTTTTTATTTCTTCTGTGTCCTTCACTTTCTTCTTTCTTTCCCATTTTTTTGATTTCTCTGTTTACTTTTTCATTTATCCTACCCTATTTACCTCGTACGAAAAGTTTTCAAAAAAATAAAAGAAAGTGTTTTTTTAACTTTCGCAGAAAAAAATAACGTTTATTAACATCATTATTAACTACCCGGTGAGACATTGTTCTCATTGTTCAATTTCGAAACAAAATATACAATTTTGTAATAGATTGTAGTCGTACATGTTCTAAAGTATATATATATATATATATATATATATATATATATAACATAGTACACTTGATATACAATCCAGGTAAATTCCGATAGAGACGAACTCAAAAGAATTCAATGTTAAATCCATTTATTTAATTTAACAAAGTAATAGAATTTATAAAACATTTTAGATGATTACAATGGGTAATACATATTTCACCGCGTCCTGATGTTATAACCGCGGCTCATCAGACGCCAGACGAGCCGCGATAATAACATTAGGACGCGGTGAAATAAAATTAAATGAAATAAAATCTTTTATAAATTATTTATTTATATATATATATATATATATATATATATATATATATGCAAGTTTCATTAAAAATGACAAACAATGGGTTATGGTTTTTGTGGAATTTTTAATGTGATCTTATAATTTTTTTCTTTTTGAACAAATTTTATAAAATTGTCAGAATTTTTTATTTTTCCTAAGCTTTTTCTATTCATAATTTTGATCTCTATAATTCTACTGAGAAAAAGACATTTTAAAAACAATTCATATATATATACAGTACTGTGTTAAAACATTTTGGACAAGAACTTTTTTATCTTTCATGAGGCATCAAAATAAAGTTTAAAATCACTCCTGTCCCAACACTTTTGAACACTACCGGTAGTGTGCAAAAGTATTAGAACTGGGGTGATTGTCCTAAAAACCTCACTGAAATTGAAATACATGGCAAAAGCCAAGTAAATTGCTAATAAATATTAATTATTTAAAACTAGGTGTAAAAGAAATGTATTAAAAGAAGGTTATATTTACTTTTTCCTATTTTCTATTAAACAAGTTTTTGAGAAACTACTCTATTGAACATCTATGAGATATTTTGGATAAAATAATTGATAAATCTAATGTTACTTTGCATGACATACTTTAGGAACAAATACAAGCTGCTTGGCAGGAGATACCATTAGGTACATTCAAGAAGCTTGTGTAGCCAATGCATGACAGAATGAATGCTGTGATCAAAGCAAAAGGCTATTACACTAAATATCAAATTTATTTTGTAACACATATTTTTTCCCTGGTAAATCATTTGTTGAGCAAATCAAATAAAATTACTTTAATGAAATTGTTTATTTTCTGTCAATATGCCTCATAAAAGATAAAATAGTTCTTGTCTTAATACTTTTTCAGAGTACTGCATATATATATATATATATATATATATATATATATATATATATATTAACTATAGTAATAACAATACCCATAGTAAGAGAACTAACTCTGTCGAAACTAGTATTAATTAAGCTATAATTTAAATCGGCTTGTACAACCCACCGAGAACGAACTCGGAGCAAAAAGAAGGGGAAGTAAAAAAAGAAACAAACGAAGTACATGAACAAAAGGTCAAGCACTTGTAAGAAAGATAAAAAACCCAAGACGAAAACCTTAGCACTAAAGCGCTCAATACGAAAGTAGAGCAAACAAAGACAGAAAACCTAAGCAAGAGCCAACAACCCTTGTTTGCTCTTGTTTAGATCTCATATATATATATATATATATATATATATATATATATATTCTTTTTTGAGTATGTAAACATATATTTTATGAAGATTTTCCACTATTCTAACATTTTTTCGTTTTTCAGGAGTTAAAGACTAGACTATAACCAGAAAATACAATTCTTCCCAGATATCGCAATAAAATTCAATAGATTAAGAAAACGCCCACAGAAATATTTTTAAAAAAACACGTAAATAAACTCATTATAGCAAACAACACTGATTTTGGCGTTTTAAAAATCAAGACGATAGTTAGTGACTACCAACCGGGAATATATATCGTAATAAAGAAACACATAAACCAGATTTTTCTTCTGTGACCGATCGTATTCCAATTACCTAAACTTGTGTATCATCTATCAAAAACCCTCAACCAATTAATTCCAGTATAACATCAACTAACGACTTTCCAACATATCGTTAAAGCAGCAAGTTCCATCAATGATTCTATAACTTCGTTGGACGTCGAAAGCCGTTTTATTAATGTCAAGTTGAAAAAACAATCAATATAACTAGTGGCTGTCTCTACAAACATCCGCCAAAAACTTCTCTAAAAATCCAACCTGGACATTTTTTCTGCTTCAAATGTAATGTTTGACAATTTGTTAGCGTTCATTAGAACGTGAAAAATTATCCAAAATGGATAATGCTTTAACACTTGTATCACCATGACATTACAGCATATAAAAAAAATTCCATTTTGGATTATTTTCACGATCTAATAAACGCTAGCAATTTGTTAACCGTTATATTTAAAGCACGAAAAGAAATTGTACAGTAATTTTTAGTAACAAAGTTTTCCGGTTACATTTATTACCATAACTTCCACCCCTGAGAATGATCTCGAAAAGAGGTTAAAATACTTGGGTACCTTAAGAAATGAATGAAAATAACATCTGTCAACGTTACACCTCATTTCTGGCTTCTTTTGATTGCAATACGCGAAAGATTATCCGTGAGTATGAACGGATTTTATTAAAAATAAACAAACATATTGCTTGCAATGTATTTAATCTGATATATATATATATATATATATATATATATATATATATATATATATAGATAGATAGATAGATAGATAGATAGATAGATAGATAGATAGAAAAGTGGACATTGATGTAAACAGCTAGAAGCGGCATTCTGTTTCATATTAAACGCAATCCATAACGTTTAGTATGAAAGGGACGGTAGATGTAGTATACCATAAATATATCTGGGTCAAAAAAGCAATCGGCTGTCTAACCGTAATATATATATATATATATATATATATATATATAGTACCGCATTTATTTTAAATGCATAATATATATTTTTAAATAAAAAACTTTAATACCCGTATAATATATAGACTACGCTAAAATTTTTGTAACTCGATATTATTTATTCTAATTTTAATTACGTAAAGGTGAGTCTAAACTCAGCGCCTGAAGATTGCGTTGCACATGAAGCTCTGAGTCATGCTATTGGTGAGGAATAATATGTATATTTATTAGGATATACTTAAAGGCACTGTTATATTACATTGATCTCTCTTTTGTTAATATCAGCACTCTATGTACGATGTATTTACATTCATATGTATAACGTGAATATTGCCAATTCCCACCAACGTTCACAGGCTCCATTACTCGTTACTAAGAATTGATCGCGTGAGTGGACTGTAATAAATAGCTCTCCATTTATCTGGTCAACTGATTAATTAGTGACTTAGTAGATCTTTTTGTAAGAAATCATTTAACCAACCCTATCGATTTGCTTCGAGATAAGCCATTCCACACTTCATTTAGCAACTACTTACTTCGTCTCTGACTGGAATTACTCGTGTATTATACGCACTTTCGTCGACATTTTCAAACCTAAAATTGCTTCTTATTTTATGTGCCATGTCCCTTCAAGTCGTTGGCGATTATGGCCCTCCACACCTTCCCTCCCCTAGTAACTGTTAATACCTTTTGTCTTATTTCTCCTAAACTCTGCTCTGCATTCCATTTGCTTAAGCCTATCAGGTATGTCACACGGTAATTTCCCCAGTCTCTCTTTCCCTCTATCCGCCCTGTCAGTATCAGGTTCTCCAAATCCTCCTTCCTCATTACTTATCCGAGAACTTCAGCTGTTTCTTTCTGATGTTATGCGTATTCTTTTTCTCCCGCCTCAGTTTCCTCCGAATACTGTGTTTCCTTTAGGGATATTAGTGATTGTGTTTCTCCACATCTTCTTATACTTTGTAGCATTTAGAAATAGTTATCTCTTTATTATACCTTGGCATTCCTTCTACTCTCACATAAACTTTGTAGATATGATATTTGATGTTTACCATTCTCTCTTGCCTTAAATATTTCGTCAGTGTTACATTTTCTGACTCTTCTTACCTGATTATATTATAGTGTACTTCTATTGTTCACACTTAAACGCTTGCTTACATTCACAGATCACACCACTTTGTCAAACAGTAATTGGTTAATCATTAGCTGATCATGTCGTTTGCACGTGAAAATCCAGTTTTCCCGCGCATTCAAGCTGAACTGTTTAAGCAGCGCATCCAGGTAGTAGTCGGCTGCGAGGAATTATTTCTCACACATACATGTATGCATACACACGTATCCACATACAACTTCATTGGGAACCCAACGGCAGAAGGCGGTTGAGGGAACATGTGACAACGTCTAATATACAATTTCAAAACTTTTTGTAAGTACCGTTACAACGACATATTAGCTTAACATGTTACAGAACTTTCTATCAATGATTTCTTATCACGGAACATGACTTTATCAGAATGAACATTTTCATTAAATGATTTTTCCCTCTAAATTACAGTCAATGGGAGAAAACTCCTTCTCTTTCTACACATTGTTCACAATTAAAAGCATGCTTTTATCTAACTAATGTATAACTGTAAATATAAGTCTATTTTGGTTACAATTAGTGTTGTTTATTCATTTATCGAGTCCTGTGTATTTTCTAATCACAAATATAAATAACTGTTGAGGTTTCCGATATAATTTATTGACCAAATCAACGAAATTGTTAACATCTACAAATTCGATGGTTACCGACGTGAATTGACGTGAATTGACGTAATTGGACGTAATTACATTTTATTGACGAATCGTCAAAAATATCTTCGCGAAATCTGTGTTGTCTCACTCTGATTCAAAAAACAAGTTTGCATTTTGTTTTCCATTTATATATATTTGCTTATATACTTGAGGCCATGGTATTCTCAACATCCTTCTGTTCATGCCAATTCCTCTTGCCACAAGTCTCCTTATCTGTGATGAGAATTGTTCACCGATTACTGCCAGATATGAAGATTGATATAAAACTGTTTTTGTTTCTTGATATTTTGCTTAACTTTTGAAGGCAATTTTTTCTATTCTTATGTGCCTTCCTATATTCGTTATCTGTTAAAATGCTTCCGAGATATTGAAATTGGTGCACTTGTGTAATTCGCAATATATAGACAAGAGATGACAGCTTTTTTTTTTAATCATTTCACCCCGAGCAAGGCGGAAACGCCACTGATGTGCAGGGGGCTACATAAATGTAAAAAGATTAATTAGAAAAGAGTGAGGAGTACAAACTAGTTAGACAGGAACAATAGAAATCTGAGATAGCAGGTGCGATGACTGATACATAGGTGGAGAGAAAGGGAAGGTTATACAGGGGTGGGGAGAGAGCTAGAGTCCAGTGGTTATTAGATGAGTATTGACTTTGCATTTAAATTTCTGGAGGTTGTAGCCGTCAGGAAAGCAAGAATACGGGAGCGAGTTCCACAGGCGGGAAGTGCAAGAGAAGAAGCTGAAGGAGTAGAATTGTCGTCTGCATTTGGCTAACCTGACTGTGAATGGGTGGGACCCAGATGCCAGTCTGGTTGCACGAGTAAACACCTGTTGAGGAGGCATCAGTGACCTCTGAATTCTGTCAGAACATGGAGACAAGATGCAAAAAGCCAAAGACAATACCTATAACAAGCCTATTGTCCACGCGAATGAGCAAACACACGACTGGAGTCCAGTCTTTAAAGAATAAATATTTTTAGTCATGGCTTAAATTAAGTTTATTATTTAAGTTATTTGAGTTAGTATAAATATTATTTCTCTCTCTCTCCATATATATATAGTGTATCGAAGAAGCAGATAATTTTGTAGACATCTATTGTTAAATAGAACAGACAATGAATATCTATTACGTTTAATCATTAGCCATTCTAAGCATTGTATTTTGGCTTTAATTTCAGGTGCTAATACAGACATTGTCCAACATTTAAATATATTATTTATTATGCTGGTTCTAAGCTTTCAGCTCACATGAGACATCTTCAGAGAGGTTACAGGAGCGTTAACATAAATATATCCATCGTCAATATATATATATATATATATATATATATATATATATATATATATATAAGGGAGAAAGAAAGAGAGAGAAATAAATTACTAATAGATAGTTTCCATACATTATGGAGCAATCTTCCCATAGATAATAATTACATAATATTACTTACAATATAATTACATAATATACTATATATATCATATCTATTGATATTTCATTGACATCTATCTATCTATCTATATATATATATATATATATATATATATATATATATAAATTGCCTCTAGCGATTATATGCAAGTTATGAATTGGTATAAAGATTTGCATCTTTAACGTTAAAAGTCCTATTATGATGTTGTTTAGATTCTACTCAATATTATTAATTTAGATATATAGTTATAGAGAAAACTATTGTTTTAGGTTGGAAAAAACTTTACTAGGTTAACAAAACATACTAATTTGTCTGTCAGTAGTTTATTTGCAACTGTTTATTTTGATACATTTATAGTATTATACCTTGTAAAACTAATGTAAAAAAATAATATGAAAAGATTTTAGAACAAATTCGTCAATTTCTTAAAGGAAAAACATAAAAAATGTTATTTTAAAAATAAAGGATATATTAACAAAAAATAGTAAGAACTTCCTAAAATGTACTGCATAAATGCTTCTTTCTATAACTCTTAGCAGCCTATTGTCTGATAGAATGAATATCTCTCTTGAGAATGATTCACATGTTCTCAATGGGATTCAAGTCCCAGCTATTTGAAGGCCAGTGCATAAAAGAATCTTCAACAAATTCCTTTTGGTTCAACCAGGATTTAGTAAAATTTGATGCATGACTTGGTGCATTGTCTTGCATAAAGATCATAGATGTACGCTTGGCTAAATACTGGTTATCAATCCATTCAAAGAAATATTGCTCTAGAAAATCACAGTAACTTTTGGAATTCATTTTAACCGCGTCTTTCAATTTAAACGGACCCACCAGCTCATTACCAAGAATCCCATTCCATATCATGATCCCACCGCCGCCTTGTTGGCCTTTAAAAAAAATTATTGAATCATGTTGCTTGCAAACCAATCCCTGAGCCCATCGAGAGTGATTCGTTTGTAAAATGCACTTTACTGAAATCAGGTTTCATATAATTTTTTGCCTACTGCAATCTTCTTTCCTTATTTTATTTTTGTTAAAATGGGTTTCTTTTTTTGATTTTTTACACCAGCAAACTTCCTTAATGCTTTACACCTTGTTTCCCTTGACAACATAAGAGCTCCAGCGGCCTCAAATATGAACTCACTTGACGCATTTGGGTTTCTATATATATATATATATATATATATATATATATATATATATATCGAATAAAGGAATAGGGTTGTTCCAACGAGAGTAATTAGTATAAAATAAAAAGTGTGATAAGCCGTGAACGTTTTCTTTAAAATATATATTTATACTAAGAACACATGCTGACAGAGAAAAGAGACAATTCAAACATGCCAGCATTGAACTCACATTATTCTGATTTATTTTATTTTTTTTATATATTTTATTATTTTATTCTTATTTTTTTTACTGTTCTTCTTTATTTACTTATTTATTTATTTTTCACATACTTTCTACTAACTTTAAACAGAATGATCAGAAACCCAAACATAAAACCACGAATTTGTTTGCCTGAAGAGAATCAATTTTAGACTCGAAACACGTGTAGTGCAGATCATGAATAATTAATACTTCCCAACTTGTATAAATACTAAAACAATAAACATATATTTTAAAGAAAACGTTCACGGCTTCTCATACTTTTTATTTTATATATATATATATATATATATATATATATATATATATATATATATCAACTCGTAATGATTCTTCATGGACTAATATCTCCAATTCTTTGTCTTCAAACATTTTCAGTGCGCGCTCTAGTTCTTTATCATCAACATCAAAAGTATCATTTTTGAAGAGTCTAAACCAATTTCTGCACGTTGTTTTTAACAGAGCATGGTCGCTGTAAGTGTCAACGAGAATTCTGTGTGTTTCAATTGCAGATTTCTTTTGAATAAAGTAGTGCAGTAAAACTACCCCGAAAATACATATTCTTGGCACGATATCCGAAGACATGATTAACGCTATGAAAACAAAGTTGTTTACACTTCGGCGAATTTACATACGCTGACTTTCCAGATTGCTCATAGTACTTCCTTAGAGATACATTACCATCTGAAACTACATGCACGAAGTTCTAAAAACGCCATCTCTTGGTAAACAGCGAGAGCGTATTCAAAGTCCTAATAGCTAGTCAAGAAAGGACAAAATTTGGCATCGGGATATTAACAGTCAGTCAGTTAAGTGCCATACCTGATACACTGTTGGGCAATCATGTCTCGAAAAAGTCATGACTGACTGGGCAGAAGATTATCCCGCAGTAGGTTGCCATTACTTTGGGCGACAGCCTGGTTGCTCGTAAGTGAATGCAAGGAATTCAACTGGAATTCGAACTCGGCTCCCCAATTTCTCGTTCCGAGCTGATATCCACTGCACTTCAGCGCACCTCGCATCACAACACACAACGGATGTGCAGTGTGGTGCAGTGGATATTTACTCTGAACAACAAATTGGGGTTCTGTGCATTCCTCGCTTTCACTTACGCGCAAATACCCTTGGAAAAGGTATTAACCCGTCTCTTCCCTTCAGTTATGGCTTAAATAATATGACAGATTAGATTTCGTAGCCTTGTCTGGCAACCAGTCTACCGCAGAAAGTAATGGTTACCTACTGCGGGATAATGTTCGATACATTATCTTCCAAAGTGTGCATCCCGTAAGGCACTTAACTGACTGACTGAATATAATAGTTAGAAAGATAATTAAAACTTTGACTATGCATAAAGTGGGGGATCGGTTTTCTATTGTTATGAAGTAATAAACTGATCCTCCACTAATTAAGCCTAATATAATAATGTTATATAATCTATCTCATCTCTCGTCAACTTTCAGTTAAATGGCAGGACAGATTGGGTTCTATTGCCTTTGCTGTCAACCAGTCTACCGCAGAAAGTAATGGCAATCTGCTGCCGGATAATGTCCTTCCAGTCAGTCATGTCACTTTCGAAACATGATCGCCTAAAGTGTCTATCATGTATGGCACTTAACTGACTGATGTTAACAGGTATCTGCAGAAAAATGGTTTAACCTCCAAGGAAATATACCCTGACATGTTTGCTTCGTAAGAGGATGATGCTCTATTTTATTCAACAGTGTGAAAGTTGGCAAATATAGGAGGGGAAGAGTAAATCTTACGAATGAATCAAGAGCTGAACGTCTTGTACGGTTCTAGTGCTTTTAAAACTATTGCTAATTTGTATGGACGGTCATAAACTCAAATAAAAGGTGAGCCTTGCAGATAAGCGAGAGAAGAGAAGGACCGACATAGCTGTGCTGGACTGGTTTTGTTGTTACTATCAACTACAGCCCCATCTATGGTTTTGCCAGTGATTTTCTTAGTGACCACTTAATTGACCAACTCCTTGGCTCATATATTACTGATGGTATTTGCTATGGTGCCCTTCTACAAGGAATGTACTCTTCCTCCTGTTATATATAATTACCTGCGTTACCTGTACTTGGCTTATTGTTACTATCAACTACAGCTCCATCTATGGTTTTTGTAGTGATTTTCTTAGTGACCACTTAATTGACCAACTCCTTGGCTCAGATATTACTGATGGTATTTGCTATGGTGCCCTTCTACAAGGAATGTACTCTTCCTCCTGTTATAGATAATTACCTGCGTTACCTGAACTGGGCTTATTGGTACTATCAAGTACAGCCCCATGTATGGTTTTTGCCAATGAATTACTTAATGACCATTTGCTTGACCAACTCCTTGGCTCATATACTACTGATGGTATTTGTTATGGTGCCCTTCCACAAGGAATGGACTCTTCCTCCTGTTATATATATTTACCTGCGTTACCTGGACAGGGTTTATTGTTACTTTCAACTACAGCCCCATCTATGGTTTTGCCAGTGATTTTCTTAGTGACCACTTACTTGTCCAAATCCTTAGCTCATATACTACTGATGGTATTTGCTATGGTGCCCTTCTACAAGAAATGGACTTTTCCTCCTGTTACATATAATTACCTGCTTGACTTCCGGGGTAGCAGTACATAGTTAAGTCCGCAGTTAAAGCCAGATACAATTCAGGCAAGAGCATCGTAACAATACCGTTCAGACTTATTTCTATTTACTCGTTGCCAACACTTACTTTGTATATATGTTCTTGTTTTTTTAATACACTGTTTTCAACCTACCTTCTTTTTCCGTGTCTTACTTCCGGCACAACCGGTCACTTCAACTTTGCAGCGAAGTTTCACCACAACAACTCCACAACGAATTGGCGACAAAGATCCACAACAATATTCATTTTTGATAGGGCTGTCTATACTACTGTACTTTTAACATCTTTGTTTTTTAATATCGGGTTCAATCATGACCTTCGATATAAAAATATACAGTTACTTTGATTTGTAACTGCCACCACCAAAGAAAATATCGACCGTGTGTATCACTTAGTGATGGGTGAAAGACGATTGACTATAAGTAAAAAACTCAGTGCTATTAGCATATTTCTTTGAGAGAGTTGAGACTATTCTGTGCAACGAACTTGGTATGACGAACATTTCTATTCGGTAGATGCTACCTGATAAAAAACACAGTCGGTCGACTTCAACACGCGAATATCTGACATTTATTGAGGCAGATCCAGCTGTTTTTTTCTGAATCATTCCGAACCCCGGATGAATGTTGGTTCATGACAGCAATAGACAATCTACAAAATGGAAACACCTCTCCTGTTCCAAAGAAGAGCACAGTCGTTTTATCTGCCGGTACGGTGATGGCCTTAATTAGTGGGATGCGATGGGCATTGTGTTTAGTGACACTCTTAAAAAGGGCTACACTATCAATAGAGAGTATCTTGCCAAGTTGCGGAAACGGTTACGAAAATATATCAAGACCGAAGTCCCAGGAAAACGGATGAATAGGTTCTTGTTTCATCATGTCAATGCGCTAACACAGTGGTCGCTAACCGGTGGACCACGGATCATTGGTGGCCCGTGCAAAACTTTTGGTAGTCCTCAGAAAAATCGGAGCTTTATTTCCGTTTCTATGAAGCAACAGCATATTTGTGCAAAATCACAGCAGTTAAAACTCGGTACCGGTCTCGGCTTAAAATAAACACAGTTCTTCGCCCTGCGGTGACGTCATTGGAGCCAAAAAATCCACAAACTTATTTCAAACAAACAGGAACAAATATCACACTAAAAATGAATAAACATACTTGAATAAACATCAAATTTTCATTTTTTTAAATAATCGTGTCGCCTAACCACGGCATTTTACTGCCAGTGTTGAACAGGGTGTTACATTTAATCGTATCGTATCACCCCGAGCAAGGCGGGCGGTAACGCCACTGATGTGCAGGGGGCTACGTAATAGTGAAAAAGATTGGAAAAGAGAAAGCCGGAAACCACATTCTAAACAGGGAACAGGGGATGAGCCTCTTAACCTGTTCAATAGACGTGGGTGGAGTGTGAACCGGGCGATAGATAGATCTATCTACTCCAATTGAAGAAAAAAAAAAAGAAACCAAAGTGAGAAGATTGGAAAAGAGAAAGCCGGAAACCACATCCAAAACAGAGAACATGGGTTTGAAGAAATAATGAGAAGGGAGTTTGTATGATTAAAGGAAGAAAAATAGAAAACTGACGAGAGAGAAAAGTGGGAAAAACGTAACTGCCTCCTACCAAGCGCCCATGGAACAGAGGTAAAATCGCCGATTGACGTCAATTCGGTCGTGTTTCAATCCTGGGTTAAAAGCAATCGGATGTCTAACCGTACTGATGAGCTGTGATACAGCGCAACTGATCTGTCTGCGGATGACTATTAGTCATCCACATACAAGCCTGCCTCGCTGCATCACAGCCATAGGAGGAAAATTATGAGAAAGAGTGACAGGTTACATGGGGTGTCAGGAACAGGGTAGGAGAAGGATGAGAATGCTGATGAGAGTAAAGTAGACGAAGAAAGGAGCTTGAAAAGAGAGAGAGGGGGTAGAGAGAGAGAGGGGGTAGAGAGAGAGGGGGTAGAGAGAGAGGGGGTAGGAGAGAGAGGGGGGTAGGAGAGAGAGGGGGTAGAGAGAGAGGGGGTAGAGAGAGAGAGAGGGGGTAGAGAGAGAGAGAGAGAGAGGGAAGATGCAAGTTGGTGAGAAAGGAGATGACTATTGACTTTACATTTAAGTTCTTGAAGATTGTAGCTGTCGGGAAAACAAGTAAGCGGAAGTTATTTCCACAAGCGGGAAGTGCGAGAGGAAACAGCTGGAGTAGAATTTACAATTTATTGGTTTCATAGCAAAAGAGTGGAATCTAGTTGCCAATCTTGTGGCTCGAGCAAATTTATGTATAGGGGTACCAGTGAGCTAAGTTCATCTGAGCAGAAGCCATGCAAGTATTTGCAGAAGAGACACAAGGAAGCCACATTGCGCCGGTGAAAAAGTGGCTGTATCTGAGCTGCCAAGTCGGGATCAATGACATTACAGATTCTCCGTTGGATTTTGTCAAAGGCCTCTAGTTGGATAGCAGGAGCACCCGATCAGATGTGGCAACAGTATTCAATGCTCGGGCGGATGGTAGATTTTTATATGTACAGGATTGTTTCAGACGGGAAAAACTTCCTGGCCCTGCACAGAGAACCGATCTTCTTAGCAGCGGATTTAGCTATGGACTATATATAGTCATTCCACTTGAGATCTGTTGTGAGAGTTGACCCGTGAACACCATAATTTGTTACTTTAAATGGATGCATTTCATATAAAAAAATAATTTTTTTCCGATTATAATAATAATCGGAAAAAAATTATTAAATGTTTTTACATTATTTTTTAAATTCATTTTAGTGATCTGCCAAATTTATAATTATACATTTATTCGTCTATGGAGTTCAAAAAATTAGTGACCGCTGCTTGAACACACAATGCCTTGGTTTTAATGACCGCTATGCGTGACAGTGGTTTTGAACTAATTGATCATGCCCTTTATACTGATTTGGCTTCATCTGATTATCATCTGTCCTCCGACATGAAAAAACATTTGACTTGGAACCCGTATGTCATTGATGATGATGTCAAATCTGCTGTTGATATCTTTTTGACCAACAGGATGAAAGATTCTTCGCCAATGGGATTCACGCGCTCCACAATCACCGATAGAGGGAGGATGTGTGTGAACCGCAAGGGGAACTATGAGTAGACATTATTTGGTCCCATTAGATGAGATTGTCTTGATCAGTCTATGATTTTCAAGGCGACCCACGTATTTCTGTTTTTGTCGTTGTAATAAGATCTTCATTAAGTAGGTACGAGAATGCAAAATTAGTTATTGGTTAAGTTGACTCATGAGAGATAAAACGGCTTAAGTACAAAGAACTGGACAAAATACTCTAAGCAACACCTGACTAGTGAGTAAAACTATATTAAACCTGGTAAATAATTACTGCACCCGATCCTGTCAGTTATAGTGTCTGGGCGTGTTTCACTAACATCGGACATTGACGTGCGTACATGTTCGACTGACGGTTGAGAACAGAGAAAACGAATTCAATTCTAATACTGCCATGTTAGTATACGGAACTTCACGAAAGTTAGTAAAGCGTAGAGGGCCGACCATTTTGGAGTTGAGAAGACAGTGGCGAATAAATGGAAGAGAGAGGGAGAGAAAAAAAGAAAATGAGAGAGAGAGAGAGAGACAAACAAACGAATGAAAAGGCGATTGAGAAAGAGGGTATGAGTTGGGTGAGGTTATATTTTTCAACATGGAAGCTAAGCTTAAAGTAAAGTAAAGTAAAACGCAGGAAAAAGTGAGTCAGTGCCGGATCCTTAAGTCGGTCTTGTGTAATGTTCCTTAAATATTTAATACGTCTTGTGGTTCGCACTGCCGAAATTTGGAGGGTCATTTATCAATTTGAATTGAGGCTGCTTTCGTTCGCAAACCCATTGGAAAAGTTGAAAGAAGTTAGGTAAAGGCGACCAGGGAAGGGGGTTTGTCATTGATTGACAAGAAATAGATTTCTTACTGGAGCCACACACACACACACACACACGCGCGCGCGCGCGCATATATATATATCCGGTTTTGTTCATGATCCATCTATCGAGTTCTTTTCATAATCTATCTATCTATCTATCTATCTATCTATCTATCTATCTGTCTGTCTAATTCTGTTCATTATCTATCTATCTATCTATCTATCTCTGTTCATTATCTATCTATCTATCTATCTAATTCTGTTCATTATCTATCTATCTATCTATCTATCTATCTAATTCTTCATCTATCTATCTATCTATCTATCTATCTATCTATCTATCTATCTATCTATCTATCTATCTCACTGGCTATCCTAAGTTTGCCAAACTTAAACTGATTGATCAGATTATTCATGTGTCATATAACACAACTTTTCCTGTTCTCGTCAAATATTTTATACAGGAATTGAAATCACTCTAATTGGATACACAAAACACATTTTCTAATGCATTTTCTTTTCTTGGGGAAGCAATATCCAACCCCTAATTATACAGAATTTCTTTATCTATTATTCCCATCTATCTATCGATCTATTTATCTATCTATAGCCAACTCAACGTAGTGTTATGGTTAGCAAGCTCGTCTTGCTAGAGCCTATTACAACTGAGTAGTGAATTCGATTCTCACTGGATAGCACACACTTTCGGCCTTGTGCCCCATCTAAGCGGCGCTTAGTAAATCATTTAAGCCTGTTCTTATCTATCTATTCTATCTATCTATCTATCTATCTATCTATCTATCTATCTATCTATCTATCTATCTATCTATCTATCTATCTATCTATCTATCTATCTATCTATCTATCTATCTAATCGTGCACGTCGAAGTGGTGTAATGGCTAGCAAGCTTGTCTTGCTAGAATCTATTACAACGAAATAGTGAGTTCGATCCTCACTGGGTACCTCATATTCTTATCCGTGTGCTACACCAAACAGAATAGAAAAATTAGCTACCTATCTCAGTCTGTTTATCTATCTATCTGTTATTTATTTATCATAGTCCAATCATATCTATCTATCTCAGTTTATAAATATCTATCTCTCTTAAAATCATAAATTATCGTGACCGAGGGTTTGAGCGTTCTGGCCTTGTTCAAACTGTTGTTCACGCGTTTACTCTCAGAAAGTGTAACTAAGTTCCGCTCAGCATAGCTGCAGTATAAACCACAAGTGGGCTCTGTAGGTGTTGAAGAACCCCATGCGTGCCTGAGCAGGCGTTTGAAATAGGGATTAGCCCTGGTATACTCGGATACGAGTGTCTAGTGATTATTCATCTCTCTAGTCTTTTTATATCTCTCTATGTAGTTTGATCGTATATATGTATCTATTTACTAGCATTCTAGCCCGGCGTTGCTCGGGTGTAATGGAAGCTTTAAAACTAATCCATGGTCCTGGAGCTCAGACTCTTTGGACTTTGACACGAAAGACTAAAAAACAATAGTTTTTTCCAGTTATCGATATTCATCGGGGGTACCTCGACACAAACCCTAGCTAAGAACACCCGCAGACGCTTATAGTACAACTGTATAAATTTTCAAGAAAATCCATTCAGCCGTTCCGGAGTCTATAGGTAACGGACACACACACACACACACACACACACACACACACACACACACACACACACACACACACACAGAGTTCCATTTATAAATAAGTTTAGATCAGATCTATCTAGTCTGTTCATTTTTATCTGTCTTGTGCATCTCGAGGTGGTGGAATGGTTAGCAAAGATGTGTCTTTATAATCATTACATTTGAGTAGTGAGTTCGATCCTTGTTGTGGGTTCCGGGAATGGGAACCACACAAAATAAAGAAGCAACAACCAGATTTTGAGATAGAAAAATAAGTATATAAACGTAAAAGATAGAAACTTGAACGCATGTTAATAATCCAGGGATACAGTTAGTAAGAAGTATATTTACAAATCTCCGAAGTAAAGTCGTGGTATGTTTAGATCTATCTAAACATACCACGGTTAAATATGTACTTTCATGGCTTTCATGTCGGAAGCTGGCGGGCGCTGTATGATAATATTCTGCTGAGTTGTGGTACAGTGGATATCGGCTCGGAACGAGAAATCGGGGAGCCGAGTTTGAATTCCAGTTGAATTCATTGCATTCACTTACGCGCAAATACTCTTGGTAAAGGTATTAATCCGTCTATTCCTTCCAGTTATGGGTTAAATAACAGGACAGATTGTGTTCTATAACCTTGGCTGGCAACCAGTCTACTGCAGAAAGAAATGGCAACCTACTGCGGGATAATCTTCTGCCCAGACAATCATGTCTCTTTTGAGACATGATCGCCCAAGCGTGTTTCACATAAGGCACTTAACTGACTGAGTGGAGCTACTATGAACTTTGACGCTGTATTCTCGTGAAACCTCGGTATCTGTCGGATCTGACTTTATCTCACTATGGAAGGATATATGTATACTTTAGACGAGTCTACGTTCATGAAAAAGGGGGATCCCACAACAATCCTCACTGGGTGTCCCACACTTTCGGTCTTGTGCCACATCTAATCTACGCTTAGAAAATCACCATATCTATCTGTCTCAGTCTATTCATTATCTCTCTATGTCTGTTCATATCTATCTTTCTCAAAGTCGGACTTGTCTGTTCATTTCTGTCTATCGATCCTATGGTTTTACGGTTAACTCACACTAAAAATCATTTGTTCTCATTAGATCGTCGTAGTTAAGCAGCGTCGATCCTTCTCATATTTAAACGAGGGACCGTTTGGTAGCTCTGGGTATTAGAAGTAACAGAGAACTGAGGCCCAACGAACTATGCCACCTTTGAAATGCAGGGAGATGTACAAGAATAGACTGCTGTCTTTAATCACATACTACATTTTCCATACGGAGAAATGTCGGTATCAATGGCAAATATATACATAGCCCAATGGATATAAACGTTGATTCGTCCCTATGACTTGACCCAAAGAGTTGTGAGTTCAATACCAGACTAAAGCAGTGGTGAACAAGTAACTTGCAGGGTTAGAGGGAGATAATTCATGACTTCCAATTACTGCTACGCAAGGAATGAGCATGTGATTGTAACAGTGATTGTAATAAAGGTTTTGGTTCGAAATTCCTAGCACCTGAAAAAGGCCGTAGCGTACATCGACCGAAACGTCATACAAATGGCAACAACGATGAGGACAATAGTCCGAATAATGTAAATAATGTAAATATCACCTCATCTCAGAAATATAGACAAATACAAAGATATACCGTCTCTATTTTTTTTCTTTTTCTTTTTAACGTATTCACCCAGTGCAAGTCACAAGGACCACCAAGTTGCTGCATGATAATGTATGAGCGTCAGTCAGTTAAGTGCCATAGGTGATACACGCTTGGGCGATCATGTCTCAAAAGAGACATGACTGACTGGGCAGAAGATTATCCTACAGTAGACTGTGATTGCTTTCTGTGGTTGACTGGGTTCCAGCCAAGGCTATAGAACCCAATCCGTCCTGTTATTTAACCATAACTAGAAGGCAAAAGACGTATAAATACCTTTCCCAAGGGTATTTGAGCGTAAGTGAATGCAAGGAATTCACCTGGAATTTGAATTCGGCTCACCAATTTCTCGTTCCGAACCGATATCCACTGCACCACAACTCACGTTGTATGAGCGTAAGAAGAGAGAATTATGTTGGAATGTGTATGGTTCACCGTATTTCAGGAGAGGGTAAGATTGTAGTGCACGATAAAAACATTTTATCGGTGGTTTGTTTGACAAAGTAGCGGCTCTTGAGAAGAATCTTTCTAAGTGGATCTTGACTTCTTACAAATGGGATGCGAAGAGATATCAGGGTCATTCATTTTAGTAGGCATGGGATAGCGAATTTTGGCGGAGTGAGTTGAAGTAAGCAATGCAAGGGAACCGATTATTTGGCATAGAATCAGAGATGGAATAACGAGAGGCGTGTGACACTCCGTCTGAGGGAAACCTAAAGAAGTAGTGAAAAATAGTTCATCACCTACAGACATACCATATATGGTTGTGTGTGTGTGTGTGTGTGTGCGCGCGTAAAACTTTCAGATTATGTATATCTGTAAAAGGACAATATGTATAGAGATAAGTTTTCCTTTTTTCTTTATTCAAACACACACACACACATATATATATATACACATTCATCACACCCTGATTGAGCACTCTGGAAAAATGGTTGACTTTGAAAAACAGTAGCTACTCTGGCATTTACGCATCGTTCATTCAGCAATGAATTAGAACACTCTCAGCTGTTGGGCGTGTATAATGATAATATACTCGCAATAAAGTCTGCTTCATTCTACCGAGAGCCTGTAGCTCAGAAGTAAAATCACCGACTGACGCCAATTCGGTCGGGTTTCAATCCTGGGTAAAAAGCAATCGGCTGTCTAGCCGTACTGATGATCAGTGATACAGCGAAACAGATCTGTCTGCGGATTACTATGTATGCCGATGACACAACAATCTACTCTCGCATCGATCAAAAACCAGGTGCGGGCGACAAAGCGAACCTCGCTAACGTGCTTGAAAAGGACCTCTAATCCGTAGTGGCCTGGGGTAGGGAATGGCTAGTAAATTTCAATGCTTCTAAAACGAAGCTGTTATCAACTAACCACCATAGACAATCGCATCTACCTCCCATTAGCATGGAACAGGCTAGCCCCCCAGAGAGTAAAATACTACGCCTCCTTGGCCTTACACTTTCGGCGGACCTCAAATGGAATGACTATATCAAATCCATTGCCAAATCTGCCGCTATGAAAGTCGGCTCTCTGTGCAGGGCCCGGAAGTTTTTCCCACCTGAATCTATTCTGCACATATACAAATCTACCATCCGCCCGTGTATTGAATATTGCTGCCATATCTCGTCGGGTGCTCCTGCTGCTCTCCTTGGGCTTCTTGACAAAATACAAAGGAGGATCTGTAACGTGGTTGATACTGACTTGGCAGACCGGCTGCAACCACTCTCTCACCGGCGTGATGTGGCTTCCCAGTGCCTCTTCTACAAGTACTTTCATGGCTTCTGCTCTGATGAACTTAGAGCATTGGTGCCGCCTAAGCAGGAATTTACACGAGATACTAGATTAGCAACTAGGTCCCACCCTTTTACAGTTAAACAGATAAGATGTAACCGTAAATTCTACTCCAACAGCTTCTTTTCGCGCGCTTCCTGCCTGTGGAACTCCCCTCCACAAGTCTGCTTTCCCGACAGCTACAATCTCCAGGTGTTTAAATGTAGGGTCAATAGACACCTCCTATCACTCTAACTCCCAATTATTCTCAGAACACTCTCATCTACCCAACCCTCATTCTCGGTATCCTTACCCGCCTATCACCCACCCTCTTACATTTCTTATATTTAACCATCCTTTCTCCACTCTATGTAGCCCCCTGCGCAGTAGTGGCAGTGACATGCCTTGCTCGAGGTGAAACGCTTATAAAAAAAAAAATATATATATATATATGTTGATTATGCAACTTAATATTACAGCTTCTTGAAATTACTTTATCTCAGACATCAATTCATAACAAGTTTTAGTCAACATTATCGACACATATAGATGACAGACCTGTACAGAAGTCAGTCAGTCAGTTAAGTGCCATACATGATACACGCTTTGGGCGATCATGTCTTTTTCGAGACATGGCTGACTGGGTAGAAGCTTATCCCGCAATAGGTTGCCAACCAATGCTATATACCCAATCTGTCTTGCCATTTAACTCACTGCTGGAGAGAGAAAATAGAGATTATATTACATTTTTATATTAAGTATAATTAGTGGGGGATCAGTTTATAACTTCATCACAATAGAAAACCGATCCCCCACTTTATGCCAAGTAGACGTTTTAATTATGTTTCCTACTATTATATTCAGCCAGTTAGTTATGTGCCATACATGATGAACGCTTGGGCGATCATGTCTCTTTCGAGACATGACTGACTGGGTAGAAGATTATCCCGCAGTAGGTTGCCATTGCATTCTACGGTAGATTAGTTGCCAGCCAAGATTATAGAACCCAATCTGACCTATAATTTAACTCATAAGTGGAGGAAAGAGAAGGATTAATACCTTTCCAAAGGGTATTTGTGCATAAGTGAATGCAAGGAATTCAACTGGAATTCGAACTCGGCACCCCGATTTTTTGTTCCAAGTCGATATCTACGGCACCACAACGCACATCCGCAGAAGTAGTTTGTTAAATTTAGAGCTGATGATTGTGCCCCTTTAAAAAAACGCTCAGGCAGACGTCCCTCTAGAAATTATGATCAAATCAAAATTTTGATTGAGAATAACAAACATTATACAACGCGGGGAATGCCTGAAATAGTAAATTTATCAAAATCTATCATCCATGAGCACTTCGTGAAGTTCGGGTACTCAAATAGCTACAATGTTTGAGTACCACCTGATATGAGATAAAATAATTATTTATATCGCATTTTCCTCTGTGATTTCTTGTATAAAAGGAGTGAAAATGTACCCTTTTTAAGCAAATTGTGATGGGTGATGAAAAATAGATCGTTTACAATGTTCAGTGAAATAAATCCTGTTTTAGCGACCTCAAAAGCAGGTCTTCATCCAAAGAAAATTATGCTGTTCATCTGGTGGGGATTGAAGGGAGCCCTGTACTATGAGATTCTGCTAAGTAACCATTTAACTAATTATAAAAATGTCGGAACTGGATGAATTAAAGACGGCAACCCAAGAAAAACACCCGGAATTGACAAACAAGAATGGTCTTGCTTTCTATCAGAATAATGCAAAACCTCAGGGCCGTAGCTGATGCTAAAAAAAAAAATCACCTGGCACAGAGAAAATTGCCCGGATTTATTAGTTGACAATTTGATGTCGTCATCAATGTCATTCGTTTCAAGAAACTATGATTTTTTCGGATTTTTTCGGCTATTCCAATAGAAATTAGGCACAGAACCTGAACGAAAGCAGGAAATAGGGTTCGGACTTTCTGAGTATAACCAGTCTTTTCTCACAAAATTAATAAATAAACAAATTTTTACTACGTTCATTCGGATATTTTCTTCGTTTTTCTTTCTTTCTTTCTTTCTTTCTTTCTTCGTGAATTTTTTAATTTGATTTCTGACGAAGACATTTTCCTTGCCCGGATTTTCACTATGATTGCACGGATTGGCCGGGACCCGTGCCCGGTGTGCCCGGTAGCCAGATACGGCCATGCCAGACCTCACGTTTATTTGGCGACCTGGTAAGTAAAAACATGGAGAATATAGAGGGTAAATAACAGATCATGGGTATATTCACTAGACATTGCTCCTTCAAATTTTCATTTATTCAGCTTCTTTCAAAATCGTCTCAGTGGTAAAAAAATTATAGGGTTCTGGATGATATAAACACCACATTATTTACCGGAAAATCTCCGAAATTCTAGGAAGATAGAATCTTTAAGTTGAAGAAAAAAATGGAGAAAAGTTGTACAACAAAATGGTTTGTTGTTATACACCATCAAGTGCTACTTCCGGGTATGTAATCAATGTTGTTACTTCCAAGTCATCAAAAGTTTCGGATCGAGACAACATTTTCCTTCGGTGGGTGACCCTACTTTAATGTGATCAGCATTCGGTCCATATCCGGAGGCAAAAAACTACGCTCAGTAAAACGCGATATATATTCTAGCGGAGTAGTTCAGTTGCTCGTCAGATGACAACTCTTAGCTATACTGATTGGTTGAAAAACAACACAAGTGGGGGGGGGGAATAGAATCTGTTTCCCGTGTATTTATTTTCATACATCTCTATTTTTTTCTTTCTCGCTCCCTTTCAAATATCTATCTATAAACTAACTTTCATATTTAATTGAATAAATATTTAATGGCACGATTTTATTGTGTGTTTTAATTTCTCTTAAAATCGTTATGAAATTTCAGAACAAACCAATAATTCACTTCATCATATATGGGCTTCAGATATGAGAGGATGAGTAATTTTTGTAAGATATGTTTAAATTTATTTATGATCCATGTGAGGAAGTGAAAAAATGATATTCGCAATAAAATTTTCATATGTCAATTCATCCGCAAATAATTTTAATAGAATAATTTAATAATTTAATAGAATAATTTAATAGAATAATTTAATAGAATAATTTAATTTTAATGGTTGAAAGAATAGCAATTAGAATAGTTGGTTCTCATGCATATTCACTTCATCAAATCTGGTCGTCTTTGAAATATGTTCTGACACCCCTGACGTAATGAAGTTTTTTCTGTTCAGTTTGAACTTGAACTTTGTCGTGCATTCACACTAAGTTAAGGCATTATCGTTTGTTTCCGTAGTCTATTACAACTCTTGAAAGGTGTTATAATGAATCATCTTGTCACCCACGACAGTTAACTCGTAGAAGAAATTAAAAAATTATGAAGTACGAAACGATTCGACTTCCGCTCCCATTCGTCTTGACTTACCATTTTATTGAACTCTTTGTTAATTATACTTTTCAGTACAATAAACTCTGTGATTTGTTTACCCTTTACGTGTTGTGTAAATCTTTCCACTTGGAATTTGCCTTGTTATTTATATCGTTCGCGCGATCTAACAGAAGTGTGTAGAGTGTGGTCACCTCACCACGTACAGAGATTCCATCAGTGACCTTGATTCGCGGAGCAGTTTCTGGCCAAAGACATCATTCCTCAGCACTGACACTCAGCATAATCCAAAAATCGACATTTTTCTCTCTCCAAAAATCAAATACAATTTGAAAAGAACAAGGTTTGAAGAGAGCGAGTAAATCTCAGAGAATGCAAAATAGCAGTTTCTGGAATGCATTCATCAATAGAAATGACACTAAATAATATGTATGTATTCATAAAGGCATAATTTTAAGAGGATTAACTGCTGAATTTACGTGTTGTATTCTGCATTTTATAGCACTATGCAATTTTTTTTTATCGAAACTCATATACAGAGATGCGATGGATACGATGTCGTCTAAATTACGCAAAAAGGAAAATAATACTGACAACTCATTTTAAAATATATTTACGAAAATTTCACAAAAATATCGTGAAATATTAAAACAGTAAATTTATTTAATAAAATCGACATTTGCTTCAACCACAGCTTCAAGACGACTTCGTAATCTCCCGTAAGTCTTCTGGACGGTATCCTTGATTATGTTTGTGAATGCTGTCATAATACTTACCTTCAGGTCATCTTTGGTTTTACACGGAGTTTTGTTGCTTTTTAGCTTAACTGCGTCATAAATAATCATTTTCTTTTAATCGTATCGTCCCAAGCAAGGCATTTTACTACCACTGTTGTGCAGGGGGTTACATACGAGGAATATCATGAAGAGTGAGAGGTTGAAGGGTGTGTCAGGAAGTGAGTAGGAGAGGGAAGAGATTTCTGATGAGAGTGGGATGGACGAGGAGGAATGTTATGAGAAGTGAGAGGTTGCAGGGAGTGCCAGGAAGAGAGTAAGAGAGGGAAGAAAGAACTGATGAGAGTGGGGTGGATGAAGAAAAGCATGAGAGAGAGAGAGAGAGAGAGAGACAGACAGACAGACAGACAGACAGACAGACAGAGAGGATGTAAGTTAGTGGGACAGGAGATGACGATTGTCTTTACATGTAAATTCTTGGAGATTGTAACTGTCAGGAAAGCAAGTATGCGGAAGAGAATTCCACAAGCGGGAAGTTCGAGAAAAGGAGCTGATGGAGTAGAATTTGCGTTTACAGTTTATTGGCTTTATAGTAAAGGGGTGGGACCTAGTTGCTAATCTTGTGGGCAAAGGGGTTTCAGTCTGTGGAGTCAGGGGGCCAGATATAAGGGGCCATGTAGTCACAGATATTGTCTGACAACCATGAGTGCGTTCTTCTGCTTGTGTGGCATGGTGCAGCGTCATGTTGCCAGACTTAGGGTCTTCCAGTAGCCACCCTCTTAGCCCAGCACTACCAAAAAAAGGCACTTGAGTTAGGTCTCGGTATTGAGTCTGAGGCGGTGTCAAAAACTTAATGGATGAATAATGTTTCTATCAAAAGGTGATCACTTCATACACCATGATGTTGACTGGGTAATTGGTTTTCATTATTCTCAAGACATCTTTTTAGTTGATTCACCGTGTCATTTAGACAACATTTCTCTCCAGAATTGATCTTACATATCTATACGTTGCCATTCGACGACGCTTAGAATATTGTTTCAGCATATGGTCCGGTGCGTCTGATTATCTTAAGCGGAATGACTATATTAAATCCATTGCTATGGCAACTGCAAAAAAGTTGATTCGTTGTTTCATGTTACACAACATTTCTCCAGAATCGATGTTACGTTTGTATAAATCTACCATTCGCCCATGTTTAGAATATTGCTTTTACTTATGGTCCGGTGCTCCTGCTACAGCCTTGATAAAACGTAAAGAAGGAACAGGGTTACATCAATTTAAAGTAGAGTTTGGGATAGTAGAAGAACTGCTTGAGAGATGACCGAGAAAATTTTCGCGCATTTAAACTCATATTAGTACAAGTATAGCAAAAAAATCTATTGTATTCTTCTTTTAAAAAATCATTAAACATCATCATTAGTGATATTAAAGTACCTCACACAGATTACAAACCTCTAATAAACAGCTTACGACCAAATAGCAAGAGTTGTGGAACTTCTGCAAAAATTAAAAAACTCTACAAAATTAAACCCATCGTTGAAAGAAGTTAAAATTTCCAATAGGAAAAAATGTCAAAAAGAGAAGAATTAGTAATGACTAGACTTCAAATAGGCCACACCGCTGTCACCCAGTCACACCTACTAAAAGATGAGGAGGCACCAATTTGCTTTCCATGTCAGGAGCTCTACACAGTGAAACATAGATGCATAGATCTTGAATAAATGCGATTAAGATACTATCAAGAAAACAATCTGAAAGTCATCTTCAACAAAGCCGACCCAAATGACCTTTTCGAATTTCTAAAAGCAACAAAAGTCTATAACAAAATATAGTTGCAAAAGAAGATAGCATATAACCATCACAAATCAAATCACAACACCTCTACTTAAATCTCGACAGCAATAGACTCACAAAAGATCAACAGGTAGTAAACAAAAACCAAACAAATTCTTCAGCATTCTTCTTCTTTTATGTACCCTTTCCTATCTGGACGTAGGTGATCATGGCTTTCCATATCTCCCTGTCCCTGGTGGCTCTTAGCACGCTTTCTCCTGTTACACCATGCAACCCTCGTTCCGTCATCCACTAGCTCAAGCCCATAAATAAAGAAAATAGCATGGCCACAAAATGAGGGATCAGTTTATATACTGATTATAATATAGATTTGATCCCCCACTTTATATCTACATTTTAATTTCTTATAAACAGTTGGCATATATCTTGTTCCACTATGTGCCCTGTCCCTTCAGGACGTAGGCAATCATGGCTTTCCACGTCGCCCTGTCCCTGGTGGCTCTTAGCACGCTTTCCCCTGTTACACCACGCAACCTTCGTTCCGTCATCCACCTGATCAGGTCCTTCAAATAAGTTATCCGCTGCTTTCCCCCGTCTCTTTTTCCCTCTATCTGGCCTGTTGGTATTAGGTTCTCCAAGCCCTACTTCCTCCTTGCATGTCCCAGGAACTTTAGTTGTCTCTTCCTGATGCTCAGTATTAATTTCCTTTTCGTTTCTATCCTTTCTAAAACCTCATCATTGCTCACATGCTTGATCCATGATATTTGCAGTATCCTTCTGTAAAGCCACATTTTAGTTGCTTCAAGTTTTTCTTTCATCTTTGATGATATTGTCCAACATTTACTGCCATATTGAAGAACTGACAACACATAGCAATCCAGTACTTTCTTCTTTGTTTCTAGCGAAATTGTCCTGTTTCTTATTACTTTATTTAACTTCTGGAATGCTTCCTTCGCCATGCCAATTCGCCTTCGGATCTCTGTGTCGCACTTTCTGTCTTCTGTTAGAACACTTCCCAGGTACTTAAATTTTTGTACCTGCTTGATTTTTGTATCCCCAACCTGTATTTGGTATGTTGGGCTGTCTTGTTTTGCTGATGACCATGTATTCGGTTTTCTTCAGCATTAAATAACCCAAAAGGTTTCATATGCTGGTAAAACAAAGAACTAAACTAAACTAAACTTTTATTTATTTATTTATTTTAATTATGTTTTTATTATTTTAAGCCGGAAATGTGTTGTACTCTTCATCGCATGGCCAGATTAAAGGCAACGCTAAATCCCTTTTAAATCCGTTTATTTAGGATTATCTGTCTACACTAGAATTTGTCTGATAGAATATTTTATTTGTTTCATACATTTCAACTCACACCACTTCTCTCTTTCACACATACACAAACACATTTATATGAGCGCACATATCGACACATACATATACACACACGAACACAAACATACATCGATGCACATACATAAGAATACATACACATATACATGCATGAACACACAAGGAGACTAAAATGTATACAGACATGCATATAAATGCATACATAAATACTTACATGATCCGATACACACATATACACATACATATATACACATAACATATCCATACGCGGATACACACACATATATATGCATACAAATATATGCACATGTGCACTGATACATACATATTTATACATATATGCATACGCATAAACCGATGCCTCACACATACACACGTATAAACTCATTTGATATATAAACACATATATTAGTTTATTTTAGTTTAGTTGTAGGTTTTACCAGCATATCAACCCTTTTGGATTATTTAATGCTGAAGAATTTGTTTAGCACGTAACTGACTGACTGAATATAATAGTTCGAAACATAATTAAAACATCTACTGGGCATAATGTTAGGGATTAGTTTTCTTTTTTATGAAGTAATGAACTGATCCTCCACTAATAATAACTTATATAATAATATAATATATTCTGTCTCTTCTCCCTCCAGCTATGAGTTAAATGGCAGGACAAATTGGGTTCTATAGCCTTGGCTGGCAACCAGTCTACCGCAGAAAGCAATGGCAACCTACTGCTGGATAATCTTCTGACCAGTCAGTCATGTTTCTTTCGAGACATGATAGCCCAAGCGTGTTTCACGTATGGCACTTAACTGACTGACTGAATATAATAGTTGAATTCATGATTAAGGCTTCTACTGGTCATAAAGTGGGGGATCAGTTTTCTATTGTTATGAAGTAATAAACTGATCCCCCCCTAATTACTACATAATAATAGAATACGGTTCTTCTCCCTCTAGCTATGAGTCAAATAACAGGACAGATTGGGTTCTATAGCCTTGGTCGGCAACCAGTCTACCGCAG
The DNA here is from genome assembly GCA_037127315.1 of Ascarosepion bandense. Classification (NCBI taxonomy): domain Eukaryota; kingdom Metazoa; phylum Mollusca; class Cephalopoda; order Sepiida; family Sepiidae; genus Ascarosepion; species Ascarosepion bandense. The sequence goes on from JBBBDQ010001775.1 coordinate 6,859,202, forward strand.
AAAGTAATGGCAACCTACTGGGGGATAATCTTCTGCCCAGTCAGTCATGTCTCTTTCGAGACATGATAGCCCAAGCGTGTATCATATATGGCTTTTAACTGATTATCTGATTTGTTCAATGAGTTAGAGCTATTTAACCCTACGTCTATATGGGTTGTAATAAATGTTAGGTACAGCTGTGTCTGGTAAGAGGGCTTAAAATTTTGGTCGGCCATGAACAAAGCCATAAAGTTATTTTATACTATGTCTGGAACAAGAACTTAATAAACATTTTGCAATGCTATTTCTCTTAGGAGGCCTTCAGATTAGATGAAGCACGGTCTGGTACAAGACATTCATAAAGTTATGTAACGCTACGTCTGTCCCGAGCACTAAAGATTATGTTAAGCTCGATCTGGTACAAGGTACTATTTTAAAATGACTTAAGCTATGTTTGGTTCAAGGCCTTAATTAAAGTTATATAACGCAAGGTCTTGCTCAAGGACTTAATAAAAGTTCTCTAACGCTATGTCAAGCACGAAGTCTTCAGATTATATTTGGCTTGGTCTGGGGGTAAAGCCGTAATTAAAGTTTTGTAACACCATGTCTGGCACTAGCTCTTTGGATTATCATAATTTCCGACTGGTACTAGTCATTATTTTAATTTATGTCCGAGACTTGGCTCTAATTAAGGTTATGTTAGACTACGTTTGGCGCAAAGCCTTCATTAAAGTAATGAAAAATTATTCCTGGCACAAGGTTTTAATTTGGAGATCACACTATTAGGAACTCTTTTACAGTTGTAAAGATAGACATACTAGATTACAAGACAATAGGGTTTTTAAAAAAACTGTTACTATATGTTTGGCAAGTGGCAACGAATGGAGAGGACACAAAAGAAAAAATTAAACTCAATACTGTAGTAAAAACATTGATCCTTTATCATCACACTCAGTCAGTTAAGTGCCATATATGATACACGCTTGTGCAACCATGTTTCGAAAGAGACATGACTAACTGGGCAGAAGATTTTCCCACAGTAGATTGCTATTACACTCTGCGGTAGACAGCTTGCAAACAAAGGCTGTAGAACCCAATCTGTCCTGTTATTTGACCCATAAAGAAAAGAGATGGATTAATACCTTTCCCAACGGTATTTGCGCGTAAGTGAATTCAGTGAATGTATCTGAAATTCAAATTCAGCTCTCTAGTTTCTCATTCCAAGCCAATATCTACTGCACCACTAGGCAAATTCTGTTTACCAAACGCCTAACCGCCTTTTAATAATGTGGAATATGTCATTCTACTCTACGATGACAGGGGTGAAATAATATATCATCACGACTTTTAACTTTTTTGAAGGTTGTAGAATGATGCAAGTTCTTCTTTCGAAAAGGTTGGGCGTGTTGGGACAGATGAATTTTTGTTTGTGTCCGTCCAAGACGTGAAAAAAGAACAAGAGCTTATATGTCCCGCTAAAGTACAGGCAATACTGGCTGCGATTGTACGGTTTTGTGACCAATCCAGAACACACATACATGTAGGGCTCGACAGTGTTAGACAGCAACTTAAATCCAACTGCTGCTATGTGTATGTTTTTACGACTATGTGCTAAAACAGCGGTCGGCAATCCCGGCCCTTTGGCTACATCCGTCCATCGAGTGAATCTTGTCCGGTTCGTTACCTTACTCTAGACAGGATTTAAATATAGGTAAACCAAACCGAAGTGACAGTTGTTAGTCTGAATATATTGCGTCCAAATTAAAAAAAAAAGAAAGTATTTTTAACCTTTAGAATGTGTTTTACTTTTTATTTTCTATTTGAATGGATCACCAAAATTAGCGTACGGTCTCACTTTTACTTTTTCTCTGAAATTGCTTTCATGTGCGGGCACTTTTAAATGAATATAAAATAGTGTTTTCAACCGATTTTAATGGAACTTTTTTGTTCAATAAAAATTTATGAAACATTTATTTTTAAGATGTAATATAATTTTAAGAATTTTTTTTTTCATGCTTTAGAAACCTGTTTTTTTATCGGATTGAGAAAAAGGTGGAATACTTTCTGCAACTCTGAAATTTTTCGTTTCCTGGTAGAGTTCCTTTTTTTTGTAATTAAAACAAGAAAAAAAATCAAAATACGTTTTCCAAGGGAAAAGTTATCGAAAATAATTTGCAAATCATTTCAAAATTGTATTCACATATTTAATAACATGGTTCTCCTCCATTACACACGAGCCGTTTGCTGTTTGGCCCTCCTCCATGACTCTACAAAAGCTTTTTGGCCCTCACTCTCCAAAAGTTTGCCGACCCCTGTGCTAAAATATATACATGTGTGTTAAACTGTTCTTCTTTCATAGGAAGTTTTTCCTTTTTTAATTTAGATATGCTATATTTATGGGTCAGTCAGTTAAGTGCCATACGTGATACACGCTTAGGCGATCATGTCTCGAAAGAGACATGACTGACTGGGCAGAAAATTATTCCGCAGTAGGTTGCGATTAGTTTCTACCGTAGACTTGCTGACAACCAAGGCTTCAAAGCCCAATCTGTTCTGCTATTAATCCCATATCTGGGGGGGGGGAGAAGAGACAGATTCAACTTTTTTCTAAGGGCATTTGCTCGTAATAGAATGTAATGTATTTCAACTGGAATCAAACTCAGCTGTTTGATTATTTATGTCGAGCCTATATCCAGTCCCCACAAGGCACATATAAATAAAATTAAATTAAAAATTAAAATTAATATAAACAGCTGTAAAATACGAGGCATTCTTTTTGCATGAGCAAATTGCTCTCTTAAGAAACCAGCCTGAGTTACGAGAAGAAAAATATTTGAGAACTTTGCATGTTGACAGAAGAAAATAAACAGAAAACTGATCTTTAACCCAAGTGGAATGATTTATTCTGCGGAGAGAAAAAATGTATCTTCGTAATTTGATTCTTACCGTTGGAAGGTCTAAAGACAAAGGCCAAGAAACTAGACCGGCGGTGATGGAAGAGTGAAGATGGCACAAAAATTTGATACAAAACCGATCAATTCTAGAAATATTTGAGGTAAAAGATCAGTACCTAAAGAATCAGCACTGACCCTGTATTTTAATTCTATAAATATAATAAATAAAAACAACCAAAATGAAACATCTTCTCTGTTCCTTAAACACACACACACACACACACACACACACACACACACACATATATATATATATATATATATATATATATAACCGAGTGAATACAGAACGAAGAAAGAATTCTTACAACGTCCAAAACATTCTATATATATATATATATATATATATATATATATATATATATATATAGTGTATCGAGGCAGCAAATAATTTTCTAAACATATACTGTGAAATATAAGAGACAATGAATGTTTATGTTTAAATGTTTAAACATTATGTTCAATCATGAGCCGTTTTAAACATCATATTATGGCTTTAAGTTGAAAATAAAGAAAAAATTCTACATTTTCAAGTGAAATTAAAGCCAAAATACGACGTGTAGAACGGCTCATGATTAAACGTAATAGACATTCACAGTCTCTTATATTTAACAGTATATGTTTAGAAAAAAAAAAATATATATATATATATATATATAACAAAAGACAATCATTAAATAATAATACCGCCTAATGAAACAAGTAAAATAATGAAATTTAACGTACGTCAAATAAAAAGAAGTTTTAGCAATGAAGTATTTAAAGGAAATATAGAGCAATAAATACTTTTAAGAAATATTCAAACTTCTGGACGCTTATCAAAGTTTCACAATATGTTGCTCTTCAGCAACCAGATAAGTGAATTCTCATGCGGATTCTGATGAGCAAATCACTTCGAATATTTGGGTCGATCTACAATAAGTAATATTTACTTATAATATTTTGTTACAATACGTACATATATATATGTGTGTGTGTGTGTGTGTGTGTGTGTGTGTGTGTGTGTGTGTGTGTTTAGGCAGCAAAACTTTCTTTTAAACATGTCAGATAAAATAAATTGCAAACAATTTATTTTTAATAAAATCCGTTCATACTCGCGGATAATCTTTCGCGTATTGCAATCAAAAGATGCCAGAAATGAGCTGTAACATTGACAGATGTTATTTTCAATCATTTCTCAAGGTACAAATTGGCTTTCAACCTCTTTCCGAGATCAGCTTCAAGGGTGTGAGTGATGGTAACAAATGTAACTGGAAAACTGTGTTGCTAAAAATTACTGTACATTTTTTCTGCTTTATATATATTCAATTTGTCAACCGTTATCTTTTGCGATTTATTTAATCTGACCCATATATATATATATATATATATATATATATATATATATATATATATATATATATATTATAAATTATGTTTTAGAACATGTACATGTTCTAAAACATAATTTATAATAAATATTCACAGCTCTATACATCATATATCGAGCACTGTTTTAAATTAATGTTTTGGACAGTGAAAAAAAATTCTGTCTTCGTTCTGTACTCACCCGGATATATATATATATATATATATATATATATAGTGTTGCAGTGTGACAATGCTAACGAATTATCATACACTTGAATAAACTTGACATGTTCATCACCAACCATAAAAGACAAGTATCGTATATAAAAATTAATGATATAAATGCTATATTCCATCGGTAGACGTGTTTTAGTTGACATCCCTGATAAAATAAAAGTAGACATTTACATTCATTATGTAGAAAATAAAGCCTTTTTTATCATGATGATTCCCAATAAACTCATTTGATGTCAAACTGGCAAACACACTTAAAAAGTATTGTTTTACTAAAGACTTATACATGGCTAGGCCTGTAGTCATTAATTTACATTTCTCAAAATAACCAGAATGCCAAATGAAAGACATCGTTTTTAATGGTAAGAAAAATATTGGAATAAAATATCCATTAGCGACCCCTTCTGAATTCCATTAGTAAAGAGGGTTGCTCCTTCTCCAGCTAATGTGGACGCGAAGTGTAACGACAATATTCAATCTATTGCTAGGTCAGATGCCAAGAAAGTTGGTTCCGTGTGTCTTGATAGACAATTTTCCCTCCAGAATCTATCTTAACATATCTATAAGACTACCGTTCGTTCATGCCTCGAATATTGCTTCCACCTATGATCAATTGCCAGTGATTCTAGAGATTTGGGATAAAATTCAAAGAAGAATCAGCAATATTATTGATCCTGACCTGTCGTTTCGGCTTCAGTCACTTTTCCACAGCCGTAAAACTTCTTCTCTGTGTCTTTGCCATGACTATTTTCCATTTTAACTCTTCGAATGAGTTTTTCGCTGTGATGTGTATACTTTATGAATTTAAGAGCTGTACTAAATTGGCGTTGAGGTCTCATCAATTTACAGTTGAGCTGGCTATATATAGCATTAATTTCGATGATAACGTTTTCTTTTTTCGCATTTCTTGCTCGTGAAAGTCTCTTCCGGCTTCATGCTTTACAGGCAAATTTGATCGTAAAAATTAAAATGCCACGTCAGTAGTTATCTAATTCCTTCTGTCATTCCCGCTCCTCGTTTTAATTATTCTTTCATAGCCATTGTCTTAGTGGCTTTACTTCCTTGCATATATATATATATATATATATATATATAATTATTGAGCAGTTATTGGTCAGCTTCAATATGATCTGTAAATTGTTGTATCCAAAAATACACATTTAAATGAAAGATAAATACTTATGCTATAGATCGACTTCAGCATCTATTGCAATCCGTCTGCTTTTTTAGAAAACATGACACGGAAATTTAAAATTAAAATTTAAATATAATGGTATATATTTTCAGTAAAAAATAAATTGGAAATAATAATCTAAATTATATTAATCTGTTAGATTAAATAAATAAATTTAACATTGAGTTCTTTTGAGTTCGTCTCTATTGGAATTTACCAGACTATATACCAAGTATTTTACCTTTTATATATATATATATATATATATAGGAAAGAAAAAATCCAAAACGAAAACCCTAACACGAAAGCGCTCAATACGAAAGTAGAGCAACACAGTCTCTGTCTTATATATATATATATATATATATATATATATATATATATATACTTAAAGAGAGTGGACGTCATTTTAACCTAAACCCGAGGAACCTTTCAGCCAACACTTGTCAAGGGTTACGTTGGCAAAATTTTAAATGGGTATAGAAGAGGACACAACCAAAAGGGATTATTTGCACTACTGGGAGAAGATGGAATTCGTTTAAAAATAAATTTATTGAAAAATATATTAAAAAGTGAGGGGGGTGTAAACATGTAAATCCCACAAGAGTGAAATAAAAAAGAAAAATGTTACACTCACATACTCGCCAGTAGTTGCAAAGAGCGTAAGAACTGCTCTTTCTGCCTGCATAGGCTCGGCTGCTGGATTTTTAGGCAAATGGCCTCCAAAACACGTAGATATATATATATATATGTTATAAATTTGAAGTATTGAAAAATTAGAAGGAGATTTATTCTGAATCAAAATAAATTATAATATATTTACTCAAATGTCTCTTTAAGATAAATCAAAAATATAAAATGTTTTCTTTCTTTCTTTATCTCTTTTCTTTTTCTTTTATCTTTTAGAAAATGTTGAGATATAGAGAAAGCTGAACAAAAAAGTCTGTGTAACAATAATGTATACATCAACGGAAATAGGGGTTTTAAATAGGCTAAAACTTTTGCCGTTAAGATTTAAAGAAGAAATCATGTATGCCCCAAAAATATAAATGTTTTTTCAAATTTAAATTGGATGTCTATTTTGATTAATTAAATTGAGCACACACATAAATTTTTATGTTTTCCCATATCTATAAATAACAAACCTATTGTTTCTTATAATTTAAATGAAAATCGTTTTCACAATTAAGATCTAAAATTGCCTGATGGCAAGATAGAAATCTCAAAACAGAAATTTCCGTGTCGCAATGTGTTTTAAATTAAATAACAAATTTAATTATATATATATATATATATATATATATATATATATATATATATACGTGTGTGTGTGTGTGTGTGTGTGTGTGCATATATGTATGGATGTATAATCAAGTTAATATAGCTTGGCAGATAGATTGATGGATAGAAAAGCATTTTAAACTATACATAGTAATTAATAAAACATTGTGCAAAGAAATATATTTACTTTTTCATTTACAGTTTCTTGTTTCTTGTTTAGTTTTAGAACGTGTCTAAGAAGCACATTTGAATTGAACGAAATATTTTAAGAAAGAAAAAGGTGTAAATGGAAAAAATAAAAGAAAGAAAAGTGAAAAGGAAGATGAAATCGATAGTCATCCGAAAAAAGAAAGTCTGATGTAAAGCAACGAAAGATTCGACGTCCAGAGAGTCTAAAGCAGAGGAAGAAGCCCGTAAACAATCAATGGCAAGGAGGATGAATAAATGAAAAGTTTGAACGGTTCAGGCGCAAGTAGCTTCCATTCATTCGTCACTTAAGACAAGGTTGAAAGCCGCGAGGCGTTTGTTGAGCTTTTCAAAGCCGAGCTGGCATCGGGGAATAAATGGCGGGAAAAATGGAGCTTCTGACTGACAACAGGCCAGCAATGAAGGTCGCGCTTTGATAGCAGCTTGCAAATTCATCACGTCTCTGCTTCGTTCCTTCTCATTTCCACAGGCAAACAATCCGAAAGATTCTAATGCAATTTTAATGATTCGAAGTTCATGAACTTTTCGGACGAGTATCCTTATCTTTGTTGTATCAATCACAACATTCCAGTGTTCGTTGGCCTTGCTTGGCTGTCTGAACACTGGTTAATATTTGAAGAGAATTCGTTATTAAATTCATGATGTTCTTTGTTACTCTCACTCTTTTTGTTTGTTTTTTTTCTATTGTACTTTTCCACCCCCTCGATGTGGGTGATTCACAGAGCAATGAAAATTGTCGGCAGGGTTAGGGTTAGGCTTAGTTTTACCTGCTTCTTGTTTGTGAAATTTTTCTCTCGGTTACATTCTTGTATTTATTTTTTTTCTTTCTTTTTCATTTCTTCTCTTATTTCCTTCGCCTTTCTTTTTTTTTTTCTCTTTTCCAATTTGTTGTACTTTTCTTTTCTTAATTCAATCGCTTTTCTTTCTGTCTTTTCTTTCCTTGTACTTTTCGTTCCTAATTTCCAGCATTCTATCTCTCTCTTTCTTTCTTTCTTTCTTTCTTTCTTTAATCTTTCTTTCTTTCTTTCTTTTTCCTACTTTATTGTATTTTTCTTTTTTATTCACACCGTTTTACTTTCCTTTTTCTATCTTATTGTACTTTCTTTTGCTTTTCGTTGCTTATTTCAAGCGTTTTTCATTCTTTCTTTTTCCTTGTTCTTTTCTTTCCATATTTTCACCGTCTTTTATTTTTTTAATTTTCGTTCTCTTTTCTGTTTTCTTGTTTTTTTATTTTCTTATTTCCACCGTTTTTCTTTCTGTCTTTTTTCTTTTTCGTACCTTTCTTTCCCCACTTCCATCGTTTTTCTTTGTTTGTTTGTTTGTTTCTTTCTTTCTTTCTCTTTTCTATTTTCTTGTTCATTTATTTCCTTATTTCCACCATTTTTTCTTGCTTTCTTCGTATTTTATATTTGTTTGTTTATTTATTTGTTTTTTTTTTTTCACTTTTGTAGTTTCTTGTACATTTCTTTTAGTCTTTATTTATTTATTCTCCGTTCTTATACTTTTTTCATATTTCCTTCTCTTTTCTATATTTTTATTTTCTCAGTCTATTTTTCCTTATTTCAACATTTTTATTTCCTTTTTTTTAAATTTTTACAATTTCTTTATTTTTACTGTTTATCTTTCATTTTGCTATTTTCTTGTTTAACTTTTCTTTATTTCCACATTCTTTCTTTCTCTTGATTGCTTCTTTACCTTTTCTATTTTCTTGTACTTTTTTTTTTATTTCCACCCCTTTTATTACATTCTTTTTTCTTTATTCGTTTCTTTTTTTATTCCACTGTACTTTTCTTATTTTCACCGTTTTACTTTCTTTTATATTCTGCTTTCTTGTACCTTTCTTTCTTTATTGTCACCGTTTTTCTTATTTCTTTGTTGTGGCGAAATTTTCGTCCAACTATAAATGACATAAATATTGCTTTTGGGGAAAATCCTTTTTAGTGTGAATAGTAAAAATAAATTTTACCAATGTTTGTTTGGACATTACGGCTGAAGGGTGGGTTGAACCAAATAATGTCCCGTTTACATGATTTCTGATTATTTCTGCCTACCTTGTTTTTAAATAGGTACCTACATTCATTTTTGATATCTAAATTTTAAATTGAATTTTTTAAAACAAAATGTTTTCTTGAAACTTTTACTTTAGTTTTAATTGAAAGCTAAATAATTAAATTTTCTATTTCCAGTAAGCAATATACTCTGGTGTATTTCAAACAAATTATTTTGATTGGAATATAAAATTTTTCAATCCTTTTTAATCTTTCAATTTTTCGACCATTTTTAAGCGATCGACACATTTGTAAGCAAAATTTAATTCTCGGCTTTAAAAATCTTGCTAAAATAATGTATACATCCGTGACACATTATTTTTAGAAAATTAGCAAATTTTATGTTTAATTAATCTGGTTTAGACATGTATAACTCATTTATAGCGTAAAATTTAGAATAAAAATATTTCTTAATCACAGAGTTGTACTTTTTGACCTGTCCGCCGTATATCAAACGTGTTGACAGGTTGTTAATAAGAGATAAGATAAAAGTGTATGACATTCACAAGTGACAAAATTGTACAAAATTTTTCTGATAAGGAGAGGAAATTCTGATCTATTAATTGGCACATAGTAATTACCATACAAAAAAAAACTTCAAATACACACACAAAAAAAAAATAATTTAAATTATCTTAACAATATGAAGGCCAAACGATTTGTATTAAATAGTTTAATTTTTGGTAGGCAATATAATCTTCAATTATTAACTTAATAATCTAACCGCAACAAATCTTTGAGGTTTTTTAAAAATGTTTTTCAAATTTTGAAATTATTATAATAAAAAAAGAAAACACTTCTTTTAAAATTTCATTATTGATCGAAACAAATCTTCTGACTGTTATGTCCTTCATATATATTATTTATTAAAGCCATTAAAAGTTTAACAAATTTATTAAAGTTTAACAAATTATTTATTAAAGCCATTAAAAGTTTAACAAATAAAATAATATCTGAGTTTTATTGCATTTTTTATTTTACTATTCGGAACAGATTTTCAGAGACAGATTCCAAATAAAAAAAAAACAGTTTCCTAAATGAGCCCTGCATTTACCTAATAAAACCATTTATCATAACATATTTAAATTTATTAAAATTTGATGGATTTACATGAAGGGTGGGTAACAGGTGTAAAAAAATATGTTTTTACCAAGATTTAAAAAAATATTTCTGAAACTTTCATTAAAATCTGATAATTATTTGATTTTTGCAAGAATTTCCTAATTAATGTGCTTGTCACCGGACAAAAATGAATTATGTAATATTACTTTTTCCATTGTAAACTCAGGCAATGATTTGGTTACCCGCTAACTCAAATCAAAACAAGATTTTCAGCCAAAATTTTGAACATGTTAGAAGGGATTCAATTTTTTTTAAATAATTAAAAATCACTTTAGTCTTTCCTCTTAATAATTATAATAAGATAAACATTTTGATGGAAAAAAGTTTGTTTTTATTAAGTTTGAGATTTTTTTTTATAAGCGTTTCATCCCGAGCAAGGCATGTCACTGCCACTACTGCGCAGGGGGCTACATAGAGTGGAGAAAGGATGATTAAATATAGGAAGTGTCAGAGGGTGGGTGATAGGCGGGTAAGGATACAGAGAATGAGGGTTGGGTAAGGAGAGTGTTCTGAGAATAATTGGGAGTTAGTGTGATAGGAGGTGTCTATTGACCCTACATTTAAACACCTGGAGATTGTAGCTGTCGGGAAAGCAAACTTGTGGAAGGGAGTTCCACAGGCGGGAAGCGTGAGAAAAGAAACTGTTGGAGTAGAATTTACGGTTACATCTTATCTGTTTAACTGTAAAAGGGTGGGACCTAGTTGCTAATCTAGTATCTCGTGTAAATTCATGCTTAGGCGGCACCAGTGATCTAAGCTCAACGGAGCAGAAGCCATGAAAGTACTTTTTTTTATTTATAATATGATTTTTTAGCGATTTAGTGGAAGTACTTATTTTTAACAGAATGTTCTAAACTAGTGCTGAGTTTACTTTTTCTGAAGCATTAATGTATTTAATTCTAGAATTGTCAAAGTTTTCTTATTGCTATATTTGATACTTAAACGAAATTGGGTGGGTTTATGTAGTTTTTCGGTGATTCTATGGGAGTGCTTTTATTTCTTTTTGATTTATTCGCTATTACTAAAGATTTACCTAAACAAGAAAACATCAGTAGCTTAAATAAATAAATCCAGTTTCGTTTAGGTACTGACTCTATCAGTCATAAAGTTTTTGACAACTTCAAAATGAAATACATTAATAGTTTATAAAAAAGTAAACTGAAAACTAATTAAGACTACTCCGTTAAAAACAAAGTAGGCAGAAAATATTATTAACAGAATAACCATGAGTAAATATTTTTCACTTAAGTGATTGATGAGGATGTGCGTTGTGGTGCAGTGGATATCGTCTCGGAACGAGAAATCAGGGAACCGAGTTCGAATTCCAGTTGAATCTGTTGCATTCACTTACGCACAAATACCCTTGAGAAAGGTATTAATCCGTCTCTTCCCTCCAGTTATGGGTTAAATAGCAGGACAAATTGGGTTCTATAGCCTTGGCTGGCAACCAATCTACCGCAGAATGCAATGGCAACCTACTGCGGGATAATCTTCTGCCCAGTCAGTCATGTCTCGAAAGAGACATGATCGCCCAAGCGTGTTTCACTTACGGCACTTAACGGACTGATTGACTGACTGATTGATGCTATGCGTTCTCTCTTGGAGTTGTCTTTCTCTGCTGACTGCATTTTCTTCTACGCCTTGATACGAGTGACGTTTGAAAGGCTGACGCCAGCATATAGCCACGATCTCTCTGTAAGGCTTGCCAGTGTGTTCGTGCAGCGTTACAATTTTGTACACGTCCTTAGAGTAACGTCTATTGCAGACAATGGTGGTAGGACAACTAATCGACAGTCGAGACAATAGTGTCTGGGGGTGATAAAAATCTGTTGTAATCACGGATGACGCAATATTTTTTAAAGCCAAACAAATTTCAACATACACTCCGAAAATAGATTCATGTTACTACGCAAGGCTGCACATGATATAACAAAAAGGAAAACAAAGAGATGTATCACACCTTCTCACTCCAGCGTGTCTATAACTGACCATATAATGAAAGAAAGAAAACTAAAGCAGTTGATTCAATTCATTTTCCTAAAGGGTGTAGATAGATAACAATTAACCCTTAACTTTAAGAATTGAATTGTTTAGTCTAAAGAAGAATCTGCAATTTTGTGGTTACTGAAAGGGTATCTTGGTGTCAGTGCTATGAACTGAACACTCTCGGTTTTTTGGCGGTTGTTTAAATTCTGTAAATAACACGCCATAAAATCTGTTTGTCTCTGTCGTGCGGCGATAGCTTAGAGATAAGATCTCTGACTCATGGCAAATCTGTCTATTTTCAATCCCAGATTGAAACAAACGGTTATTTAACCGCACTAATGAGATGTGATACAGCGAATTAGGCATGTATGTGGATGATTATATATATAATCCTTGTAACCTCTCTGAACATGGCTCATATGAGCCGAAAGCTTAGAACCAAGCCAAAAAATTATCCAAATATTGGAAAATTTTTGTCTTTATTTTCAACTGAAATTAAAGCCAAAATACGATGTTTAGAAGGGCTCATGATTAAACATAATAAACATTCATTGTCTGTTATGTTTAGACTATATATATATATATATATATATATATATATATATAGTTTAAATGTACATATATATATATATATATATAGTTTAAATATATTATATTTTATTTTTTAAATTGATACAAAAGTATCTTCCTTTGAACGAAAAAGGGGGAAAAATTTAACAATCTCTAATGAATAAAAAAAAAAATTCGGTTACCTATGTTGAGTGTTGGTCTATCCGAAAAAAGTTCTAACTTGAATTTTAACTCTCTCTGCCTGCACAGGAGAGGACGTTGTATATTGACAGTAAGAGACACCAAGATGTCCAAGTGGAGTCTCATCCTTTATCTGCGCATGGCTTAGAAGTAATCCGAAGAATAATGCGTCCTGCATTTTTCAGAATTTAAAACTTTACTATATATATATATATATATATATATATATATATATATATATATTCTCATTATTATAATATAGAATGATGTGTATTTATTTAAGTTTTGTATTTATATATATATATATATATATATATATATATAAATGAAATTATTTGTTTGAAGATTATTTTTGATCGATACTCGTATTTAAGTAGATACTCTGTTTATGATCAAACGGTATATATATTTATTTCTACTCGCCTGATTTCTTACGATAAATCTTTGTTACGAAAATGCCTGTCATTCGGCAGGATTCAAACCTGCGACCATTATTCACATAGGGGCAGCCACCAATTGATCTGGCGTGTCTTAAAACTTTTCGACCACTAATGACCAACAGTCTAACTGAAGCCAAATCCAGCCTATATAACACAATTTTCGATTCACCCAAATAACTATATCTGCACTGAAATGTATTGTAATGTCAACAAATGTAAACAAATTACGGAAATTAACGAAGTTTAACGAAATGGTTTTAAACAACCGACAATTTGAAATTATTTGTTTGAACATTATTTTTGATCTGGCGCGTCTTAGATTTCTCGACCAATGAACGACAACTGTTTGATTCACCACGAATGACCAACTGTAAACTGTTTGATTATAAACAGAATATCTACTTAAATACGAGTATCGATCAAAAATAATGTTCAAACAAATAATTTCAAATTGTCGGTTGTTGATAAATATTTCGTTATTCATCTTCATAATCACCATCACCATCATCATCATCATCATCATCATCATCATTATATATATATATATATATATATATATATATATATATATATATATGGAGCGATGGATGTCATTGAATCTTAATTAAACATTCCAGTTTCTCAAGAGGTTTCAATTGCGTATTCAGAATGTTGTTTAAAAATGTTCTTAGAACATTTGTCTACATATCTACGACTATCACACGAAATTTGCCAGCATTTTTGTATTAAAGTTCTTGCTTCTTCCACTATCGGGCTCCCAGATTCCACATCTACATCATTTGAAATAAGAGACTGTTTTTTCTTATTGGGCTAAGCTCATAATTTATTGTCATCTATCATCATACATTTATGCAATGATGCACTTTTATGCAAAGAAGCACGCTCGGTACATATTGGTTAATGGCTGCTGAATATAATATTACGCTACATCGTTTGTAACTTGTGTTAATTCACACATTCCAGTCGGGTTGTGTAAGTTTCAATGTAGGATAAGAAGATATGGTTAGCGCATGCGTCATCGGATGTGACACATTTCATTTCATTGGTCATTACTGATTCTCTCCACCGCCTGAAATAAAAAAGAAAATCAATATTAAGAAAAAATATAATTCAAATTTATATGTGCCATTTTGGAACGATGTGCGGAAAGGTTCGAGCAGACTTAGCTATGATAATGAATCTAAGGCAAAAAGAAGTAGAGATGACAAATCGTAATTGTGGTGCAGTGGATATCGGCTCGGAACGAGAAATCGGAGAGCTGAGTTCGAATTCAAGTTGAATTCGTTGCTTTCACTGAAGTAGAAATATGCATGATAAAGGTATTAATCCGTCGCTTCTCCTTCCAGTTATGGGTTAATTTTTTTTTTTTAATCATCTCACCCCAAGCAAGGCATTCCACTGCCACTATTGCGCATGGGGCTACATAGGGGAAGGTAAAGAGAAGGAGTGGTTAGACATAGGGAATGTCAGGAGGAAGGTGACAGATGAGTAAGGATAGCGAGGATGAGGGTTGGGCAGATGGGAAGAGTGTTTGATAGAATGGGAGCAGGTTAGTGTGTTAGGAGGTGTCTATTGATCTTACATTTAAACTCCTGGAGATTGTAGCCGTCGGAGAAGCAATCATTTGGAAGAGAATTCCACAGTCGGGAAGTGCGTGGAAAGAAACTGTTGGAGTAGAAGTTACGGCTGCATTTTATCGGTTTCACTGTAAAAGGGTGGGATCTAGTTGCTAATCTAGTATCTCGTTCAAATTCGTATTTAGGGGGCACTAGGGATCTAAGTTCATCGGAGCAGAAGCCGTGAAAGTATTTATAGAAGAGACACAGGGAAGCCACGTCGCGTCGGTGGGAGAGAGACTGCAGGCGGTCTGCCAAGTCGGTATCTATCACATTACAGACTCTCCTCTGAACCTTATAAGAGGAGAACAGCAGGAGCACCCGACCAGATATGGCAGCAGTATTCAATGCACGGGCGGATGGGAGATTTATAAAGGTGTAGGATAGATTTAAACGGAAAAAACTTCCGGGCCCTACACAGAGAACCGACTTTCATAGCAGCGGATTTAGCAATGGATTCGATATAGTCATTCCATTTGAGGTCCGCTGAAAGTGTGAGACCAAAGAGGCGTAGTGTTTTATTCTCTGGGAGGCAAGCCTGGTCCATGCTAATGGGAGGTAGGTGAGATTGTCAATGATGGTTAATTGACAGTAGCTTCGTTTTAGAAGCATTAAAATTTACTAGCCATTTCTTACCCAAGTCCAATATGGACTGGAGGGCTTTTTCAATCTCGGCTGCGAAGTTAGCTTTGAAGCCTACACCAGATTTTTGTAGGAGGCGAGAGTAAACTGTGGTGTCATCGGCGTACAAACATATTTGGGCTCTTATGGAATCAGGGAGATCATTAATGTATATCAGGAAGAGTGTAGGACCTAAGATGGAGCCTTGGGGGACACCTGCGTTTGTATGGTAGTTCTGAGAGGCATGTCCGTTTAATACCACCTTCATTGTGCGGTTAGAGAGGAATGACTGGATTAGTTGAAACAAATGTCCAGTTATACCATAGCTCCGCAGTTTACATAGAAGGCCAGCATGCCAAACTCTGTCGAACGCCTTAGATATATCCAATGCAACGGTTCGGGCTTCGCCATTCCTGTCGAGTGCCTGGTATATGTACTCGGTGATGGTCGTTAGCATATCAGCAGTAGACCTGGTGAAGCGGAAAGCATATTGCTTGTCCGAGAGGAGCCTGTGTGCTGTGAGATGCTGAACCACCTCGGCGTTGATAAAGGTTTCGAACACTTTGCCAAAGATCGGAAGAAGGCTGATAGGGCGGTAATTTGCAGGGTCAGAGGGTTCTCCAGTGTTTTTAAATATAGGAACTACAGAGGAAGATTTCCAACAGGCAGGAAAGCAGGAAGCAGATAGGCAGAGGTTCTAGAGCTTAGAAAGACAGAGGAGAGTTCAGGGGCACATTTCTTTAAGACTATGGTTGGGATTCCGTCCCCACCGCTCGCTTTGTGAGGGTCAAGTTTTAAGATTATCTTAGAGACAAGCGAAGGTGTAATGTGAAAATCATTCAGTTGTGCCTCGGTTCTAGGTGAGAAGTCGGGTGTAAAAACGCCAGATGAGTCCAGACTCGAATTGTTCGAGAATCTGCGGGCAAAGCATTCAGCCTTATTTGCTGGGGAGGTGAGGACCTCAAATTGGTTGATTAGCGGGGGTATTGTGGACTTGCTCTTGTTAAGTACTCTTTTACAGAGTCGCCAGTAGTCTTTAGAGCCGAATTTAGAGCATGCTATGCGTTGCTTCATTCTGGAAGCAAACAACATCTTAGCTTCGTTAAGTATCCTTTTACACTTATTACGAGCTGAAGTGAAAAGGCGCCTGTTTTGGTCCGACGCGTAGTTACGATAGAGTCGGAAGAAATGATTCCGGTGGGCAATGGCAGCCGAGCAAGCGGGTGAGAACCATGGAGACGAATGAGATTTAAGCTGGAATTTCCTAGCAGGGATGAAGGCATCGATGCCAGCCTTAACCCAGGAGGAGACCTCGGATGCACATTCTTCGATGGGATGACTAAAGACGTTGTTCCAAGGGATGTCACAGAGGAAGTCTCGGAACGAATCCCAGTCTGCTCTTTGATAGCAGTAGGATATTCTACTTGTCTGGGTTTCATGGGTCGGGCGGGAGTGGAGTGAAATATTGACGGACACTACAGTGTGGTCAGAGTTTCCGAGTGGGCAGAGTTGTCTGGTAGTGCAAGAGTCTGGGATGGAAGTGAAGCAGAGGTCTAGAAGTGAGTCCCTTCCGTTAGGGTTGTCGGAGAAACGCGTGGGGAAGTCCACTACTTTCGTAAGGGATTGGGTGATTGAAAAGTTCATGGTGTGGACACCAGCAGGGCAGTGACAGCGTTCTTCAGCCACTTGGTGTGGTGGGTGTTAAAGTCACCAAACACGAATACATGGGCAGAGGGATGGGAAGAAATGGCTTTGTCAATATTGTCAGAAATGATGTCAAGTAACGAACAGTCAGGGGAGGAAGGAGAGTGTAATTTCTATAGCCTTGGTTGTCAACCAGTCTATAGCAAAATAATGGCAATCTACTGCGGGGAAATTCTGCCTAATCAGTCAGGTTTCTTTCGAGACATTATCGCCCAAGAGTGTATCACGTAAGGCACTTAACAGACTGACTAATACTTTTTAAAATACTTTTATCTCAAGCAAGAGAGGCAGATCGTGAAAATTGTCATTGTATGCAAAAACTTTTCAAATCGTAATTTTTTTAATGACTTCACTACAAGCAAGGAGATAAATTCTGTAGGATACAAGAGGTTACTGAGTGTAAAAGAAACAAAGAGGACAATGTCGATGAAAGGACAGAGTTCAAGGAAATTAAAAAAATGATGATCGTCATGTTTTTAAAATTTTGCTGATTGTATAATTTGGTAATCCTTTCAGCTCAAGCAAATGAGGAGTCACAACAGCCATCTACAATGTAGCGTTAAATGCTTTATCATTATTATGTCATTTTTCATTATAAATTGATTTCTGCTATGGTCGCACTACCTACCAAGTCTGCAGGAAGACTTAAGGCAGGTAATGGTGTGTTGTTTTGACTCCATTTCATGTTTTTTTTTATATATCCCATATCATCCCTAGCCTTACATAAACAATCTTCTCCTTAGTGTGTGGGCTGTACTTAATAAGACAATTCTTTGTATATCTTTAAAGTTGGGGTTTCCAGGGATTCTTTCAATGTGTTGTTTTATTCCATTTTTTATCATTCCAAGTGCACCCACTATCACTGGCACGATTCTTGTTTTCAATTTTCACATTTTTTCTATTTCAATTTCCATGTCTTTATATTTTGACAGTTTTTCGAATTCCTTGGTTGCTATGTTACAATCCGCTGAACAAACCATATCAATTAATAAGCAAGTTATTATTATTATTATTATTATTATTATTATTATTATTATTATTATTATTTTCTTTCTTTTCTGCTGTGTACACATTGCTTTCCAGGTCACAACCAGAGACCTAAAGTCAGAAATGACATCCTGACTATTATTATTATTATTATTATTATTCTCTTTGATATCTGCTGAATGTTTATTTACTTCCGGATCCTAACAAGACACCTAAGGAGAGAAATACGATTATGGCATCGTTCACTGAACATTTCTTTAAAAAATATGCAAACTATGATCAAACATATTTTACGTAAATAATGCCTTTCATAAGACGTAAGTGGTACTTATGAGCACTATATTTTGTACTTTGTTAAGGAATGGGTTACCAGAGATCCATTCTAGTAGTCTATAGAACCATTTTCCTGTCAATCCGAAGACTCTAACTGAAATAATTAAAATCCTTATATGCCACTTCTTTTTTTTTTTTTAGATTTTCACTTCGAGATCCTTGTATTTTGATAGTCTAAAGCCTGAAGGAACTGTCGTGTCACTAAGAAAGCACATTTTTTATTTGTGAACTAAATGCAGAACCGATTGTTGGGCGATTAGCTTTGATTTTTCTGCCTGTGTGCATTTTAAAGTCCCATCAAATTTTTACAGGTCCTATCTCTCTAACCTGGCCTGGTTAATGTTCATATCAGTATTTGTCAGTTTTGTTTCTGTAAAAGCTGCATATTTTTCAGTGCAGATATTGGACCCACTCTGTCATGCCGACTTTTATATTCGGTAGACACTATAACCATGCAATCTGATACAAGATAATAAATTATTTCCGAATATTCATCACCGCATCTGCATTTCAGTTAACATAATTTATCAATATGTTTGCTTGGTAATTTCTAGCTAGCAAGCATTGGTCCTGTGCAGCAAGGTAAAAAAAACCCTGGAAGTTTCAGCTTTTAACCCTGAACTCTCCTGATGTGTCCGAGGATTGTCTACATCTGATTGTTAGCTACGGGCAAATATTGACCATGAAGAAACTTACCTTGCAATCTTTTCTGCATTTGGTCTACTACTTTTGTTTTTATACTTTTTAGTTTAATTTAGTCGCTGTAATATGATTTTTGTACTTCTTTACTTACTTGAATGTGTTGGCTACGTTTATTACTGTTGTGGATTCCGGTTGAGAAACCACACAAAAGAATAAATGTTAAAAACGGATATGAAGATAGAAAATGTAAGTTATATTGAACAAAAATATACAAAGTGGAACACAGGTTAGTCAATTCAGGAATACTATTAGTAGAAATCAATATATACAGACTTGCAGTGAAATAGTATGTCCAGGTAATGAGTCCATATCCAAACACTCCAACTAATACTGCACAACTTACTCTTTACAACTACTCTGTCATTACTCAACTCTCTATAGGCCGGATTATATGTACACATCAGGAGAGTCCATTATTCCATTAAAAGGCGAGATCTCACAACAATTACTGTTGTGGATTCCGGGATAGGAACCGCGCACAAAATAATGAACAACAAAACAGGTATTTGAGATTGAAAAATAGGTTATATTGAACGTAAAGATACAAACTGGAACGCAGGTTAGTAATCCAGGAATACGATTAGTAAGGATTATATATATACAAGTCTTGAAATGAAGCCGTGTTTGAAATAGTATATCCGTGTAATATTATTCTGGCTGAGTGGAGGTCAGAGCTACTATGCCAACTGACGCGGTATTCTTTATGTAACTTCGTTATTGTCCGGTAACTTACGGATCAGTCCCGATGTCTTTCACTGTAACTAACGGATTTCATTATGGAGGGAGTATATGTATAGTGAAGTCGAGTCCAACTTGAACGCAGTTTAGTAATCCAGGAATACGATTGACAGGAATATATATATATATATATATATATATATATATATATATATATATATATATATACAAGTCTATGAAGTGAAGTTGTGCTAGAATTAGTATGTCTACGTCAGAACTGACGAGTGTTGTGTAATACTATTTTGGCTGAGTGGAGGTCAGAGCTACTATAACTACCAACGCGATATTCTCTATGAAACTTCGGTATCGTTCGGTAACTTACGGATCTATACTCTACGAGCTTCTTTTCTCGCACTTCCCGCCTGTGGAACTCCTTTCCGCATACTTGCTTTCCTGCCAACTACAATCATTAAGTATTTAAATGTAACGTCAATGGCCATCTCCTATCTCTCTGACTCGCATCCTTTCCCTCAAGTTCTTTTCCCCGTCCACTCTACTCTCATTAGTTCTCTTCACACTGGTGTTCTCATTCTTCTCTTACCTATGCCCTGACACCCACTATAACTTGTTCCTCGTTTTCATTAACTCTCCTCTTGTGTGACCCCTTGCGCACCAGTGGCAATAAAGCTGCTTTGTTTGGGGTGAAACGATTATAAAAAAAATTATCATCCCTGAAACATTTCACAGTATTGAAAAACCCTTCCACTCATTGTCATCGTTGGTAAATAGTTTTATATCAATTATGTAGAATAAATGTTTAAAAATATTATTGTTTACTTTATTATTAATATTGATTTTTTATACTTTTTGACATAAGCATATATTGTTTCATCTAAAGCCTTAAGGAAAAAAAAGGTTTTCTTTCGATGTTATTGAACATATAAGGTTAAAATATTTTAAGCTTAAACAGGGTACAGTTAATACAATATTTCTTTTATATTTCGAATATATATTTATCCTCATTATTTTTATTACTATTAAACAAAATGTTCGCTGTTGTTTTTCCAATAATTTTCAATACTTAGAGAAGAACTTGATTTAAGAAAAGAAGTAAAGCCCAGACAATGAGTTTTCGAATGTTCAACAATTACTTGACAATGTTCAGCAATATTTCTTCTACAAGTCATACTAAAAAAGTTTTTTTACAAGTCTAAAAATATTAAAAAACACAAATATTTGTACGAAAGTTTCTTGTCCTTTAATTAAACGTATAAAAGTTAAAACGTATAAAACACTAAAAAGTATAAATCGCTAAAATGTATAAAACGTTAAAACGAAAAAATGTTAAAACGTATAAAACGATAAAACGTATAAAACGTTAAAACGAAAAAATGTTAAAACGTATGAAATGTTAAAACGCATAAAACGTTAAAACGAAAAAATATTTAAAACGAATAAAACGATAAAACGTATGAAACGTTAAAACGAAAAAATATTAAAACGTATAAAACGATAAAACGTATAAAACGTTAAAACGAAAACTATTAAAACGTATGAAACGTTAAAACGTATAAAACGTTAAAACGAAAAAATTTAAAACGTATAAAACGATAAAACCTATAAAACGTATAAAGCGATAAAACGTACAAAACGTTGAAACGAAAAAATGTTAAAATGTATGAAACGTTAAAACGTATAAAACGTTAAAACGAAAAAAATTTAAAACGAATAAAACAAACGTTAAAACGAAAAAATATTAAAACGTATGAAACGTTAAAACGTGTAAAACGTGAAAACGAAAAAAATTTAAAACGTATAAAGCGATAAAACGTATCAAACGTTAAAACGAAAAAATGTTAAAATGTATGAAACGTTAAAACGTTAAAACGAAAAAAATTTAAAACGTATAAAACAAACGTTAAAACGAAAAAAATATTAAAACGTATGAAACGTTAAAACGTATAAAACGTTAAAACGAAAAAATTTAAAACGTATTAAACGTTAAAACAACTAAAAGGTTAAAACGAAAAAATGTTAAAATGTATGAAACGTTAAAACGTATAAAACGTTAAAACGAAAAAAAATTTTAAACGTATAAAGCGATAAAACGTATAAAACGTTAAAACGAAAAATATTAAAACGTATGAAACGTTAAAACGTATAAAACGTTAAAACGAAAAAAAATTTAAAACGTATAAATCGATAAAACGTATAAAACGTTAAAACGAAAAAATGTTAAAACGTATTAAACGTTAAAACATCTAAAAGGTTAAAACGAAAAAATGTTAAAATGTATGAAACGTTAAAACGTATAAAACGTTAAAACGAAAAAAAAATTTTAAACGTATAAAACGATAAAACGTATAAAACGTAAAAACGAAAAAATATTAAAACGTATGAAACGTTAAAACGTATAAAACGTTAAAACGAAAAAAAAATTTAAAACGTATAAAACGATAAAACGTATAAAACGTAAAAACGAAAAAATGTTAAAACGTATAAAATGTTTATAAAGCGTTAAAACTAATAAAACGCTTCGTTTTGACGCGTTAATTGCCAACACAGAAATTTTTCCATCAGGTATGATTTGTCTCATGACTTTCACGAATAAGCAGATTTTTAATTCGATCTGATACTGGCTAAAGTTTCACATGCCAAATACTGAATTAAGTAGAGTATTTACATTATTCGGACAGTTGTCCTCATATTTGTTGCCATTTGTACGATATTTCAGCCATTGTATGCTCCTTCTTCAAGTGCTAGGAATTTCGAACTGAACTCTTTATTACAATCACTGAGGTATATAATCCTCATTCCTTGCTTAAAACCTTGGAAGTCATGAGTTATTTCCCTCTAACATCCCACTTGTTCACCACTGCTGTAGCCTGGAATTGAACTAAAAACTCTGAGAGTCAAGTCAGGAACTAACCAACGTCTATATCCTTTTGTCCTTAAGAAAAAGAACAAATTGAATTTTTGGGACTTATAAACCTCATGTCCAGTAACCCTTTTTTACACAAATAACTCCCCTAGATTGTCTTACGTCTTCTGAAAGCACTATTTTTCCACAAAAATATTCTTATATATAATATAGATTTAATATTTATAATCCAAAAGCAAAAAATAAATAATAAATAAATAAAGGAAAGAAAAAAGAGCAGTCAAATTAATTGCAGCTATTCTCAAATTATTAACCATCTCTTGTTAATTGCTAACATTATGTTGGTATTGCCTTATCGAAGATTTGCGGTTTTTGACTGTTCTTATTATTATTTCTAGTAAGGGAAGCGATATTATATATTTTTTTTTATATTATTGATGTGTTTTTATCTTTCGTTTTACTTATTTTGGTTTTATAGTTTTTGTGTGGTTTCTTTTATTGCATATCACTTTAATAGTTTTCTTTTTCTCTTAATATTTTATCTCACTCAGTAATCGCTTCTGTCTTTATTATCTTGCTTGGGGCGAAATGATAAGAAAAATGGAAAATTAAACAAGTATTGGCTTTACCGTTATCGTTCACGAAATGAGAGCCAACTGTCTTTAAAAAGCACAGAATGTTTTTTTCCGGTGCTCGAACACCGACTTCAGACACTGGTAAATATAGTCCATAACTGTCAGATGTAATTTGAAGGTGCTAAGTATTTCGAACCGAACCCTTTATTACAATCACTGGGGTATATGAACTACAATCCTTGCGTAATGCCTCGATTGTAAGTGATTGTTGGAGAGCACCCCTTTTTTCACATAAGAATAGACTCGCCTGATGTGTACATATAATTCTGCCTGTACAGAGAACGGCAGTGTGTAGTAGTTGTAAAGAGTGGTTGTCAGTGAAAGAGTTTAGAAAGGAGTCAGTTGGCCCGTAAGTTGGTGCATATTAAGTTGGAGTGTTTTGGATATAAACTCATTACCCTTACATACTTCTTCATTACATGACTGTATATATTGATTCTACTAATAGTATTCCTAGTATTCCTGAATTTACTAACCCGTGTTGCAGTTTGTATATTTTTGTTCAATATAACTTACATTTTTTATCACCACATCTGCTTTTGTTATTTAATATTTTGTGTGGTTTCTCAACCAGAATCCACAAAAATTATCATAGTTATCTTTCCATAACCCTGCAAGTTACTTGTTTACCAATGCTATAGCCTGGTATTGAACTCACAACTCTAAAAGGCTAACTAACGCCTATATCAACTGAGACAAAAACAAGAACAACTCAATTTTTGGGACTTATAAACCTAATATCCAGTAACTCTTTTTTAGACAAATAAAGACAAATAACTCCCCTGGATTGTCTAACGTCATTACATTTTTCGAAAGCACTTTTTTCCACAAAAATATTCTTATTCATAATATAATTTTAATATTTATAATCCAAAAGCAAAAACATAAACAATAAACAAATAAATAAAAAAAAAATAAATAAAGGAAAGCAAAAAAAAATCAGTCAAATTAATTGCAACTATTCTCAATTTATTAACTATCTCTTGTTGATCGCTAACATTATGTCGTTACTGCCTTATCGGAGTTTTACGGTTTTTAACTGCACTTATTATTATTATTTTATTGATTTTTTAAAAAAAATTTTAATTATTATTTTTATTTATTTATTTATTTTTATTATTGTTGTGTTTTTGTATTTCGTTTTACCTGATTTTTTTTTGTTTGTTTTTTTGTTGTTTTTTTTTGGTTTCATCTTTCACTTCATTTTTCTTTTTTGTTTACTAACCACATTTTTATTTCAATGCTTCCTCTTCATTTTTGGGAATCGGTCGCTCTGTTGTATCTAAAGCATGATAATTCCGGGGTCGGGATGGCAAACAGAGAGTCAAACCGAATCGGGCAATGAAGGATCTGTTTACACAGCTGCAATCAAATTGTCTCCAATAGGGAGAAGGTCAGATCGCCTTCGAAGATAACGTTTTTGTCCGGTCTCTACACGGACGCGCTCAATATATGACTCCGGTCGCGCATTACATTGCGTGTGGTAAACAGACACTACAGGTGAGGTCATCATCGATCGTTCCTTCAAAAGACCAATAAACTTTACCCCCGTCAATATATTAATAAGCTTCTTTGTTGCTAGATATCTAATCGGGAAACATACAGTTTTATAGGTAAGTAGTCTATGCTTGAGATTTAACTATGACACTTAACTCGTTTTTTACGCCAGTGTTCTTTTATGCAAGTCTCCTCAATTATCCAGCACCTTCCTCAGTATTTTGACTTTATCGATACTTTTATTTGAATAGTTGCGATTCCTCCATTTACAATTCCTTCAATAGTCTTTACAGAGGCTCCAGGATCGTTATAAGTGCTCTTATAACGGTCAGCAAAACTTCTCATTCGTTGCAGTTTAGGTTTCAAACAAAGGCCAGTTATTTTTAATTTGCTTTAATTTTTTTTTTTCAGTTTTTAATCTATGACCCGGTTGGAAAGACATATTCACTATCTGTCAGGTGTTCCTATTTTTGTTAGCGATCACTAGAAAACAAACCTTTGAGATTGGATAAGACAATTTTTTTAATTTAAAGAATTAGGGCAATTTAATAATGTGATTTTTCAAAACAGTTATTGTTCTGTACGTACGCTTTGCATAGATAACGATGAAACTTTTCAGCTATTATTACGGGATCAGGTTTCCTACATAGCCGTGTTACCTAGCATTGCTTTTAATCAATGTTGTGCGTTGTGGTGCAGTGAATATCGGCTCGGAACGAGAAATCGGGGAGCCAAGTTCGAATTCCAGCTGAATTCATTGCATTCACTTACGCACAAATACCCTTGGGAAAGGTATTAATCAGTCTCTTCCTTCCAGTTATGGGTTAAATAATAGGACAGATTGGGTTCTATAGCCATGGTCGGCAACCAGTCTACCGCAGAAAGCAATGACAACCTACTGTGGGATAATCTTCTGCCCGGTCAGTCATGTCTCTTTCGAGACATGATCGCCCAAGCGTGTATCACGTATGGCACTTAACTGACTGATCATTATTTTGCGAATTCGTCTCGTTGCTTTATCTTAACTTGTCAGAATTTTTTATTTCCTTTTTTTTTCCTTTATTACCCGGATGAAAAGCCCCGACCTCTCTCTTCTAGTAGTTCACTAATATAGTTTGTTTGAGAGTAGTAAGATATCTGATTCCCCAGCCCAGTCTGATTATTGGCCTTTGCTAAAAGTAAAAAAAAATATTTCTCCCCACCTCTTAAAAATCGCCACTTTTTCTCGCATATTCAGCGGGCTATAATTCCATTCAGACTTGAATTCTTTAAATGTAAGTCGTCATTTGTTTGCATTTGTTTGCATTTCTATCTGCCTATATTGCTCAATTGAACGTTCTTCTCGTTTCTATCTGCCTATATTTTGCTTTTCTCAGTTGTACGTTCTTCCTGTTGCTTTATCTAAGTTAAAACTTTTATTTTTTATTTTTTTAAATTGGAGTAGATAGACTCTTCTATCGCCTAGTTCACACTCCTCCCACATCTATTGAACAGGTGTAGAAGCGCATCCCTTGTTCCCTGTTCAGGAAGTGGTTTCCGGCTCTCTTTTTCTCCTCAGACCTAAGTATTGGTGCTTCTGCGATTTTCCTACGATGTGTGTGGTCCGTGGCAATGTCTCTTTATTGTAAGGAAAGCGGATTGGCAGTTTTCTGGTTGCTGCTTCCGACTGGTAATTAGGAGCCCTATCTCTTGCGTAGCGTCAAGAGAGGTCGCTCTGATCAACAGTTGCATAATATCGGCATTCTTGCAGTGCTATGTCCCGCATGGATAGCTGTCCTTGCAGGCGCTTTCGGTGGGCAACCCCGAGGCCACACTTTGCTGCAGCCCGCGCCAGTTCCCTTCCAGTGCATGTCGCAGCTAATGACCGTTTGCCTCCTCTACTTGAGGTCTCTCTTCAACAACAACATTAATCACGAACATCCATATCTCCTCAAAAAAAAAAAAAATAAAAGAATGCTAAACCAGGCAAAATCACCCCTGACATCCTAGCTTTTTGTGAGACTCATCTCAACCCCTTAATTTCCTCATCTGACTTATCTATCTCTTAGTACCTTCTCCTCTTCAGGAAGGACTCAAATGTTCGCATGCATGGGCTTGGTGTTTACGTCAGTGAACGCCTTCCTTTAACTAGGATGATCTCTCTTGAATCCCTACGTCATTCTTATGTGTTTCCGTCTCTCCCTCCTAAGCTCAGTTAGATATCTCTTCTTTCTCTACCGCTCCCCCTCCTCTCCCGACTGTTCCGTTCCTGACAGCATCTCCAGTAATATCGACAAAGCCATTTCCTCCTATCCGTTTGCCCACATATTTGTGTTTGGGAATTTTAACGTCCATCATGCCGAGTAGCTGGAGAACTCCGTCACAGATCTTGCTGATGGACACACCATGAATTTTTCAATCACTCAGTCTCTTACTTAGGTAGTGGCGTTCGTCACGCGTTTCTGTATGTCATGGTGAAACATACCTATTCCTCAGATAATGGACTCTCCCTCCTATATTAATAAGAGTTAACAGGAAGTTAACGGAAGAAGTTATTGAGAAGTTCATGGAAGTTTTTTTAAACTTCTATTGGAGTTCAATAGAAATAATAGTCAGTTAGATATTAGTCGGCAGTTAGCCGAATACTAAGGAGTCAGCTTTCAGTGGAAGATTACCAAGTTCCTAACATTTTGGGTACGTTAAGTCGATTAGCAACCGACATAGCACGATTATAACCTTCAGTGCAAAAACTACTCCACAGCACTGTAAAAACCCTAATGGACACGACTCACTACTAGATCTCTGCTTTACCTCCACCACTGACTCTTGCAATGTCAAGCAACTCTGCCCTGTCGGAAACTCTGCCCATGCGGCAGTTTCCGTTACCATCTCCCTCCGCTTCTACTCCACACAAGAACCTCAGACCAGTAGGATATCATACTGCTACCAAAGAGCTGACTGGAATTCGTTCCGCGATTTTCTGAGTGACATCCCTTGGAACAAAGTATTTAGCCTTCTCGTTGAAGGCTGTGCGGCTGAGGTCTCCTCTTGGGTTAAAGCTGGCATCGATGCTTTCATCCCTGCCAGACTTAATTCCCACTCATCTCTCTGGTTCTCCTCTGCATGCTAAGCAACCATCGCCCACCGAAATCACTTCTTTCGGCTTTACCATAACAGGCGCCTTTTTTGCCTCGGCTCTCAATGAGTGCAAGAAAATACTTAAAGGAGCTAAGCAGCCAGAATGAAGTAGCGCATAGCATCCCATAAGTTATGAAGGCTCTGTAAAAGTTGCTGAACAGCAGCAAGCCCTCAATCCCCACCTCTAATCAATGAATTTGAGGTCCTCACCTCTTCAACAGACAAGACTGAGTGCTTTGCTCGCAGATTCTCCGCTAACTCTACACTGGAATTGTCTGGAGTATCTGTACCCGACTTACCGCCCCTAACCAAGACTCAACTGACTGACATACTCATTACTTCCTCGGTGGTCTCTAAAATAATTTCAAAGCTTAACCTCCCCATACGGCAAGCGGTGGCGACGGAATACCAATCTTTGTTCTAAAGAAATGTGCTCCTGAACTCTCCTTTGATCTCTCTAAACTCTATAACTACTGCTTCTCTGCTTCTTGCTTTCCTGCCTGCTTGAAATTCTCCTCTATGGTTCCTATATATAAAAATACGGGGGACCACTCTGACTCCGCAAATTATCGCTCTATCAGCCACCTACCGAACTTTGGCAAAGTGTTCCGAGCCATCATCAACGCCGAGGTGGTAGAACATCTCACAGCCCACAAACTCTTCTCTGACAAACAGTATGGTTTCCGCTTCACCAGGACAACTGCTGATATGCTCACGACCATCACTGAGTATATATACCAGGCCCTCGACAAGAACGGCGAAGCCCGAACTATTGACCTTGACTTCTCCAAAGCGTTAGACAACGTGTGGCATGCTGGCCTATGCAAGCTGCGGGGCTATGGTATAACTGGACAATTGTTTGACCTAATCCAGTCATTCCTTTCAAATCGTACAATGAAGGTAGTATTAAACGGACAAGACTCACAATCCTATGAAACGAACGCAGGTGTCCCTCAAGACTCAATTATAGGTCCTACGCTTTTCCTTAACTATATTAACGATCTCCCCGAGGTAATAAGATCCCGAAGAGGCATATATGCTGACGACACAACGATTTACTCTAGTCTCAATCAAAAATCTGCCGAGGTTGAAAAAGCAAATCCCGCTGCCGAACTTAAAATGAACCTCCAATCCGTAGTGGACTGGGGTAAGAAATGGGTCGTAAATTTTAATGCTTCTAAAACGAAGTTGCTATTTATTAACCATCATAGACAATCGTTTCTACTGCCCATTAGCACGGATCAGGCTAGTCTCCCTGAAAGTAAAACACTGCGACTCCTCGGATTAACTCTCATAATAGACCTCAAGTGGAATGACTATATAGGATCCATAGCTAAATCCGCTGCTAAGAATGTTGGTTCTCTGTGCAGGGCCAGGACGTTTTTCCCGTCTGAAACAACCCTGCGCGTATACAAATCTACCATCTGCCAATGAATTGAATACTACTGTCATATCTGGTCGGGTGCTACTGCTATTCATCTAGTTGTTTTTGACAAAATCCAAGGGAGAATCTGTCATGTGATCGATCCTGACTTGGCAGCCGAGATACAGTCGCTTTCTTACCGACACAGTGTGGCTTCCCTGTGTCTCTTCTACAAATACTTTCACAGCTTCTGCTCCGATGAACGTAGCTCACTGGTTTCCTCTATATATAAATTTCCTCGAGCTACAAGATTAGCAACTAGGTCCCACCATTTTACTGTGAAACCGATAAATTGTAAACGCAAATTCTACTCCACCAGCTTCTTTTCTCGCACTTCCCTTTCGCTTGTGACACTCGTCTGCCCGGCTGGTTAGTTCGCTAGTTCGGGAACAGAGCCTGTTGCGATGATGATGTCGAAACGACACCAGTTACGATGACGCTTTTGGGTCGCTAAGCGTGATGATCTCGTCACAGTAGCTGATCCTCAAGAGGTCTATTACAACAACGAACTCACTGCCCAAGCTGTTCTTTGATCACAGAAAGTCACGTTGTGCAAACCCGGTAGCCGTATTTCTAACATATCCAGACCGGACACTTGTGTAGACTTGTGGTTAAAATAAGATAATTACGGCACCCCAAAAAATTAAATAAATGAATCAGTTCGAAGACGCCTTGATGAGTTACGAAAGAATGATTAATTACAAAAGCAGAAAATACAATTGTTGAAATCCAAGTTTACAACAGAGAGATTGGTTTATATCAGAACTTTCAATCTTACAAAAAAAAAGTCCTTTCTAAGTTTCATTAAAAATATCAGAGCTTTTGAATCTTCAAAGAAAAATAAGTTCTTCCGAAGTTTCGTTAAAGGTTATCAGGGCTTTCAATTTTTTAAAGTAATCAGGCTGTCAATACTCCAGATAAAAAAAAAACACGTCTCTCCGGTCTTCTTCAAATTTTGAAGAGACAGCCAAATAACAGAGCGAAGATCGGCGGCGATGTGGGGGTCGTTTGATCTTTGTCACACGAAAACTTCTCTCAGCAACAGATTTTTCTCGCTGAGTCTCCATTTTTATAGTCATCATCAGTCATCTTGTGGGATCTATTCCACTCAAATCTTTTGACCAATGAGATTTTTTCCACCCACAGGGTTTACGGAAGGGGCCATGGCTCGACGAATGAAATATCAACAACTCACATGATGTAATGTCTTTCTGTCTTTTTTTCTTTCAATTACATCATCTGTTTTTCGATTTTAAAATCTGTTGCCAGGAATAGTTTTTGAGGATTTAACCCTACTTGACCGCATCAAGGAAATCATGACGTATTGTTATGGCTTCGGCCATCTTTTAAAACTTCCACTTGGCTCAAAACAATTCGTTTCGTACACGAAAAAGAAAAATCTATATTTTCTCTTTTTTTCCCAATTATCAGCCAATTTCTCTATTCCCCGAATTATACAAGTACATAATAGTATTAAAAAATCTTTTTTTACGTAAGCTCACATCGCGGATTACAATAAAACACAACTATCAATACCATTAATATCAATTTCTCTCACTCTGTTGAATTAAACTAAAAAAAAAAAAAATATACCGACGTGGAAATCGGGTTACACGCATACTTGCTTACCCTAGGGCTAAAATCTTCAAGAATTCAAATGTAAAGTCAATAGTAATCTCCTGTCACACTAACTTGCATACTCTCTCTCTCTCTCTCTCCCTCCCTCTCATGGTCTTTTCTCCAGTATTCTCATACCCTCTTCCTGGCTCTCTGTAACCTGTCACTCTTTCTCATAATATTTCTATGTAAACCCACTGCACAACAGTGGCAGTAAAATGCCTTGTTTGTGTCCACACTATTGTAAAAAAATATATATATTATTATTATTTCATTTTTCTCCATAATTCCATTTCTGCTATGGTCGCACTACCTACCATATCTGGGGAAAGACCTAAAGCATGTCATGGTGTGCTCTTATGGCTCTATTTCATTGTTTTCTATCTCCATAACATCCCTAGCGTTACATAGACAAATTCTCTTCAGTGTGTGGGCTGTACCTAACAAGACGATTTTTGTATATCTCTTAAGCTAGGGCTTCCAGAGATTATTTCAATGTGTTGTTTTGTTCCATTTTTTTATCATTCCACGTGCACCTACTATCACTGGTACGATTCTTGTTTTCAAATTCCACATTTTTTTATTTCAATTGTTTGACTAATTGTATCATCCAGTCCTTTGTTGTTTCTATGAATGTCAGTAAGCCAATAGTTGTTGTCTTGTATGACAATTCGAGCTGAATAAGAATTCTTCCACCTTCTTTACGGGGTTTATATAGACGGTCTAACTCAACCTTTGATGATGCATCTTATGCTTAGAAAAAAGCTTTCTTGTTATAGAATCCATTCGTCTGATGTCGTTTAGAGTCTAGTTCAAGCTGTTGAAACTATATTGGACCATTGGGATGGCAAGGTTATTAATGGCCATGATTCAGTTATGAGAATTCAATTCAGTTTTTTAAATCAGTCGTAGCCTTCTGTAGTACTCTTTACGCACTATATTTTTTCATTTTTTATGGTAGATTTTTCACTCCCATTTACATCTAGATATTTATAAGCTTCTTCTTGCTCAAAAACTTTTCTTCTTACAGCAGGGTCTAAGCTAGTTGAGGACGTTTGTTGTAGTGGTCCTCGTACATTTATTCAAATTGAATTTCATTCCAATGTCTTCACTGAAGTATTTTACAATCTGCATAAGACCTTTCAGCTCATTATCATTTTTAGCATACAACATTAAGTCATTCATGTAAAATATATGGCTTATTTTCTTTTGAGCTATTTTATAACCATATTCTGTCTTGTTAAGCTGACTGGTTAATGCTATTAATGATATGCAAAATAGTAAGGGAGACAAAGAGTCACCTTGAAATGTACCTCTGTTAATGTTTATTTCACCAGACTTATATTTTCCATTTATATGATTGGGGTAATCGATATACATTGTTTGATGAAATTAATGATGACGAGTGATACCTTATTTAAAGTCTTTAAGATCCAGGTATGTGGTACACTATCGAATGCCTTACGACAATCTATCCAGGCAATACTGAAATTTTTCTTTGAATTGCAGCAGTTTCCCAAGGTCATCCTATTAATAATTAATTGGTCTTTACATCCGTAACAGCCACGTTTGCACCCTTTTTGTTCAAGCGGTAGTATGCCATTTCTTTCCAAGAAGAAATATGTCTGTTTTGTTAAAATAGATGTTAATAGTTTCTATGTTGTCGGAAGGCATGTAATTCGTCTGTAGTTTTTCGGGGTATTTGTGTCACTATTCTTGGGTAGAAGAAATGTAATTCCTTTGGTCATTCATGCAGGAATTTTAGTGGGATCATTAACCATTTCCTGAAGTTCTTTGGCTAGTTTTTTTATATGTTGTATTTAAATAATATGACCAAAAGTTAGGAATGTTATCTATACCTGGAATTTTCCAAATGTGTGCTTTTTTCAGTGCACATTTAACATCCTCCTCTGTGATTTCAGCCCATGTCTGTTCCGGTTTATTTTTCATTCGTTCTATCTCTTGCGCGTTCCAATCTGCTTCTTTGTTATTTTCTTTAGGGAACGCCCATATTTTCCCCAGAAATGTATAACTTCTTCGATTTTTGGGGGGACTCTCACTTCAATTCTTTTTTTTTTTTTACCTATTTCCCTGTAAAATTTATTTGCATCGGTTCGAAAAATCTTGTTTTGTCTGTAGAATCTTGATCTTTTCGTATAGCTTCTTATTCTTTAAGCCTTAAGTTATATTGTTTGTTTTATTTTTTCCTTAGTTGATAGTACTTCATTTTCATTTCTAATGTTGTATTTTCTTTCGACTCTTGCCTTTTCTAGTTCTTACATTTATTCCTCTTGTCAGTTCATCGAGTACTGATAATTCACTTCTAAGTTGTTCGATATCTGTTTTTATTTTTATTTTCCAAGGTGGATCTTCATGTCTGCGAGACTGCCTTGTTTTTAATTTGATGTTCAATTTTTTTGTTGCTGCTATTGCTGATGCATATATTGTTTCATTAAGATTTTTATGAGTGTCTTCTTCATCCAAAATTAATTTGAGTGCTGCATTGTAGAGCTTAATAGTTTCGAGGTTATACTTTGTTGGTTGTAATTTTGGGAGCTGTTAACGTTCCTCCATTGCAATATTTTGTATCTGACTTATATGGTTCCGGTTTCTTCCTTGGCTTCTTGTATACTGTTCTTGTTTTCTGTATAATAATTCTGTTCAATATGTTTTGAACTCGTTTTATTGCCGTCTTGTGACTGACTCGAATCACACCTTTTTAGCACTTTTAAACTTAAAGCATTATCTTCACAGTGATTTGTGTGTATCACGGTTTCTACATTATGACCTGTGACTTGTGTGATGTTACTACCTTTTATTTCTGATTCCGGTTCCCTTTCGTATTTTGTTGATTCGTCTATTCTGGTTGCAATTCTTTTTATATCATTAATTTCAGCCTCTGTCAATTGGTTATTTCGTATGATGTATCTTCGTACATTGGCTAATTTATTTTCGTCAATGTACTTTCTGTTTGTTTGTCCAACTTTTTCTTGCCAAATCTTATATGGTTTTTGAGGTTTGAGTAGCGCTTCATGAAATGCAGTCATAATGACTTTGTACTCCTGAAGAGACCATTTTATTTTTTCTTTCTTTAAATATACGGTTATAGATCTAGCTAGAGAATTTTCAGAGCCATCATTAGGATTATCCTTGTTGTATGGACCTCAAGATTTATTCATTGGGTAGGAGTTTTTCCTATGGCAGATTTTACGACCTCAGGTAGGTTCCCTACCTGAAGGACGGGCTCCCTGTTTATCCCCTGGAAGAGCCATACTGGACTTTTTATTTTTATTTCTATTTTTCCCACGAGTGACGCACGGGTCCAAAAGCCCACCCAAAGTTGCCCGGCACGTTGGGTAACAGTCTTTTACAAACAGGGTTCCGAAGCCTGTGGTGGATCGTTTGTGACCTCATAACGCAGGAGCCATTCACCCCTCGGCACGATTAACACCTTGAGTTGCGGGTTGTTGTTCGGAGTTTTCTTTCTCCTAAATGGGTTGACAAACGACAGTTGACAGAGACGCGATTACAATTCAAAGAGAAAGGC
Source organism: Ascarosepion bandense (assembly GCA_037127315.1). Lineage (NCBI taxonomy): Eukaryota > Metazoa > Mollusca > Cephalopoda > Sepiida > Sepiidae > Ascarosepion > Ascarosepion bandense. The sequence goes on from JBBBDQ010001775.1 coordinate 6,894,085, forward strand.
GCTGATAATAAAAAAGAAAACTAAAAAAAAACTTGGACGTAACATCCGCCCAAAGAAACAAAACATCACTACGTTAGAGTATTTTGTTAAAAAAAAAGGTTGCTACCATCACTAGTTTTTGTAACAAAAATAATTGTTAAGAAAAAAAACAAACAAAATTAATGGAAAAGCAAAAGTTGACATACGTTTAAGTTTATTACTGCTGTGAAATTTTAAAATAATAATTTCTTCGCCACTGTATATACAGTTATTGTTTTCATTAAATTCGTCGAAAATAGTCTTATCAAAAAATAATTAAATAAATATATAAAAAATAAATAAATGCATAAAAAATAAATAAATACGTATATTTTCTAAGACAGAATATCGTATAAATTGTATCCAACTGTTTTTCATCGTATCTTTTTCCTCTTGCTTTGTATTATTTTTTGTTTTTAAGAAAAATCATCATAGTTTAAAAAAACATTCGAAATATCGACAACTAAGGGAAATATGAATAATAAGAAAACTATTTGTTGAATCTATTAAGATCATTTAAAGAAGAAACAGATAAATTAAATAATATACGAAGAAAAGTTTATGTTTACGTTAAAATAGTAATACAAAATTTCATTAGCAAAAACCGTTACGTTTTTTAAGAGATTCAGAAAAACACGTCAGTTTTGTTGTCATTCCAATCGCGTTATTTACTATTATTATTATTATTATTATTATTATTATTATTATTATTATTATTATTTAAACTAAAAAAAACAGAAATTAACCTTCTCGACACCCAGCTCTCTCTTAATTCTGTCCGTCATGAACGAAGATACAAAGTACATGAGTCCCGAGATGCACGTTGCATGAGATCTGTGTACTTAATGGCATTAAGTAACGAACATGCATATTTGTGATACTGAACGAGATATTTTCTGTTGACCATCTTGCGGGTTTTCAAAGCAGAAACAACTAAAATCGATGAGAAAATACTATTATAATTAGCATGTTTAAGTTCCATGCTTCATTAGGCAAATTGTCACGAAGGAAGCTCCAATAATATCTGGAAGAAGCGGTAAAAGTTATTGGATTTCAGAAATCTATTTGTTTCAAGAGGATTAATTTAAAAGAAGGTAATAATGTCTGCATTGTCAAGGAATGCGTAATGTTTTCTTCTAAGTAAAAGGCTTATATTACCATAACATGTTAATGGTAATATATATTACTATTAATATCTTGATTCACCAAGAAACACCTCCAATCAATTAATGTCAAAACATCATTTGAGAACTATGATTCGTGAAGTTTGAAGTCATTTATTATTATTATTATTATTATTATTATTATTATTATTTCATTTCTCATCATATTTCGATTTCTGAAATTGTCGCACTACCAATCAAGTCTGCGAGAAGACCTAAGGCAGGTCGTGGCGTGTTGTTATGGCTCCATTTAATGTTTTTTTTTATCTCCCCTATCATCCTTAGCGTTACCTAGACAAAGTCTTTCTTAGTGTGTGGGCTGCAATTAATAAGACAATTTTTGTATATCTCTTAAGCTGGGGTTTCCAGGGATTCTTTCAATGTGTTGTTTTGTTCCATTTTTTTATCATTCCAAGTGCACCTACTACCAGTGGCACGACACTTGTTTTCAATTTCCACATTTTTTCTATTACAATTTCCAGGTCTTCATATTTTGACAGTTTTTCGAATTCCTTGGTTGCTATGTTACAATCTGATGGACAGGCCATATCAATTAATAGGCAATTTTTTCTTTCTGGTTCTTAACAATAATATCCGGCCTATTTGCTTCAATTTTTCTGTCTGTGTAGATGGTGTAATCCCATAGAATGGTTACATCTTCTATTTCTGTAACCGGTGCTGGGTGATGTTCATACCAGTGTTTGTTTACAGATTTTCCATAGTGTTTGCGCATTGTCCAGTGTAAATATTGTCCCACTGCATCGTTACGATTTTTATATTCATTTGGGGCAAGTACAGAACAGCCTAAGATTAGGTGGTCTATTGTTTCTTGGTGTTTATCACAAAACCTGCATTTTGGATCCGAATTATTATGCATAATATTTGCCTGAAAGTTTCTCGTGAAAAGACTTTGGTCTTGTGCTGCAAGAATAAAGCCTTCAGTTTCAGACTTTAATACTGATGCACGTAACTATCGATGAGTATTAACTTTATCAACATTGGATTTATTGGCACGTTCTGGATATTGGCCATGCAGAGGTTTGTCTTGCCATCGTTGTTTCATCTTTTCAAGAGCTTTATCTTTGGCTTTCATTTTCATATTTTTTGCCGCAATAGTTGGTTCTTGGCTTCTGTTTTGCTTTTCTATAGAATCTACTAAATGTAAATCTTGTTTGAATTTGCTGCCTTCTTTTATTATTGAATATTTTTTCTTTCTTTCTTCATGTTGCCTTACTAATTGTATCATCCAATCCTTTGTTGTTTCTATGTATGTTAGTAAGCCAATGGTTTTTGTCTTGTATGACAATTCTAGCTGAATAAGACCTCTTTCAACTTTTTTACGGGGTATGTATCGACGGTCTACATCATCTTTTGGATGATGCATCTTATGCTTAGAAAGAAGCTTTCCTGTTTTAGAATCTATTCACCTGATGTCGTTTATTATTATTATTATTATTATTATTATTATTATTATTATTATTATTCGAATTCTGCTATGGCAGGTAGTGGTGTGTTGTTATGGCTGCATTTAAATTGGTTTTCTATCTCCCATAATATCACTAGCGTTACATAGACAAAGTTTCACTTAATGCGTGGTCCATCGCGCTGTTTTCCCCTCTCTTTCTCTCTATCCCTCCTGTGAGTATTATATTTTCCAGGTCCTCCTTCCTTAATACATGTCCCAGAAACCTAATCTGTCTCTTCCTTATATTAAGTATGAGTTCTTATCTCGTTTCCGTTCTCTCTAACATCTCGTCGTTAGTCACGTGCTCAGTCCAGTATACCCTCAGCTTCCTTCTGTAAAAACAGATTTCTGCTGCCTCAAGCCTTTCCTTTATCAATGAGGAGATCATCCAAATTTCACTGCCATACAGAAGGACAGACATCAAGTAACAAGCCAGCCCTCGTTTCTTTCTTTCCAACTAGATTTTCCTGTCTTTCAAGACTGGTTAGCTTTTGAAATGCGTCCTTGGCCATGTACATCGTCTTTGGATCTCAACATCGCTCTTTCCATCCTCTGTCAGTACGCTTCCCAGGCATTTAAATTTATTTATTTGTTTTATTTTAGTTTCTTCGGCCTGTGTTAAATAGCAGGATAGATTGGGTTTTATAGCTTTGGTTAGTAATCATTCTACTGAAAAAAAGAAATGACAAACTAATGTGGGAAAGTCGTCTGCCTACTTAGCCATGGAAATAGACATGATCACCTAAGTGTACATCGCGGATGTATCACAATCTGACTGACTAGATTGGCATCTAAATTCAAAACTTATATTGTTAAAATAGCTATATGCAACTGATACTTCTACTTCAATGGTTTCTGTTTCTCACTTCCCGCCTGTGGGACTCCCTTCTTTTTACTTGGTTCTCTGATAATTATAATCTTCAAAAATGTCAATGCAACGTCAATCACTGGTGTGGATCCCGAGAATGAGTAACGACCAATAATGGAGATAGAAAATAAGGGATACAGATTTGAATAAAGGAATTCGGGTTAGTAAAAAGTATATGCACAAGTCTCTGGAAGTGAAACCGTAGCATATTAAGTTTTTTTTTTTTAATCATATCACCCCAAGCAAGGCGAAAACGCCACTGATGCGCAGGGGGCTACGTAAGAGTGAAAAGATTAGAAAAGAGAAAAACCGGAAACCACATCCTAAACAGGAAACAAGGGATGAGCCTCTTCATCTGTTCAATAGACGTGGGTGGAGTGTGAACCGGGCGATAGTTTAGTCTATCTACTCCAACTGAAAAAAAATAAAATAAAAAAAAAGAGTGAAAAGATTGGAAAAGAGAAAAACCGGAAACCACATCCTAAACAGGAAACAAGGGATGAGCCTTTTCATCTGTTCAATAGACGGGGGTGGAGTATGAACCGGGCGATAGTTTATGTGCGCGTCGGAAGCTGACAGGTAATAATCTTCTCGATGAGTGGAGCACAGAGCTACTATGAACTACTTATTACTGACTGCTAATCTCTCTCTGGACTCTCGTATTTTCCGGTTAACTCTCTGTGAAAACGTGTTATTCTTCCGTTTCACTTCTTTAGCAGTAGTATAAGTATATTCTGGACGATTCCACCTTTATCAAAAGGAAACACCCCACAACAATCACCATCTTCTGTTTTCTTGAACCGCGTTCATCTTTTGTCCTCTCCTCAATCCTTCTTATTCTCAGTCTTCTCGTGCGCCATAATACCTTGTAAGCTACTTGCTTACTAATGGCGTTCCCGTTTTGCTGGGTGTGAAATGATTAAAAAAGAAAAAACACTTTATGAGTACAAGAAAATTCTATAGTTTTTCGGTGTTTAGACTTGAAATTTTTCGCCATCTTTGAGAAAAATTAAAAATTTTCAAGGATTTATATCCTTTAACGTATTATCTTTCTTTATGAACATTTCAAGCAAATAAACAAAAGGAAAATAAAAAAGGAATAAAAACAAAAATATGATTGTCTCGATTAAAATTAGTATGAAATACTTCATTTTAAAAAATTGGGGTGGCGAAATAATTATGGCCGATAGTATATATATATATATATATATATTTCAACAGTACATTATAATTTACACTGACCTTAATCGTTTGAGAAATCGTTTGGAAAATATCTATCTTCCGGCAGGAATCGAACTGGCATACTCCCAACACCAAGGGTATGTAGTCTTTGGACCAGACGTGTTTTACTGCCTACTGATTGTAAGTAATTGTTTTTTTTTTATAACTTCTGATTTTGAAAAAGTGAATGCCTTAACTACTACAAAATAGCACTTATGCACAATTTTATAAACCGAGCACAAATCAACTCCTCCAAAAAAGAATATTTTACTCTGAACTAAAAAAAGTATTAAACAGAGTCTCATTAATAATAACGTCCCAAACCCAACTGTAGATGAACAAATAAAAATATGATTCAAAAAACACACAGCAAACAGAATATGGTACTTCCACAAAAGACCCTAAACGTATCAGACCCTTTTATTGCAACCAGATGCACGATAACTACAAACAGGATGAAAAAATAAAAAAAATGTTATTCGTGCTAATACATCTCCTGTTGATCCTTATAAAATTTTAAAGCTAATAATATACTGTAAGAAAATACAATACTATTAATTTAATTATCCATAAAAACTATTCCCATCAACTGAGATATTACGTAAAACCAACATTAAGTATCAAGTCAAACGTCCCCTGTGATAATGTATTTCCGACCAAAAAACCAATATATTTGTTAGATTTACAATAACTGCCTTAACAGGTGTTTTACATTACACATGAGTGACCATTAATCCATTTCTAGACATCTACAACAACACTCCTGACTATATTCCAAATAAAAAATAATGATCGATAACACAACTATCCTGCACCCATACTGTAGTAATGTTCTAAAATGTTTATAGAACGTACAGTTATTTTTATACTTTAACATGTGCATGACCATGACTTTACAATATAATTTTCACGTTCTAATGAAAGCTAAGCAATTTGTCAACCGTTATATTTGAGGAAAAGAAAAAAATTTACAGTCATTTTTGGCAACACAGTTTTGTGGTTATTTTTCTAACCACAACTTACACCCATGAAGAGGAACTCAGAAGGAGAGTGAAAGTACTTGGGAACATCGAGAAATGAATAATAAAATCATTTGTCAAAGTTACAGCTTATTTCTTATATCTTATATGCCCGAAAGTTACAGCTTATTTCTTGTATATATTTCAATAATGAAACACGAAAGATTATCTGTGAGTATGAATGGATTTTTAAAATAAGCAGATAATAATGTTTGCAATTTATTTAATCTGACATACCTAAACACACACACACTCATATATATATATATATATATATATACAAATGAATACACAACAGTGTATATATATATATATATATATATATATATATATATATATATATATATATATATATATATATATATATATATATATTGCTTACGGCTATATCAGGTCGAATACACATCTCGCTCGATCACCGAAGTTAAGCAACGTTGAGCCTGGTAGGTACTTAGAGGGTGACCGCTTGGGAATACCAGGTTATTGACGTATCTGCGTTGTGGTGCAGTGGAAGTCGGCTCGGTGGGGGAATCCGTGAGCCGAGTTCCAATTCCAGTCGAACACTCTGCATTCCCTTACGCACTGGTCCCTTCCCTCCAGTTATGGGTTAAATAACTGAGGTCTGTTGTTCATGTGATCTGTGGCAGACTTTTTCACCGATTGTTTGTTATCAGCAGTTCCAAAAATTGTGGATGGTGCTGCAGAAGCCTTCACTACTTTAAACAATTCTTTGTGTGGCAGTCTAACTCAGTTAGACGCTCATATATCAAAATCGACGGGAGAGTCCATAATATATATATATATATATATATATATAGTCATCCGCAGACAGATCTTTTTCACTGTATCACAGCTCAATACGGTTAGACATCGGATTGCTTCTAGCCAGGATTGCAACCCGACCGAATTGACATCAGTCGGCAATTCTAACACTGACCTATGGGCGCTCGGTGAAAGAAAGCGGATATATATATACCCTCCTGTCGCGCTTAGGGCAGGATAAACTGTGAAGAAAAATCTAATAATCCTCTCAAATATGTTGCCTTTATTTTGACAGCAAGGATACACTCCTAATATCTATAATAATCGTTTCACTATAGGGAAACATTTCCCATTCATTGACCGAGCTGGCAGTACTATTTTTGGTTAAATCACATCCATCTTTTGTCTTTTCCTTCATCTTTCCTATTTCCAGTCTTCCCTTTCACTGTCACTACATGTAACCCCCTGCAGATAGATGAACTCCCGCCTTATACGTGGTGAAATGACAAAAAATATCGTCGAAAGTCATTAAACAATATCTTTAATAATAACAATTTCTTAAATAAACTTAAGAAAGCACAAAGGTAATTATTAACTTGATAGAATCTTTAATATAACTTCCTCCTTCTTGCTTAAAAAATCATGGGATGTAGAAACAAAGTTTGAATTTCCTACGTTAGAAAACACACCACTAAAAGTGGGCTCATTAAAATGTTTCATGGCCGACAAAAAGCTAAGACATTAATCATGGACTCTATCACAGCGGTCGGAAGTACGAGGCTCTTTACGTTTTTTGGTTTTGAAAATTTTTGCCTTAAAATTTAAACCTAAATATTAATTAACTTCAGCATAGCATTAAGTAATTTCTCACAGAAATTATTTTATATGTCAAGTCCTTTCAACCAAGCATTATTCTATAACTTTCTATCATTTATAACTCTATAAGGTAAATTTAACCATTTACCAACCAAATTTATCTCTGTTCTTTATTCTTCCCAGAAATGTTTTATACTCGCCGCTTTCCTTCTGCTTTTCTCGTCTTCAGTATGTCTTGTGAGTATCAAGTTCTCTAGGCCTTCTTTCTTTAAGATGTGTCTGGATTACTTTATTTGTTTCTTTTTGATTTTAAGTAATCGTTTACTTATAGCATTTGATTGTGAGACTACCTCATTGTTCATGTGTTCTGTCGATGGAACTTTTAGCAACTGTTGCTAGAGACAAATCTACGGCGGTTCGAATGTCTTCACATCCTGGGTATGACGATAAACAGCACCGGGCAACAAGGCCTCTAATTAATAATTCTTGAGGATCGTGCCCTCAAGTTCAGCCTTCCTGGGATTGGTAAAACTTTTTAGGCTACTAGCTATGGGCACAGACTAAACCCCCAAAATGAGATCAAAACACTATGAAAATATAAAACACTTTTTATAGTGAAATAAATATAATCTAGCAATAGATTTTTATGGTAAAAAATGACTAAATTTTGAAATTAAATTTTCTATAAGGAGTTGATATGACACAAAAGAAACCAAAACCACCAAAATCAAGTCGCTTCTTCATCTACATGGAGATCGTCTAGCATTCGTTTTATAATAGAATATATTAAATATTTCTGGGAGCATAGAAATTTTTACAATGAAGTGTGTTTGCTCTTAGTAATGCAGACATTTTGAAATTTGAAAAGAAAAACATGAATTTTCTTGAAATGTCATGCAGGTGTGCAAAAGGACAACATTTTCGGATTGAGTTTTTTATTTTGTCTACCGAAATTTTGTCTACCGAAATCAAATGCCAACTCATGTCCCAGATTCAGGTTTGTACCGAAAGAGAGCTGTCAATGACGCAGAAGTGACAAGTGACGTCAAGCCGGCAGAAGATTTTTAGTAGTAACTTTAATTTTGATTTTTGAAAAGTCTTACTTCATTGGGCGGATGTCCTAAAATCGAGGTCTCTCCGATCTATGAGAAGTGCTGACAACTCTGACCAAACAACCTCCTCTTGCTCAACGGCTTGTTTGAAGAGATGTCACTATTTTGTTTGTATTGTGGATTCCAGGTGAGGAAACGCAAAAAATAAGGAACAACAAAAACAGATATTGAGATAGAAAATTAGGTTATATTGAACGTAATATACAAACTTGAACGCAGGTTAGAAAATCCAGGAATAGTATAAGTAAGAAATAAACATATACAAGTCTTGAAGTGAAGTCGTTGGAAATAGTATATCCGTGTATATAATTCTAGCTGAGTTGAGCTCAGAGCTATTCTGGGTAACTTCAGTATCTCTCGGTAACTTATGTATCATTTCCAGTACTCTCCGATGATTCTCTGGGATCTCTCTATGGCAAGAGTATATGTATACTCAAGTCGTGTCCATTATCATATAGGAAGATCCCACAACAGTTTGTATAGAAAATAAAAATAAAATATATTTTATTTACATTTGTTTCCGGTCCTTTTGCTTTCGAGAGACGCGTTCGTCGCTGATTGTATTTGTCGTTACTGACGGTGACGACGAAGTGTACAAAGAAGATAAAGAAGGAGATGATGAAATTTTTATATTAAATTACTTTATGGGAAGAATTCGGGTTGAGTGGTCCCTGACAAAGTGATTTATGATTTGAAAAGTTTAATCGTCGCGCAAGAAGTTTAAGAATAATCGCCGGAGCGGTCGCAGTAAAAACCGCCAAATTTATGCAATTTAATTTCAGTCACCAGTCGTCGATTCCAGATTCGCAGCATTCGTCGTTTTATTCGACATCGTACTAGCAGCATTCGTCCAGTAGACATCGTTCGTTCCAGACATCGTTTTATCTGCATCGTGGACCCAGAATGATTTGAGTTTTGTTTAATGGCATATCAACATATGTGAGTTATTTTATGCCACAAAAGTAGAGTTTTAAGAAATTTTTTAAAAAAGTTTTTCGGTTATACTGAGAAGGCTGATTTAGTCAGATTTTAAAGGAATTGTTTTAATCCTTCTTTATTTTAGAAAACTGAAATCTATCTAAACTTATTTATAAATGGAACTTTGTGTGTGTGTATGTCTGTGTGTCTTTGTGTGTGTGTCCGTTACCTATAGACTCCAAAACGGCTGAACCGATTTTCTTGAAAATTTACACAGTTGTACAATAAGCGTCTGCGAGTGTTCTTAGCTAGGTTTTGTGTCGAGGTACCCCCGATAAATATTGAAAATCGATAATCGAAAATATCGGGTTATAGAAGGAGTGGTCCGATTTTAATCAAATTTGATACACTCATAGACAAAGGAATAATAAACGATATTCAGAAGTTTCAAGGTCGTAGTTCTTACAATAGTGCAGAAAATCGACATATATATATATATATATATATATATATATATATATATATATATATATAAGGCATGATGTTTGTGTGTGTGTCTGTTTATCTGCCTGTATGTCTGTATATTTTCAGCTCTTTTATTGTAGTTTTTACTTCGGGTTTGGCTCTAAGTAGGTATAATTGTAGTTCTTAGTCTCAGCCATGATACCATTTACTCAGAAGACTTATTTAGCCTTCAAAATTCAGTTTACGACGAAAAAACTTACTTGATATCGATACCAGGAAATCAAAATTTGACTTACATCCATTCATTTTTCTTTCAGTCTACGGTTTCGCTTCAACTGGAAACAACTATTGCTTTATAGTCTTTCGTGCCAACGTCCAAAGAGTCTGAGCGCCAGGACCATGGATTAGTTTTAAAGCTTTTATTACACCCGAGAAACGCCGGGCTATACTGCTAGTATGTATGTATGTATATATATATATATATATATATATACATACATACACACTAGGTGCGATTGGTAAATTGTCGCACTTAATTTATTATTTCAAATATTCTTTAGGCTGATTCTGAGCTCCAGGACCACGGATTAGTTTTAAAGCTTTTATTACACCCGAGCAACGCCGGGCTATACTGCTAGGGTCTTATAGTTTTGTATTCAAAAATGTTTTGCTGAGAAGAGTAGGGTCGAGGAGACGGTCCTGGGGAACAAATGAGACAAATCGATTCGTGTTGCTGCAGAATTATGCGCGCATCATTTTATCTCGCTAGTGAATTCGATTCTAATTATTAATTCTCGTGGCTTTGTCGCAGACAAAACCGAAGTTTGGTTTCTTTACATTTATCCTTATTTTGGCGGTTCTTTATTTCCTGTTTTTTCTTTACATATTTTTTTTCCATTAATTTATCTTACTTTGCCCCGATCACTAAACCCAGGCTGTTATTTCTCATTCTATATTCATTTTTTTTTCTTTCAGTTCGTTCCGTTTGCTCTTTTACATACACGCGTCTTCAAATTAATCATTTCTCCCCCCTTTTTTTTCTGGAACTTGACTCTTCCATTCATTACAACTATTTTTTCCTATTTGTTACTTTAAAGTTCTGTCTTCAATTCCTTAGCATCATTCTTTCTGTATCTATATTCTTTCCTTCGTTCTATGTTAACATTTTTTTTCGTTTTCTTAGATCCACCATTTATTTATTACTGTCAACTTAGTGCGACACGTTTCAGTCTGGCCACACCACGCTGAAACTCCGGTTCCTCTAAGATCACCGTGGTTATGCAGTATCGAATCTATTCAGTACGAAAATGAGTGAATGCTTGGAAATATCAGGTGTTCTAAGCTGGGATGTACGGGCGGCGTAATGGATAATGGCTCGGAATTAAAAATCGTAGAATCGAGTTCCGATCCCAGTTGGGTTCGTTATATCAGTTAACGCAGATACTCCGGGTGATTTACAATTCCACCTCTTCTTCACCCAGTTATGGGTTAATTAGTAAAACTTGCATGAGTAAAACCGTTATGTAAAAAAAAAAATTGTGTACATTTAGATTTCGATATTAGATAAAACAAAGACTTTGTTATGCACCTGAACAAATAACACAAACCAACCAAATGTTGCATTTTTGATCGAATTTAAACGTGTCTCCGCGTCCTTGTGGGTGACTGCTTTTGAATCCTTCAATTCCTTCCCAACAGACGAAACGCCGCAAGACTCTCTCTGTTCAATTGCTATTCTTTTTAATCGTCTCACCCCAAGCAAGGCGTTAAAGCCACTGCATGAGGTTACATAAGAGATTTGAAGTATTAGGCAGAAGGAGAGTGAAAACAAAGATAAACCAATTACAGGAGGTGAAATAGAAAGGGCAAGTGAAGGATGTAAACACAGGAGTGAAGATAGTTGCGAAGGTAGAGAGAAAGGAAAAGAACAAGATACACGGTGTGATGTGGAAAGGGCTGGAGTTAATTCGATAAGAGATGAGAATTGATTTTGAATTTAAATTCCTGGAGGTTATAGCCGTCAAAATGCAAGTATGTGGACGGGAGTTCCACAGACGGGAAGCGCGAGGAGAGAAGCTGATGGAATAGAATTGTCACCTGCATTTGGTCGATCTAACTGCAAAAGAGTGAGACCTTGTTGCCAGTCTGGTTGCACGAGTAAATTCTTGTGAAGGGGGCACCAGTGACTTGAGTTCGTGAGAGCAGAAGCCATGAAAATGTTTATAGAAGAGACAGAGGAAAGCCACACCCCATCGGTGAGAAAAAACTTCCTGGCTCGACACAGTGACCCAACCTTCCTAGCAGTAGATTTCGCTACTGATTCAATGTATAATTATTCCATTTGAGGTCGGAAGACAGTGTAAGGCCGAAGAGGTGCCGTGTCTTTCTTCAAGGGTGACTTACTTGGTCCATGCTTATTGGTGGCAGGAGTCATTGCCTGTGATTGTTGACAGATAGGATTTTCGTTTTAGAAGCATTGAAATTTACGAGCCACCTCTTACCCCAGTCCACCACTGAGTGGATGTTCTTCTCAAGATCAGCAGCGAGCTTATGTTTGTCCGCCTCACCCGATTTCTTACTGATGCGGGAGTAAATGGTGGTGTCGTCTGCGTAGATGCCTACTTGGGATTTGATCACGGCTGGGTGAACATTTCAATAAATGTTTAGACCAACAACATTCCCAGTGCAATCAGTTATAACATTCACGGCTAAGACTCGACATGCCACGCACATTGTATCAAATCACCCTCATAACCCATCGTATTCCATCGGTGAGATGTGATTTACACTCGAGCGGATTCCTCCCCCGATCCGCTCCTTCGTGGAACCTACTCACAAAAGGATTCTTCCCCCATCATTATAATCTTAACTTTAATTTACCACATAGTCCCATATACTGTGCCTCTTACCCTTTCAGCGTTGAATAACGCAAAGAGATCGATATGCCAGTAAACAAAAAGCAAAAACGACAAACCAACCTTCTTCTTCCATGTGTTCTATCCTTTAAGGACGTAGGCGATCATGGCTTTCCACGTCTCCCTATCCCTGGTGGCTCTTAGCACGATTTCTCTTGTTACACCATGCAATCCACGTTCTGTCATCCATTATCTCAAGCCCGTAAATCTAGAATATAAATGTATAGAAACTAACATGGCCACAAAATGAGGGATCAGTTTATATATTGATTATAATATAGATTTGATCCCCCACTTTATATCCACATTATAATTTCTGATAAGCAGTTGGCATATATCTTCTTCTTCTATGTACCTTGTCCTTTCAGGGCGTAGGCGATCATGGCCTTTAAGGACGTAGTTGATCATGGCTTTCCACGTCTCCCTATCCTTGGTGGCTCTTTATATCTTTTCTCTTGTTACTTCATGCAACTTCCGTTCCGTCATCCACTTGAACAGGCCCTTCAAATATGGTATCCCGTTGCCTTCCTCTGTCTCTTTTTCCTTCTATCTGGCCTGCTCACTATTAGTTTTCTTTTCAGCCATCTTAACTTAATTTCCATTCTTCTCAGCAGTAATTCACTCATACATTAATTTCTTTCTTTTCACTCTTTATTTCTTCCCCTATCTCAGTCCTGCCCAAATTTAATAACCTTTCCTTCCTGTCTCTTTAGCTAACCTCTGCTGTTCCTTATGTTATTATTATCTTTTATTATTAAATACTTTTCACCATTCTCAATGTTTTTAATGATTTCTATTAGTTGGTTTGGTCTGTTTTACAGCATATCAATCTCAATGGGTGTTATGTCGCCAAGTATAATGAACAACTCAACAACAGAATCAGAAATATAAGTTGTATTCCGCGGAAAGACGGTTAGTAGGTACAGAAGTGATTCGTAATATTTACAATAGAAAAAATACAAGAGTCCAATCCGTCGTAAGACGTGTGTTTACGTGATTACTTCCGGTACGCCACCGGAAGTGTGTCTAACTCTCGCACTGACTCTCAAGTGACTCTGTACGACTCTTCACAACTCATTATTTAGCTGTCCCTCCCAGTAAGGGCAACATATGACACATGGTCAGTTTATATCTGGGCTTTCAGGGCCATATCGCCCGGCCAAAAAATGTCTGTCTATTTTTACCCACTCGTGCCTCTACCCTTCGGCGGAACCACGACTGGGTTATTGCTCTCTGCTCGGAAGCAGAGAGCTGACAGTGTCGTAGAGTCGTCAGTCCAGAGACTCTTCACAACTGTATTTACTAGCCTTCCCACGAAAGGCCGGATGTGACACATGGTCATTTTAATGTGGGTATTCCCGGCCATATAGCCGGGCCAAAAATATGTCTGTCTATTTTTGCCCAGTCGTGGTTCTACCCTTCGGCGGAACCACGACTGGGTTATTGCTCTCTGCTCGGAAGCAGAGAGCTGACAGTGTCGTAGAGTCGTCAGTCCAGAGACTCTTCACAACTGTATTTACTAGCCTTCCCACGCAAGGCCGGATGTGACACATGGTCATTTTAATGTGGGTATTCCCGGCCATATAGCCGGGCCAAAAATATGTCTGTCTATTTTTGCCCAGTCGTGGTTCTACCCTTCGGCGGAACCACGACTGGGTTATTGCTCTCTGCTCGGAAGCAGAGAGCTGACAGTGTCGTAGAGTCGTCAGTCCAGAGACTCTTCACAACTGTATTTACTAGCCTTCCCACGCAAGGCCGGATGTGACACATGGTCATTTTAATGTGGGTATTCCCGGCCATATAGCCGGGCCAAAAATATGTCTGTCTATTTTTGCCCAGTCGTGGTTCTACCCTTCGGCGGAACCACGACTGGGTTATTGCTCTCTGCTCGGAAGCAGAGAGCTGACAGTGTCGTAGAGTCGTCAGTCCAGAGACTCTTCACAACTCTCCCGTAGAGAATTCACCATTGCTATGTATAGCAATGGGAACAGTCCATTATGTAGTCCAATAGGGGGGCCGCGCCCTAACAATGGGTAATTTAATGCCGACGAAAATTTTACGATAGATTTTTAAAAATAGACAATACTTTCTTTGTAAATGGGTTTCGTTGAGAGTTAAACGTATTTCTGGTAATATTCTTTTTTCTTCACATATTTTTCTTGATAACATTTTTGCTTCAAAAACGTTTTGTTGGTAATATTTTTAATTGAAAAAAGTTTTGTTGATAAATAATTTCATAGCATTTTGACCTCGGTTTGGGGGTTAACTATTTACCCATAGCTGGGACCCTAAAAGGTGTTACCACTCCGCGACAGGGAGGACCTGGGAACAACAACAATTAAGAGGTGGTTCAATGCTCCTCACACCCTCCCAATCAGAGACTTTGCTGCCGAATACAGTTTACGGTCATACCCAGATATTAGATATATATACAGATGATACAGTTTCGGTATTAGACTTAGATAGGAAAACAGTAGAACTTCTAAAAAATAGTAGGAAAGGAAAGCAAAAAGAAATTACTAACTGAAATAAAACAATATGAAGTTGTCAGCAAAATAAACAATTCAAGACGTAGATTAAAAATATTAAGTATATTTCTATATTTTTGACATATGGTAGTATTTACAGTATTTACATTATTCGGACTATTGTCCTCATCTTTGTTCAACAATCAATACATCTGCTAGGCTTCAAAAATCTCCTAAGGCGACCAAGCATATAGATGAACATATTATAGGAACCAGTAATACTGAGTACCAGAGAAAATCATTAGTGTCAAAAATTGCAATATGGGCTTTGGTAAAAAATAGTAAAGAAAACCATTAAAATCAAAAAATTTCAGTACGAACTCTGGTAACAAAAAAGGGTTACTGGATATTAGGTTTATAAGTCCCCTAAGTTCAGTTGTTTTCGTTTTTTTATGACACATGGCCCTGTGAATATAGACGTTTGTTAGTTCCAAAGAGTTGTGAGTTCAAATCAAGGCTAAGGCAGTGGTGAAATTGCAGGGTTAGAGGGAGATAACTCATGACTTCCAAAAGAGGCATTACTACGCAAGAAATGGAGTTCATATACCGCAGTGAATAAAGGGTTCGGTTCGAAATTCCTAGCACCTGAAGAAGGCTGGAAACGTCGTACAAAAATGAGGACAATCGTCCGAAAAATGTAAATACTGTATAAATGTAAAGTAACAAAATTGAACAAATGCAAAAATTTGATTATCTGCAAAGATTTTTTAACAGAGGAAGAAAGAGCGATACTGAAATCCAAAGCTGCGTTCTGTTTGGGAGAGTTGTCTACCAAAAGTGAAGCAAAGTATTAAGAAACAGAAACATATCATTGGAAACAAAGAAAAGGATAGAGAACGGTTAAGTAATATCAGTCCTACTATATGGAAGGGAATGCTGACTTGTCTCATCACAAATAGAGAAGAGACTTGTGATTCTACAAAACGATGTGGTGAATATATAAAAAACTGATATTTTGTTTGTCTTGTTTTTATGGCAAATCAATCTCGGCGGGTCATTTATTGCCAACTAAACTTTATTTATTTATTGCTGTAATACCTTTTTCTTTCCTTATCCACAGAACTATTTTCAGTTACTTCTATTAGGCATTTTATTATTGGTTGGTTGTTTTGTTTTTATGGCATATCAACCTCGACGGTCATTCATTGCCAACTAAACTTTATTTATTTATTACTGGTAATACCTTTTTCTTTCAACAATTTATTGCTGTTTTTTATATATAAGTTTCGTGTCTATTAATACATTTTTTTTCGAATATCAAGATTCGTTTTTAAGGGCAGGGTCCCCAAGTCCTACACTTATTATTTAACCCATAACTGGAAGGAAGGGACGGATTAATACCTTTCCCAAGTGTACCAGTGCTTAAGTGAATGCAGGGTATTCAATTGGAATTCGAACTCGGCTCACCGATCTCTCTTTCCGAGCCGATATCCACTGCACCACAACGCACATCCGTCATAATACGCTTACAGCACCTGGTATTCTCAAGCGGTCCCCCATCTAAGTACTGACCAGGCTCAACGTTGCTTAACTTCGGTGATCGAGCGAGAATCGGTGTATTCAACGTGATAGGCCGTAAGGACGATATACTTTATGGATTCGTTATTTTGTCGTACATTCAGGCGTAGAGAAACCTAGACGAGACTTCGTCGAAGGCTAAAATCTCGTACGGGGTAAATAGACAAGCACCCGATCCGACCTTGAGCAGAGTCTACGGAATATTTTGACTGCACTTACAGGCAGGGAAACCCCACTTTAATTGACCTTGTGCCACATGCGGTATAGACATCCGTCCTATAGTGGGGAAGGGATAAATAAAACGGCAAGCGCAATTTTTTTTAATCATATCGTCCAAAGCAAGAAGGAAAATTATGAGAAAGAGTGACAGGTTAAAGGGCCTGTCAGAAAGTGGGTAAGAGAAGAATGAGAATACTGGTGAGAGTGAAGTGGACGGAGAAAGGAGCATGAGAGAGAGAGAATGCAAGTCAATGAGATAGGAGATGACTACTGACTTTACATTTAAATTCTTTAAGATTGTAGCTGTCGGGGAAGCAAGTAAACGGAAGGGAACAGACGGGAAGCACGAGAGAAGAAGCTGGTGGAGTAGAATTTGCGTTTACAATTTATTGGTTTTACAGCAAAAGAGTGGGACCTAGTTGCCAATCTTGTAGTTCAAGCAAATTTATGTATGGGGTACCAGTGAGCTAAGTTCATCTGAGAAGAAGCCATGAAAGTATTTGTAGAAGAGACACAGGGAAGCCACATTGCGCCGGTGAGAAAGTGACTGTATCCTAGCTGTCAAGTCGGGATCGACGACATTCCAGATTCTCCGTTGGATTTTGTCAAAGACGCCTAGGTGGATAGCAGGAGCAACCGACCAGATATGGCAGCAATATTCAATGCAGGGGCAGATGGTAGATTTATATATGTGCAGGATGGTTTCAGACGGGAAAAAAAACTTCCTGGCCCTACATAGAGAACCGACTTTCTTAGCAGCGGATTTAGGACCTCCAATCATAAGAGAAAATGGAATAAAATAGGGCGTAGATTTAAAAAGAGATAGCGAAAATTTCTAGGGCACATATTGAGAAAAGAAGGCTTCGAAAATTTGACACTGGCTTACTGAGGAAAAGAGACGAAGGAAAGCGGACCATAAGCTACTTAAATGGCTGGTAGATAAGTGATGAGGAGATATCGCAAAAAGACAAAATTTAGTAAAGGCTAAGAAGACAGGAAGTTGTGGAAAGCTATAAAGGCCCACGCCCGGAAAGGAAAGGGCGCATAGAAGAAGACAAGAAGACACCTATTAAGATATGTGCGTTGTGGTGCAGTGGATATTGACTCGGAACGACAAATCAGAGAGCCGAGTTCGAATTCCAATTAAATTCGTTGCATTCACTTACGCACAAATACCCTTTCGAAAAGTATTAATCCCTCTCTTCTCTCTAGTTATTGGTCAAATGATAGGACAGATTGGGTTCTATAGCCTTGGTTTGCAACCAGCCTTCCGCAGAAAGCAATGGCAACAAACTGTGTGATAAACTTCTCTCCAGTCAGAGACATGATCGCCCATCACTTCATCACACTTGAGTAGAATAGAAACTTGTTACTTTCCTTTCCTTACTCTCCTTTCCTTACAATCCTTTCCTTACTCTCCTTTCCTTACACACCCTTCCTTACTCTCCTTTCCTTACAATCCTTTCCTTACTCTCCTTTCCTTACACACCCTTCCTTACTCTCCTTTCCTTTCAATCCTTTCCTTACTCTCCTTTCCTTACAATCCTTTCCTTACTCTCCTTTCCTTACACTCCTTTCCTTACAATCCTTTCCTTACTCTCCTTTCCTTACAATCCTTTCCTTACTCTCCTTTCCTTACACACCCTTCCTTACTCTCCTTTCCTTACAATCCTTTCCTTACTCTCCTTTCCTTACTCTCCTTTCCTTACAGTCTTTTCCTTACTCTCCTTTCCTTACACACCCTTCCTTACTTTCCTTTCCTTACAATCCTTTCCTTACTCTCCTTTCCTTTCACACCCTTCCTTACTCTCCTTTCCTTACAATCCTTTCCTTACTCTCCTTTCCTTACACACCCTTCCTTACTCTCCTTTCCTTACAATCTTTTCCTTACTCTCCTTTCCTTACACACCCTTCCTTACTCTCCTTTCCTTACAATCCTTTTCTTACCCTCCTTTCCTTACAATCCTTTCCTTACTCTCCTTTCCTTACACACCCTTCCTTACTCTCCTTTCCTTACAATACTTTCCTTACTCTCCTTTCCTTACACTTCATTCTTCAATTTATTCTTTCTATCATTGTTACTCTTTTTTTTCTTACATCAATCTTTTGATGGTGCCATTATCCTTCCGTTACTTTCATCATCTGAGATTTTCTTTCTGTCTTTCACTGATTTTTTTTTTCATTTTTTGACGACAATATTTTGCACCCCTCCAGCCTAATAATCTCAAATCTTTTCTTTACGTGCCGTCTCCCTTCAGGACGTAGACAATCATGGCTCTCTACAACTTTCTGTTCTTTGTAATAATATATAAACTTGTATTATTTATCCTGAGCCCTGTTTCGCCATCTATTTACTCTGGCCCTCTCATCTGTCCCACGAGTATTAGATTTTTCAAGCCCTCCTTCCTCATTATACGCCTAAGAATCCTCAACTGCTTCTTCCTTATGTTAATTATTAGTTTCTATTTTGTTTCCATTTTCTACAAAAATTCTCACATTTTCTATTCACGTTATCCTCATGATCCTTCTGTAGAGCCACTTTTCTGTTGCTTTAAATCTCCTCTTCATTTTTGAGATCGTCACTGTCAAAAATGGATAAATATTGCATAGGAGCTTAGTACTCTTTCTTTTTTCTAGCTGAATCTCAGGGGTGTAATATGGCTTCTCTGTATCTCTTCTACAAATACTTTCACGGCTTCTGCTCCAATGAACATAGCTCACTGGTGCCCCCTCTGCATGAATTTACACGAGCTACTAGACTAGCAACTAGGTCCCACCCTTTTACAGTGAAACCAATAAAATGTAAACGCAACTTCTACTCTAGTAGCTTCTTTTCTCGCACTCTCCGCGACAGTTACAATCTCTAAGAATGTAAATGTAAGGTCAATACTCATATCTTATCTCTTTGACTCGCATCCTTTCCCTCATGCTATTTTCTCCGTCCACTCCACTCTCATCTCATCAGTATTCTTATCCTTCTATTACTCTCTTCCTGACACCCCCCCATAACTTGTCTCTCTTTCTCATCACTTTCCTCCTATGTTACCCCCTGCGCACCAGTGGCATAAAACTGCTTTGCTTTGGGGTGAAATTATTAAAAAATCAATCTTCCTATTTCTTTGTCACCAGCTTAGTTTTTGGAATGCTTCCTTAGCTATCCCAATACGCCTTCGGATGTTAGGGCCGCTGTTTCAACCCTTTGTCAACACACCTCCCAGTTATTTAAATTAACACACTTGTTTGATTTTGATATCCCGGTTTTGCAATTCGCACCTTGCGTTCATCCTTTTTCCTGATAATCGCGCATTTCGTCCCCTTGCAGTTTATGCTTAGTTCTTTCCTCTCTCTTTCTCACTGAATATTTTTCTTCTCAAAAATATGTTAATGTGTTCAGTTCACAAATTTCACTTATATTTTTCTTATTACAATTTTGTCATTCTGTTAAGAAAACTTTGCTTTAATGTAGAAACGAAATATTTTATTCTTCCATACTTCAACATCCAACTTTCGGATGTTTAAACTATGGGGACTTCCGACGTGTTTGGCACAAGGCCAATTTACCAAGCATAACCGAGACCCCTACACCACATCTCTGAATTTTTCAAAATAAATATCGCTTTCTTTTTTTATGGCAACTCGACCGCAGGAATTTAGACGTAACACTAGATTGGCAATTAGCTCTCATCCTTTTTATTGTTAAAATAACTGTACGGTCTATTCTAAAAAGATGTATTTTGTTGGTTTTTCCCTCATGTGAAACTCTCTTCCTGTTTCTTGTTTCTATGCGTACGATCTTTACAAGTTTAACTGCAAAGTAAATCGAAACCTTCTTCCTTCTTGTACCATGTGTAGGGGCCTCGTTGATGCTTTGAAAATTTGGTCTTGTGCCAAACACGTCCGAAGTCCCAAAATTTAAATCTCAGAAGGTTGAAAGTCGGGTGTTGAAATGTGGAAGAATAAAATATTTCGTTTTCACATTAAAGCAAACGTTTATTAACAGAATAACAAAATTGTAATAAGAAACATATAAGTGAAATTTTGTTAGCTAAATACTATAATATGTTTGTGAAAAGAAAAATGTTCATTGAGAAAATGCATGCAATTAGGTAGTTAAAATTGTTTAAAAAAATGTAAGTATTTAAAATGTCCACAGAAGTTTAGAGTTCATGGTTGTGTAGTAGCAGTATATAAAGTCTCATGTTCCTTCCTCTTTTTGGATAGGTTGGCGACAGTGAGAGAGATAAAATAAATAAACTATTTTTACTTAGCACGTCCTGTTGTCGTTATTGTTTTTGTTGCTCTCTTTGGCAGCGTAGAGTGAAAAAATAAAAGAAAATTCGAAGAAGAGGTCGATGAGACAGAGTCAGCTTCAAGTTTCTTCCTTACATTGTGAGAAGAAAAATGTTTATTGAGAAAATGTATACAGCTTTGTAGTTAAAATAGTTAAAAGAGAAATGTAAATATTTAAAAGAAGTTTAGAGTTCATATTCGATAGTTGCAGAAAGCAAAGTCTTATGTTTCTTCCTCTTTTTGCTAGGCTGGCGACAGTGTGAGAAAGAAGAAATAAAGAAATGGTACGTAGCGTGTCCTGTTGTTGTTGTTGTTGTTGTTGTTCTCTTTGGCGGCGTGGAGTGAAAAACAAGAAAATTGGCAGAAAAAGCGAGACGTGACCGAGTCAGCTTGAAGTTTTTCCCTTACATCTTGAGATGCTATTAGATACCGCTCCAACTCTGACTGAATTTGAAATTTCTTTTGTTACATTGCCACGAGGTCCGTCAGCTAACCACTCACATGCTGACTGTCTTTGACCGGTCAGCCAACACGGTTTAAATAGTGAAGCTTCTTAAGTTGTAAGCTTCAGCAGGCCCTTTCACTGTTAGATGTGAAAAAGAACGTCATATATGAATTTTCGATTTGTAATCCAATCAGGATCCAGAATTTTGCTTTTTACACTGAATTGTGTATTTTTCTTGTTCTGCGTTTAAAAAATGTTTTTAGTCGTTTGAATTCACTTTTGCGGGTGCACAATTTTACTTTGTTACAGTTGTTTTTTTTCCAAATGATTTTAGTCTTTTGGATCCAATTTTGTGAGTGTGCAATTTTACTTTGTGTGTTTTAGTTAATTGATAAGTGATATAGGATTTTTATCCTATACATGTTCCTGTATTGTCCTTACTCCCAAGTAAAATCTTCTCATTCTATTTTACTCCCAGTAACACCTGGTGTTTAAGTGCCATTATCTCCTTGCTTAGAGTGGAAATATTAAAAAAGTTACGAAAAGGAGTATCACTTTTCTAGGGGTAAATAATATCAGTCATATAAAAATAACTGATCTTTTTTTCCTGAAGGCACGTCTTTCATATAAGGCGATCTTTTAACCGGTCACCACTGCAAAAATAGCGGGACTTCTTATACACGAGGTATAAAATGTGATCCATAAACTCTGTGGTTTATGGTAAGTTGTCAGCAGGGGATATAATACGATAATAATTTCCTATTTGCCTTTTATTTATTTTTTGATGATTATGTACAAAAACACAACTGGATGTCTGTATCAACAGCCATTTAAAGATCGCGTTCGAGAACAGGGGAACGAATAAATGATTAGCGGAGAAATGTCATTCACGCTACCGTCATAGCCTGCCGAAAACATCTACTAGAGATGTATTCTAGATTGTGGTAGTTAATCGACGATACCTTCCTTTTTTTATTCCATTAGTATCTGAGCGAAAAGGCGTTTATACTGGCTGAATTCGTTTAACATATTTTCATTTTAAAATACGACTGTGATCATTATAGCAGACAAATCCTATATAATCTAGCAATAGTCTTACGACCATATCACGTTAAATACACCAGTTCTCGCTCGATCACCGAAGTTAAGCGACGTTGAGCCTGGTGACCGCTTGGGAATACCAGGTGTTGTGAGCGTTTAGTGACGGATGTGCGTTGTGGTGCAGTGGATATCGGCTCGGAAAGAGAAATCGGTGAGCCGAGTTCAAACTCCAGTTGAATACCCTGCATTCACTTAAGCACTGGTACCCTTGGGAAAGATATTAATCCGTCCCTTCTGGTTATGGGTTAAATAACAAGGGTAGGACTTGGGGACCTTGCCCTTAAAAACAAATCCCAATGAATCTTGATACTCGAAAAGAAAAAGTATTACTAGACACAAAACTTATATAAAAGCAATAATAAATTTTTGAAAGAAAAAGTATTACCAGCAATAAATAAATAAAAATTTAGTTGGCAATAAATGACCGTCGAGTTTGATATGCCATAAAAACAAATCAACCAACAAATCATTTAGCAATTAACGCAAACGAAAAAGAAAAAGCGCACATATTTGGTGACCTCGCAACAAATATACACAATAATAGCAATCAACAACTTAGAAATTTGATCTTAAACAACGAGAACAAATTTACTCTTCATTATATGTTTTAAACGACCATAATCACTTGGTTTCGTACGAACATGCATAAACATATTGAAAAATATGTTCGATATTTATCAATCTGCGTTGGATGGGGTTTTTAGGATACAAATACGAAAAAGAAAACAAAAAACAAAAAAAACAAAAAAAAAAACACGCACACTACATATATAGTGACCCTGCAAATAACATGCAAATAAATACTTATCTCTACATATTTGATAAAACCGAAAAGAACATGCATCATATTATACGTCGATTATAGCCCGAAAGCCACATTTTAACTCGAAAATTTAGAGATCTTCTTATACTCTCATTCGCCAGCTTATACGGTACTTGCTATGCATTTTCATGAAACTATAAGATAGGCTAACTTAAGAATCTTACCAGTTCCGCCCTATTCATACCGCATCCTGGCACCTTGTGATAAAGAAGATCTTCTAGTTGGCGATAAAACAAATAACAAATTTTTTACACGTTCCGATACCGGCTTAATTTCCAAGCGTCAAGTCCGAACAAATTTCTCACATTACTTTTAAAACCTTAACGGAACATCTATTAACCGGACCTGCTCTCATAATCTTGTACGTCCATTAACATATTCTCGTTTTTCAATGCAACACGTCCGCAACATTCGAAACGGAGCCATGCAAAAACGACAGCGTAGGTTTCTCTGTAATCATCGAATAATTGATAGGTTGCCATAAGCTAATATCAGTCACGCTGTATCGATCTAAAAGTGATAAGCACGTTCGGACAATGGCGTTTTATGCAACAGAGATCCACTCCGCACAGAGGCTAAAGTAAACGGTACGGGCTGGGAGCGACGCCTGTCGGATAATACGGGAAATAAAAATGACAATGATAATGCAAATGCATTGCCTCGTCTGGCAGTGCAAATAGAAAGGGATCTGGAATATGATATGGCGGGAAGAGCCGAAGGACAACATTCATTAGATATATTAATACGTTTAGTATTCTGTCGGATGTCCCCCCGGAGATCTGTCCAACGAGTGTGCATAAGTAGTTTGATATACAAGGTAAATAGATGCATTCTTCACGAAGGGATATTGACCCCGAGACGGACAGACGCAGATAGGGACATCGAGAGCAGGCGAAAATATGACTATACTCTTACATTTATATGTTTGCCGGTATAATAATCTATCTATCTATCTATCTATCTATCTATCTATCTATCTATCTATCTATCTATCTATCTATCTAAGTCTATTCATATCTATCTATCTATCTATCTATCTATCTATCTATCTATGTCAGTCTATTCATATCTATCTATCTATCTATCTATCTTTGCAAGTGTGATTGTATTTATTTATCTATCGCAAGGTGGAACGAATTCATATCCTTCTCAAAGGTATTTATACGAAGCAAGTTTCAATACACAAAATTAGAAATCTATTCATTTCCATTAACAAAAGCAACACACATACACACACAACACAAACACACACAGACACGCACAGGAATACATACATATGTGTGTGTGTGACTGCATGTGTTTATAAATTCAGATATAAATAAAATATATTTATGAATAACAATATCAAGAAGAAAATGTGAAACCTTTCTTTACGAACGCGTTTCGCCCTCTGTTAAGAGGGCTTAGAAATACTGTAATTATAAAGTTAGAATTCTATACATTTCCACCAATAAACTTAGCATTATTTGTAGTCTGCTTATATTTTCACAGTTAGCCAGAAGAATATTTTCGAGCGTACTTAAATTATATTTATAAAAAAAAATTGAAAATGATATTTTAAATTCTGGTTATAAATATATGTTGTGAAATAAAATCATTACGTTTACCCTGATAAAGTCCATTAGGTGATGAAGCGTGTCGGCTAAGATAAGTTTTTTTCTTTTATTCATATCTCTTCATATACGATAATAGAAAATATCAACGTATGCTTCCTACATTGTGTAAAAAGCAATGACGAAGATATTCTTTGTATATATATATATATATATATAAAAAATTAAGGCAGACACGTTATTTCATGGTAAATCGGAACTGCGGACTTATTTCAGGCGAACCATCATCAGCTTCCATCTTTATTTTACAAATTATTTTTCCGCGAATAAAATCCTTTGTAAAATAAAGACAGAAGCTGATGATGGTTTGCCTGAAATAGGCGATACTTCCAATTTATCATGAAATAACGTGTCTGCCTTCATTTCTCTTCTATTTGCTCTATATGTATTTATATACATATATATTTAGAGCTCTCTTAGAGAGTTATCCTACCACTGTATGTACAGGATACTCCTTTGGATTCTTCTATACTTACATTGCATGCTGATATATATATATATATATATATATATATATATATATATTTGTGAATTTAGGCAGCAAATTTTTATAACATGTCAGATTAAATAAATTGCAAACAATATGTTTGCTTATATTTAATAAAGCTCTTCATACTTACGGGTGATCTTTCGCGTATTACAACCAAAATATTTCAGGAATGAGCTGTAACGTTGACAGATGCTATTTTCACTACTTTCTTAAGGTACCCAAGTACTTTCACCCTATTTTCGAATGAACGTCCCCAATTTATCAACCGTTATATCTGAAGCAGTAAAAAAATGAACAGTATTTTTAGCAACACAGTTTTCCGGTTAACATAACTCACATCCATGAAGATGATCTCTTTTGGTCATATTTTCCCTTCTACAGATTAAAACTGAAATATATATAAACATTATAAAAAAATTTGATATTGAAGGCAATCTACATTAAAACGAAACAACTCACACTCAACAAAATTCAAACTAGTCACAGCACATTACATAGCATCTAGACATGGTTCTGTTGTTAATATTTCGGACTTTAACGTCGCATAGAACTACATCACGAATTTGCAACCTTCGTATGTTATTCTGTGACAACATGGCAACCATCGATGTCAACATAACAGAATACCATCTTTGATGGCTAATATCTTTGCGTTAATTTCCATACAAGCACTCTGAAGATGGCTCATGTAAGCTGAATACTTAGATCAAGGGCCAGCATAATAAAAATATCCAAATGTTAGATAATATTTGTTTTTATTTTCACCAAAAATTAAAGCTAAAATATGATCTTTAGAATGTTGGATTTTTTTGGGGGGTACGGTTGTATTCAATATTTATTTTCGTATACGGAATACAAAAAATGTGGCAAAAGGCCAAAATGGGGTGGGTAGATGTTGATGCTCACTAACTATCTTATACCTAACTAAACGCTATCATGACACAATCTCTCATTACAATTTACCCATTCACTACAAGGATTCATCCATTACCTCCCAATCGTTTACACACTACAATGATACATATTTACAAGAGGCACGTAAAAAAGGGGAAAAAACCTATGACATGAAAAAACGTGTCTGTATATAATAGTATAATATACTACTAAAATATTTAAGGAAAAATGAAATAATGGGAGGGGGATGAACCGAAAAACGAACTAAAATGCAACATAACTTTTAAACTAAAATAAACAAATGTCAGTAAGACCCGTTCATCCCACAAAAATGAGTGGCTTCTGTAATTCGGCAAGCAGTGAAATCAAGAGGCACACTAGCTAAGAGAGTGGGGGAGGATAAAATAATTAATGGAATAGAAATATCAAAGGCTAAGGAGGCCGAAACAAACAAGGGAGGTTAGGAATCTCGACTTGGATCATAACAAAAGAGAAATCTGGGTACAGGCTAGGAACCCATTCATTCACATTAACCCTCTAGGGAGGGCCATTCGTATCATATTTGATACAGTATTTCCCTATAAGGAAACATTTGGTATTTCCCTATAAGGAAACATTTGGTATTCATTGACTGAGCAGTCAGTACTGCTTTCATTTGAAATTTATAAAATATTTCTCTTAAAAAATTTTTCAGGAAAATATTTCTTTCAAGGCTTGTTTTCATACTGTATCAAATATCATACGAATGGCCCTAGATAGATAGATAGATAGATAGATAGATAGATAGATAGATAGATAGATAGATAGAAAAGAAAAGAAATTAACCATCTAGGGCCATTCGTATCATATTTGATACAGTATTTCCCTATAAGGAAACATTTGGTATTTCCCTATAAGGAAACATTTGGTATTCATTGACTGAGCAGTCAGTACTGCTTTCATTTGAATTTTATAAAATATTTCTCTTAAAAAATTTTTCAGGAAAATATTTCTTTCAAAGCTTGTTTTCATACTGTATCAAATATCATACGAATGGCCCTAGATAGATAGATAGATAGATAGATAGATAGATAGATAGATAGATAGATAGATAGAAAAGAAAAGAAATTAACCATCTAGGGCCATTCGTATCATATTTGATACAGTATTTCCCTATAAGGAAACATTTGGTATTTCCCTATAAGGAAACATTTGGTATTCATTGACTGAGCAGTCAGTACTGCTTTCATTTGAATTTTATAAAATATTTCTCTTAAAAAATTTTTCAGGTAAATATTTCTTTCAAGGCTTGTTTTCATACTGTATCAAATATCATACGAATGGCCCTAGATAGATAGATAGATAGATAGATAGATAGATAGAAAAGAAAAGAAATTAACCATCTAGGGCCATTCGTATCATATTTGATACAGTATTTCCCTATAAGGAAACATTTGGTATTTCCCTATAAGGAAACATTTGGTATTCATTGACTGAGCAGTCAGTACTGCTTTCATTTGAATTTTATAAAATATTTCTCTTAAAAAATTTTTCAGGAAAATATTTCTTTCAAAGCTTGTTTTCATACTGTATCAAATATCATACGAATGGCCCTAGATAGATAGATAGATAGATAGATAGATAGATAGATAGATAGATAGATAGATAGATAGATAGAAAAGAAAAGAAATTAACCATCTAGGGCCATTCGTATCATATTTGATACAGTATTTCCCTATAAGGAAACATTTGGTATTTCCCTATAAGGAAACATTTGGTATTTCCCTATAAGGAAACATTTGGTATTCATTGACTGAGCAGTCAGTACTGCTTTCATTTGAATTTTATAAAATATTTCTCTTAAAAAATTTTTCAGGAAAATATTTCTTTCAAAGCTTGTTTTCATACTGTATCAAATATCATACGAATGGCCCTAGATAGATAGATAGATAGATAGATAGATAGATAGATAGATAGATAGATAGATAGATAGAAAAGAAAAGAAATTAACCATCTAGGGCCATTCGTATCATATTTGATACAGTATTTCCCTATAAGGAAACATTTGGTATTTCCCTATAAGGAAACATTTGGTATTCATTGACTGAGCAGTCAGTACTGCTTTCATTTGAATTTTATAAAATATTTCTCTTAAAAAATTTTTCAGGTAAATATTTCTTTCAAGGCTTGTTTTCATACTGTATCAAATATCATACGAATGGCCCTAGATAGATAGATAGATAGATAGATAGATAGATAGATAGATAGAAAAGAAAAGAAAGAAATTAACCATCTAGGGCCATTCGTATCATATTTGATACAGTATTTCCCTATAAGGAAACATTTGGTATTTCCCTATAAGGAAACATTTGGTATTCATTGACTGAGCAGTCAGTACTGCTTTCATTTGAATTTTATAAAATATTTCTCTTAAAAAATTTTTCAGGAAAATATTTCTTTCAAAGCTTGTTTTCATACTGTATCAAATATCATACGAATGGCCCTGATAGATAGATAGATAGATAGATAGATAGATAGATAGATAGATAGATAGATAGATAGAAAAGAAAAGAAATTAACCATCTAGGGCCATTCGTATCATATTTGATACAGTATTTCCCTATAAGGAAACATTTGGTATTTCCCTATAAGGAAACATTTGGTATTCATTGACTGAGCAGTCAGTACTGCTTTCATTTGAATTTTATAAAATATTTCTCTTAAAAAATTTTTCAGGTAAATATTTCTTTCAAGGCTTGTTTTCATACTGTATCAAATATCATACGAATGGCCCTAGATAGATAGATAGATAGATAGATAGATAGATAGATAGATAGATAGAAAAGAAAAGAAATTAACCATCTAGGGCCATTCGTATCATATTTGATACAGTATTTCCCTGTAAGGAAACATTTGGTATTTCCCTATAAGGAAACATTTGGTATTCATTGACTGAGCAGTCAGTACTGCTTTCATTTGAAATTTATAAAATATTTCTCTTAAAAAATTTTTCAGGAAAATATTTCTTTCAAGGCTTGTTTTCATACTGTATCAAATATGATACGAATGGCCCTAGAGGGTTAACTACGTACACAAGAGAGAACTACCTTAACCAGGGAAGGGTTCCAAAGGAAGCCACCCCAATACAACTAGCAGATCTAAAAGAGAAAATCAAGGCTATCCCCGTTCACGAGAAACAGGTTCGCCACATTTACCCACCTTTTGATGAAGCCTGTCAAAATCAAACGTTTCCAATCTGTTCTAATCTTTGTTTTGAGCTGGTGCTCAAAATAGCGGATCAAATTCTGATCTGAAAAACGCTGTCCTCGCAAGACTTCCTCCTTGTATCCAACATTGTTAACGCTAGAATTAATCGTTTATCTTCCAACCTCAAAATATTCAATGAATATATATATATATATATATATATATATATATATATATATATATATATATATATAACACATCACTCAATAAATCCAGGTCCTAGCTAATGAGACAACAACCTTTAGATAGAATTCGACTTTAGTCGTCAATATCACCTCCTTCTAGGGTGATACATTGATTCCAACGCTTCTCTAACAATTCGATGCCTTTTTTGTAGAACGATTTGTCGTTGGCCTCAAAATGCGCCTCAGTTTCCGCTATAACTTCTGAATTGGAGCTTAATCTCTTTTCCTGGATCATACTTTTAAGATCTGCAAACAGCCAGTAGTCCTTGGAGGCAAGATCTGGAGAATAGTGTGTATGTGGAAGCAATTGAATGTGCAATTCATGTATTTGTACCGTCGTTGTGATCAATTTGTGCCACGGTGCGTAGTCTTGGTAAAAGATCACTTCTTTCTTCTTCATTTGTAACCGTTTTTTTGGCAATTTCTTCCTTCGAACGCACCAATAATGCTATATAAATTCAGTATTGATGGTTCTTCCTTTCTCAAGGTAATCGATGACCAAAATACCTTGCGCATCCCAAAATACGGAAGCAGAAATATTGCCTGCTGATGTTTGCGTGTTTGGTCGCCAATTTGACTGCGGAGTGAAGTGCAGGATCCATGTTTCATCCATTGTCATATATTTACGCAAAACCTCTTTTTTGTTGCGCTGAAATAGTTGCAAACAACGCTCGTTGAAGCGTTGTTGTTTTTGATCGACTGTGAGCAAACGCGGCACCCACTTTGAATACAGCTTTCTCATTGATAAATTTTCATGCAAAATAGTAAACACAATGCATTCTGATATGTTCAACTCCTCTGCTATCTCACGCAACTTCAATTTAAAATCGGCCAAAACGAGTTTGTGGATCTTTTGGTGTTTTCCAGGACAACTGCCGATTTTGGTTGACTCAAGCGTACAGTATCATTTGTGTCAATATGACCGCGCATAAATTTAGCATACCACCTCTTAACCAGTATTTCCGACGGAGCAGCGTCTGAATAACATTTATCAAGCATTGCTTTGCTTGAACAGTATTTTTTCCATCAGAATGCAGTGCTTTATCAACACACGAAATTCAGATTTTTCCATTGTTTTGAAATTTCGCAAAAGTAGCTTCACTTAAATAACTGTAATTTGTAAACTACTAATCCGATTGGGCTAAAATTTTGTCACGTGCGATTTGAAATTAGTACGTCATAAAAATCATATGATTTTTTTATTAGTGGCGCCTTGTAAGTGATTTTTTTATTAGTGGCGCCTCAATAAGGCCCAGGACTTATTGAGTGATGGGTTAATTTAATGGAGCTGAAATGGCAGCAGAATGTTACGGTTAGCTACCGGAAATTGCTCATTTTTGGAAAAACGGTCAGTTTACGATCTTGGCTGATAAATTAACAAATTTCATACAAAACCCATTATATTTCATGTAGGCCGAGTAATTTATATCAACCACCTAAAATAATCTACTTTTATAATAAAAAAAGGGTTTTTGAGTAAAAAATGTTAAAATAGTTATACCAAAGTTTTCCAATTTATCGCCAAAATTCAAATTAACTGATAAACTCTATCAGTGATGCATTTTTGTAAACTTGATAGTTAAGGTGACACTAAGAAAATGAACGCCTAAAATTTTCTGTTTGATATTCATAAATTTATTCGATTATTTTATTCCTTCACTACAGAAGAAAACAAAGCACATTTTTTTCACAGTAGGAATGAAATTCCAACTAGAGACACCCCAATTGAATGCACGTATTCCTTTGTGCATGATGAACATGGAATGGTTTCACCATAATATCAGCCCTATATGCGGGTTTAAGAACATTTTAAAAATCGGGGATACTAGAATCAATGCCAATTCGCCTTCGGATCTGTGCCGCACTTTCCGTCTTCTGTTATAACGCTTCCCAGGTATTTAAATTTTTGTACCTACTTGATTCTGGTATCCCCGAACTGTATTTGGCATTTTGGGCTACCCTTTTTACTGATGACCATGCATTCTGTTTTTGTTCAGTTTATTTCTAGTTCTTTCTTGTTACATTCTTTTGCTACCTTCTGTAGGAGGCATGTAGTTTCCTTTCCGTGCCTGCTATCAGGCCTACTACTAATGCTGCCATATCAGGACTGGGGCTGCTTGTCTTGATAGAGTCCAAACATGTCTACACAGTCTTGAGTGATGAATTATCTTCCATCCTAAACCGCTTTTCCTACAGTCAATGTTTGCAGGTTGGATCTGCCATAAAACTTACACATTAATGAATACTCCTTATTCCGTTCTCATTCTATTAGTAAAAAGGAAGTCTCACTCAAAAATCTTTTTCACAACAAATGCTATTTTGTGAAACAGATTCCCAAGAGGGTGCTTTCCTGGTCACTTCAAATCTGACCTCTTCAAATGTCGGATTAATCAATAAAATTCTGACATAAAATTTTGTTTGATATACATAAATTTATCCGATTATTTTATCCTTTCACTACAGAAGAAAACCGAGCACATTTTTTTCATAGTAGGAATGAAATTCCAACTAAAGACATCCCAATTGAATACACTAATTCCATTGTACATGATGAACATGGAATGGTTTCACAATAATATCTGCCCTCCATGCGGGTTTAGGATTATTTTACAGGTCGGGGATACTAGAATCAAGCAGGTACAAAAATTTCAATACCTGGGAAGAATTATAACAGAAGACGGAAAGTGCGACACAGAAATCCGAAGACGAATTGGCATGGCGAAGGAAGTATTCCAGAAGTTGAGTAAGGTATTAAGAAACAGGACAATTTCGCTAGAAACAAGGAAGAGAGTATTGGATTGTTACGTGCTGTCCGTCCTTCAATATGGCAGTGAATGCTGGACAATACCATCAAAGATGAAGGAAAAACTTGAAGTAACTGAAATGTCGTTCTACAACAGGATGCTGCGAATATCATGAATCGAGCATGTCAGCAAGAAATGAAATGATGGAAACAAAAAGGAAATTTTTGGATACTAACAGGCCAGATAGAGGGAAAAAGACAGGGGAAAGCAACGGATAACATATTTGAAGTCAGTCAGGTGGATGACTGAACGAGGATTGCATGATGTAACAGGAGAAGGCGCGCTCAGAGCCACCAGGGATAGGGAAACGTGGAAAGCCATGATCGCCTACGTCCTGAAGGGACAAGGTACATAGAAGAAGAAGAAGAATTACACTTTGATCTGAAGTCGCCAAAGCGCAATTTGTGTAGTTAATTTGAAATCTCCCGCTGTTTTGAAATTATCTCTGTTTTGAAGCTGATTTTCGAATGCGTTCGAATGAGGTAGAGTTTTCAGTTTGAATTTTACGGGAGCAGATATTGATGTGAACACGCGAGCAAAGTCTGTTCAGCTCACTGATAAGACCTCGCTGCTCTACAAACCGACGCTGGCAACAAAATCCCTCAGTGAATATTTTCTATTGATGCATGTGTTAATGATATTATTAGCTAACTGGCGCCTCCTATGTATGAACTTACCTGAGCCACAAGATTAGCTACTAGATTCCACCCTTTCACTTTAAAACCCATAAAATGTAAACGCAACTTCTACTCTATTAGCTTCTTTACTCGCACTTCCCGTCTGTGAAATTCCCTTCCGTTTACTTGTTTCCCCGACAGCTACAAAAATTTAAATCTAAATTCAATAGTCATCTCCTATCTCAATGACTGAAATTAACCCCCTCTCTCTCTCATGCTCTTTTCTCTGTCCACTCCACTCTCATCACTATTCTCATCCTTCTCTTACCCACTTCCTGACACCCCATATAACCTGTCCCTCTTATAACTTTCCTCCTATGTAGCCCCCTGTGCACCTGTGGCGGTAAACTGCCTTGCCTGAGGCGATGTGAATATAAAAAATTATATGGTTTCCTTTTTACTTTTTTGTATTTTTGGAGTGATTAACTGAGAAACACAAAGCTATTTCAGGAAATTTGTGACTCATAGACAGAAAGCAGGAGTGTTTGATGGTCTTGATATCAGAAAATTCATTAAGCATGATGAATTTTTTAATTCTGTGAATGAATTACGTGCTTGGTCATCGTTTGTTGACTTGGTAAAATGTTTCTCAGGCAATCGCTGAGCCGAAAACTACATGGAGTTATAGAAAAGGCTGTTGAAAAGTCTATAGGACATAGGCGTTAATATGGGTATTAAGGTTCATTTTTTTTTTTACATAGCTAAATCTACCATCCGCCCGTGCATTGAATACTGCTGCCATATCTGGTCGGGTGCCCCTGCTATTCTCCTCGTGCTTCTCGACAAGGTACAACGGAGGGTCTGTAATGTGATCGATACCAACCTGCAGTCTCTCTCACGCCGGCGCGACGTGGCTTCTCTGTGTCTCTTCTATAAATACTTTCACGGCCTCTGCTCCGATGAACTTAGATCACTGCTGCCCACTAGATACGAATTTGCACGAGAAACTAGATTAGCAACTAGATCCAACCCTTTTACAGTGAAACAGATAAAATGCAACCGCAACTTTTACTCCAACAGTTTCTTTTCTCGCACTTTCCGACTGTAGAATTCCCTTCCACATGATTGCTTCCCCGGCGGCTACAATCTCCAGGAGTTTAAATGTAAGGTCAATAGACACCTCCTAACATACTAACTCGCTCCCATTCTTTCAAGCACTCTTCCCATCTGTCCAACTCTCATCCTCGGTATCTTTACCCATCTATCACCTTCCTTCCGACATTTCCTATATCTAACTACTCCTTCTCTTTACCTGCCCCTACGTAGCCCCATGCGCAATAGTGGCAGTGGAATGCCTTCCTTGGGGTGAAATGATTAAAAAAAATCAAATTTCCGGATAATTGCGGTGATGTGAGTGACGGGCAAGGAGAACCATTCCATTAGGATATAAAAAAAACAATGAAAGAGCGCTACTAGAGACGATGGAACAGACGAATGATGACTGGCTAATGCTGGTGTATCAAAAAGCAGTCAAATAACATTAAACATGAGAGAAACTCAAGAAAGAGAATACTTTCACCATATTTCTTATGTTCAAGAAGGGTTTAATTCTGCTGTTATTTCATTAAATGATTTGATGAAAATACTTGTTGGTCTTCGGATATTCAATCGTGTTATTTTTAAGATTTAGGAACTGATTGTTACCGAAAAAATATGTCTCAATAAGCAGACCAATAATCGTATGTTTAAATACGAACCGAAAGGCTTATTCGATTTATATTTTACCATTGGTTTGTTAAATATATACAGTAAACAAAGGAAGAATGCTTTTCTTCCAAAAATAAGTCATTTTTGTAGAGTAAAACACCATTTCAATTTTTTTCTTGAATATCTATCTATCTATCTATCTATCTATCTATCTATCTATCTATCACTGTCTTTCGTTCTTTCTTTCTTTCTTTCCTTTTTCTATGCCATTTTCTATCTATCTTTCTATCTATAAATTTGTATTTTTAATTATCTATCTATCTATCTATCTATCTATCTATCTATTTGTCTGTCTTTTTAATCTCTCTCTCTATTTATCTATCTATCACTTTCTTTCCTTTTTTCTATCTATCTATCTATCTATCTATCTATCTATCTATCACTTTCTTTCTTTCTTTCTTTCTTTCTGTGCTCATTTTATTTATTTATATCTATCTATCTATCTATCTATCTATCTATCTATCTATCTATCACTGTCTTTCGTTCTTTCTTTTTTTATTTCTTTCTTTCTTTTTTTCTATGCCATTTTCTATCTATCTTTCTATTTCTATCTATCTATCTATCTATCTATCTATCACTTTCTTTCTTTCTATGCTCATTTTATTTATATCTATCTATCTATCTATCTATCTATCTACTCACTTTCTTTCTTTCTTTCTTTCTTTCTATGCTCATTTTATATCTATCTATCTATCTATCTATCTATCAATTTCTTTCTTTCTTTCTTTCTTTATGCTCATTTATTTTATCTATTTATATCTATCTATCTATCTATCTATCTATCTATCTATCACTTTCTTTGTTTCTTTGTTTCTTTCTTTCTATGCTCATTTTATATCTATCTATCTATCTATCTATCTATCTTTTTAATATCTATCTATCTATCTATCTATCTATCTATCTATCTATCTATCTATCTGATTTTTTTCATTATCTATCTGCAAATATGCATATGACTACGTGACATTTTTTTCGTACTCTCTTGGAAATATACTCATGTATATGCAAATGTGCTGTGCAGAATTTTAAAAAGGTCAGTGTATCCCAAATTAATATTTTTCATTCGGTGTCGCCCGACTGAAAAAAAATACATGAAATTGTTTCTATACATCTTCCTTCACGACCATCATTCAAGAATGCAACGTGAAAAGGCTGATGTTCTTTCAAGGAACGAAGGTATATTTATATGTTTATTCAGCAAGAACAAACCTACCATGTGAATGAGTCATAAACTCTTCGTCTCTTTTCTCACTAATATGCTCGCCCACGCACACTTATAAATCTCTTATTTATATATACTTAGCTTCTTCTTCTTCTTCTTCTTCTTCTTCTTTTTTCTTCTCCGTCTGTGTGTCGTGCTTCTTCAGAATGTAGGCGATTATGGTCCTCTACACAACCTAATCTTTTTTTAGCTCTTAGCATATTTTCTCTTGTTATTTGTCCCAAACCCATCTCTGCCATTCACTTGCATAAGCTCATCAACAATATCACAAGTTGTTTTCCACTGTCTCTCTTAACCTCCGTCCATCCCATTGATATTAAACCCCCTCCTTTATTACGCGTCTCAGAATCCGCGAGGGTCTTTTCCTGGTGTTAAGTTTAAGTTTCCTTTTCGTTTACATTCTCTCGGAAACCTGGTCTTTGCTCACATGTTCGGTCCATGATATTCCCACATACCTTCTGTAGAACCAGATTTCGGTTCCTTCAAGTCTTTCCTTCATGTCTGACGAGATGGTTCAGCATTCGCTGCTCTATAGGAGGATAAATATTTGTTATGGTGCCTTATCTACATTGGAATGAACTCTTCATCCTTCATAAATACTAACCTGCGAGATTTTCTGAGAGGCAGTCGAGATACAGTGGAAATTAACATTTCGGAGGGACACTTCGATCTGCTGACTAATAACACTCTTATTTTGTATATATGCCCTGTTATTCCAATACGCTGGTTCAACCTGCCTTCTTCTTTCTATCTCTTTCTTCCTGGCTCTAAGAGGCCACAACCCTATCACGTAACAGTCCAGATATTTTCGTATCTCTCAATAGTCTGCTTAGCTTTTGGAATGCCTCACTGATAATTCCAATGCGCTTTTGGATCTTAAGGTCGCACTTTGCTGGATACACATATTTGAGTTGTTATGTCTATTATTTTTTCTTTCAAACACTGAAAGTAATAAGGACCTAGATGTGAGAAGTCTTACAGCAGAAAGATTGTTTCTCAGACTGGATTCGAACATATATTCCTTCTCCTAGAAGTAAAACGTCATCTAACAATGAAACCTGCCTCTTTAACAATTCGGCTACGCAATCCGCGTTGTTAGAGCAACATTTGAATTAACTATTTAAGGAATGACCATTTCTCATTGGGGATTTCTACGAATATACATAAGCTATCTTCAATTTGGTACACGAAACGTAAGTAATAGTACTTTGCTTTTAGTAGGACATCTTCATCTAAACCGATTGTTATTAATATCGATGTTTAATAAAATAGAGTTTGGTTTTGATTTTGAGTTTTCTTTAACGGCATATCAACCTCTGTGGGTTATTTAATGCCAAAAGGTATTTTTTAAATATTTGGTTATAGTGAAAAAGTTGATTTAGTCAGATTTTAATTATTTTTTTTTTTTTGCTTTTATTCTTTTTTATTTTAGAAAACTGAAATACGGTAATTTCTTCAAAAATGTATATTTCTCAATAAAAGTCCATTTTTATGTATATATTTCTATAAAAGCGTATTTTTATACTTTCATAGAGTTTGACCCCAGTTTGGGGTTAACTATTTACCCATAGCTGGGACCCTAACAGGTACTACCAATCTAGGTAAGGGTGGACCTGAGAATGACAGCAATTAAGAGTTGATTCCATGCTCCTCACAACCTCCCAATCAGAGGCCTTGCTACCAGATGCAGTTTACGTTATGCCCAAAACGTTTAATAAAACAAAATAAAATAATGTATCCACTAAAAATAATGTTTATAGTAATAAGAAATCATATTATTATCATTGTGTTTGTTTCGCTCGTTAGTTCCCACGACCGTTACACCCTGCCAATGGCCCATAAATAATGGTGTGCCCCGTTTTGATTGTGTAGAAATATGGGAAAAGGCACTACTTGGTTTAAGTGAGAAAATGAAAGGGAAACAAAACAAAACAAACAAAAAAACAATGAAGAAAGAAGATCAGCTTATAAGAACTGATATTGCACTTTGATCTTTAGCCAACAGCCCCAGAAACGATTGTAATTGATTGACTCTCCACGTTGGAAGGACACAGCAGAGGGTCAGTTTAATGCGGGACCTTGAGCGCATGCACTTGGGCAAGGTCCGAAAATAGCGCCGACTGCGGCGGTTATGCTGTCATTGATATTACTACCGAAATCCATCTGTTTAGAGCAATGATGGAGCTACTGCCACGAATAGCTGTTTTCCCGAGACCGTACACTTCTCACTATTATTTTCAGCTGCGCATTATACGCGGCCAGAGACACAACATAATGAAACGCAGATTATGCTTCCGAGGAACAGATACAACACTTTGATAAAAAATAGCAAGAAAAACTCTAACCGCAACAAAAGCGGTAGCATAGTTAGACGAAAACCGAGTAAGGTAGTTACCATAAATAAAATAACATCGTTTACCGAATCATTTTGAAATTATTACATTTTAAGAGCATTGTGGTGCTGGGGATATTGGCTCGGAATGAGAAATCGGAGAGTCGAGATCGAATTCTGTTTGAATTCGTTGCATTCACTTACACGCAAATAATCTTAGCAAAGGTATTAATCCCTCTCTTCCTTCCACCTATGAGTCAAATAACAGGGCACATTGGGTTCTATAGCATTGTCCAGCAACCAGTCTATCTCAGTAAGCAATGTCAAACTAATGCAGAATAAAATTCTGCCCAGACAGTCATGTCACTTTCAACACATGATCTCCCAAAGCGTGTATCACGTATGGTACTTAACTGATTGATTAATATCGATATGAATAGTTTTACATGGCTATTAAGGTATATATCAATATAGATATGAACAAATTAGATACTTATAAATAGACTGAAACAATCCTGCACATATATAAATCTACCACCCGTCCGTGCATTGAATACTGCTGCCATAGCTGGTCGGGTGCTCCTGCTATCCATGTAGGTGTCCTTGATAAAATTCAACGGGGAATCTGAAATGTGATCGATCCCGACTTGGCTGCTCAGATACAGTCACTTTCTCACTGGCACAATGCGGCTTCTCTGTGTCTCTTCTACAAATACTTTCATGGCTTCTGCTCCGATGAACTTAGCTCACTGGTGCCCCCTATATATGAATTTACTCGAACAACAAGATTAGCAACTAGATCTCACTCTTTTACTGTGAAACCAATAAAATGTAAACGCAAATTCGACTCCATCAACTTCTTTTCTCGCACTTCCCGCCTGTGGAATTCCCTTCCATTTACTTGCTTCCCTGACAGCTACAATCTCCAAGAATTTAAATGTAAAGTCAATAGTCATGTCTTATCTCACTATCCTGCATCTTCTCTCTCATGCTCCTTTCTTTGTCCACTCTACTCTCATCGGTATTTTTATCCTACTATTACCTATTATCCTCCTGATACCCCCTATAACCTGTCTCTCTTTCTCATAACGTTCCTCTTATATAACCCCCTATTACGACACAAAGATCCGAAGGTGAATTGGCATGGCAAATTTAGCATTCCAGAACCTGAGTAAAGTATTAAGAGACAGGAAATTTTACTAGAAACAAAGAAGAGACTACTGGATTGCTATGTGATGTCAGTTCTTTAATATGGCAGTCAATGCTGGACAATATCATCGAAGATAAAAGAAAAACTTGAAGCAACTGGAATGTGGTTCTATAGAAGGATGCTGCAATATCATGGACAGAGCATGTGAGCAATGATGACGTGTTGGAAAGAATGGAAACGAAAAGGAAATTAATATCGAGAATCAGGAAGAGACAACTAAAGTTCCTGAGACATGCAATGAGGAAGGAGGGCTTGGAGAACCTGATACTAACAGGCCATACAGAGGGAAAAAGAGACAGAGGAAAGCAGTGGATAACATATTTGAAAGTGCTTGAGCAGGAGGATGACAGAACGGGGGTTGCGTGGTGTGACAGAAGAAAGCGTGCTAAGAGCCACTAGGGATAGAGAGAGACATAGAAAGCCATGATAACCCCCCCCCCCAGAGACTCCCTATAACTTTTTAAAAATTTTGCATAAAAATTCCTTATATGTAACCCTCTGCAAAACAGTGGCAGCAAAATGCCTTGCTTGGGGCGACACGATTATAAAAAACGACTGGGTTAGAAAGTTGAGTACATCAGAAAAGTAAACAGATTTACATAGAGTTTCTCTCAAAGAAAAGTAGATATTGACAAATTTGTGTTCCTCGAAACAAGCTATCGATAGAACTCGATTTTATTGATGTGTCATCATTGATTTTCTTGTTAAGTGCATTGGTAAGAACAGATGGTGCTGCAAGCATGAACGGAAAGAAAATGTGTCAAAGTGTCCAATGAAATATAAAGAAAAGGATTTAAAAAAATACGTTCAGTTTCTACTTTAGAGAAGAATTAAACCAAATAATAAATAAAATGATAATTCTCAAATTAAAAAAATGGCGGCAATAAAAGTACGCTGAAATTTTAAGTGGACGGACATTAGCCTTTTCAGAACCTTCTCGCAATGTTTTTATGACTTTTAAGTCTATCTTTTTTTTTTTGCTTCTGCTAGTGGTTTATTTTAAAGTCTATTGATCTTTATTCAATACGACAAACATATAATCATGGCCTACATACAAATAGCAAATCATATCTATTTAGAAAGATCAGTGGAAGAAAGAAACACAGTGAGAGAAATCGAGAGCAAGAAAGTGGGAACATACCAATCTGACATATGTAATGGTTAAAAAATTTTAATGATATAAAAAACACGATGCAATTCTTTTAATATATATATATATATATATAGTGTATCGAGGCAGCAGATAATTTTCTAAACATATACTGTTAAATATAAAAGACAATGAATGTCTATAATGTTTAATCATGATCCGTTCAAAACATCGTATTTTGGCTTTAATTTCAATTGAAATTAACAGCAAAAGTTCACCAACAGTTGGATAATTTTTTGTTAAGTTGGTTCTAAGCTTTCGGCTCACTTGAGGCATTTTCGTCTTACATTTAAAGATATGGTTCTGTTATCATTTTGAGCTCTCACGCGGTGTGACGTCATAGAACCGCATTACAAATTTGCGAACTGCGTTTGCTATTTTTGGTAACTGTTGCTGTTGCTTAGCGGAGTTTTATGTCAACACAAGATAAAATCGTCGCTGATGGCAGATGTTTTTGTGTTAACGTCCTTGTAACCTCTCTGAAGATGGCTCATGTGAGCCGAAAGCTTAGAAGCAACTTAATAAAAAAGTATCCAAAGGTTAGAGAGATTTGGTCTTTATCTTCAACTGAAATTAAAGCCAAAATACGATATTTAAAACGGCTTATGATTAAACATTAGATACATTCATTGTCTCTTATATTTAACAGTATATGTTTAAAAATATATATATACTAAACAAATGTTTTAACATAATTCAAGAGAAAAATACTGGGTATCCATTTATGAAACTGAAATCCCAAAGAGATTAAATAAGTTTTTCCCATTTTACTCGCCGTATGTATATATATATATATATATATATATATATTAGTATTTAAACCTAGCCTAAATAAAATAAATTTCGACACCTCTACTAACATACTTCAATGCCTATAATCGACGGGAGAGGTCAGAGTTATTATACATACCCCCTACACCATAGCAGCAGCAGTTCCCAGACCAATCCCTCATGCCACTATACACCCAATTGAACAAAAAACCCACTACCACCATTCCTTCTCAGCCTACAGCCATGTGCGACACAAAAAATGGACCTGCCTAATTTTCTCTGTATAACTCCACTCTGTGAAAAATAATTTAAATGTTCTGTGTTCACTGAACATTAAATGTTCATCCTTTGATAATGGCTTATGTAAGTCGAAAGCTCAGACCTGATAAAAAAATCAACAATATCTTGTCATCTTTCCATGAAAACACTATCAAGCTCATCAGATCATACGAACGGATCTTACACAAAATAAATAAACAGAACTTGTCTATATTATTCAATGAAACCTGTATTAATGAAAAAATGCTGCCAAAATACACACAATTTAAAATATATATTTATATATATATATATATGTGTGTGTGTGTGTGATTAGGCAGCAATCTCTTTTCCTGATTTTATATATATAAAACACTGCCCTACACACTGTTAGGTGTAACGGAAACGTTTATTATTTATTATATATATATATATATATATATATATATATATATTATAAATTATGTTTTAGAACATGTACATAATTTCTTCTATATATGTCCTCTTCCCTACAATCATATGTTTGTTTCAGTGTTTGGATTTAAACACTTCCTCAGGAGAAATAAAGGTTTGGAATCATTCTCTGTTTATATTTGGTTCGCTGTTGTCGTGGGGGTTGGTTGGGGTTATTGGTAATTAAGTGAATGTCTCGTTTTGATCGTTAGACTTTTGAGGAATTTGGTGTGTAAGTGTGAAATTGTTGATTAACGGTATTATCTGTTGGAATGTATGTTTTATCTTTTTATCGGTTGGGTATATCTTTTGGTTTGGATTTCTAATAGGGCCCTGTTGAGTGGTTATTTTTATGGTTGGCTATCATTTA
The DNA here is from genome assembly GCA_037127315.1 of Ascarosepion bandense. Classification (NCBI taxonomy): domain Eukaryota; kingdom Metazoa; phylum Mollusca; class Cephalopoda; order Sepiida; family Sepiidae; genus Ascarosepion; species Ascarosepion bandense. The sequence goes on from JBBBDQ010001775.1 coordinate 6,937,133, forward strand.
ATTGGTTGATGTCTGCTGTTAGTAGACCTAATTCATGTATTTACTTTGATCCTGTGTCTAGGTTTTCATAGACGTGATAGGGGTGGGGCGTTTTTTCTTTCCAATTTAGATTTTTCGGTAAAAAAAACAAAAAAAAATATATATATACACACATATACCCCTTTTCTCCTCTTTCTTCCATCTTTTTCTTTCTCTTCTCCTTCTTCCCCCCCACTTTTTTTTCCTTTTATTCAAGTTTTGGAGTATAATTGAATTTAGGCATTAATTAAGTTATTTCAAGAAATCTAAATTTGTATTTTTGGGGAAGTAAATGCGAATTAGCTTTTTATCAGTTTTTTGTATAAATATTTTTGTATGTTTAATCTTAATTTTAAGTTTTGAGGGTCGGTTTATTCTTTTAATTTTTTTTCCTTTTTTCTTCTTTTTTCCTCCTTTTTTCCTTTTCTCCTTTTTATCTTCTTTTTTCTATAAATTATCGTTTGGAATCTTATTTATTTCTTTTAATTTTTTATATGTTTTATTTATTTAGATATTTTTGCGAGCATTAGATCTTATTTTAAGGATTTATTACATCGATTTTTCTGTAGCATTTTTCATCTTTTATAATAATAAAAATATATATTCAAATTCCCAGTATTTTGGGGGGGGTGATTGTAGGGTTAGATCTTACGTGTGCTTACAGTTTATTTTTGTGTATGATATAATTATTCTGAAGTAATATATTTAATCTTGATTTTGAATGTATGAATTTTGATTCTTTTTCAAGTTTGGGAACCATTTATTTAATTTTGATTTTTCTAGTACGGAATATTTTTGTATTTAAGTAAGGTTATTGTGTTAAGTAAGGTTATTGGTGTAGGCTTTAGTGATAGACCTTCCTTTAAGGAGTTATTGGATCGATTTTTTTCCATAGCATTTTTTATCTTTTATAATGAGGATATCAATCGAACTCTTTCTATTTCTTAGCATGATTGTAGGGTTAAGTCCCTAATGTGCTTGCAGTTTACTGTGGTTTCGTGTCCCTGATTTAAGAGCTTGTTACTATTTATATATTTAAGGATCTCTATTTTTTTTGAAGGCAAAGAAAGCATGGTTCTTTTATAGATTTTGCTGTTCTTGTTTTTGTGAGAATTTTCCATTTGACCTTAGGTGTTTTATTTTTGTTTTTTAATTCCCAAAAGTGTTTGGAGAGAGATGTCATGTTTTGTTTTTCTTTGTTATTGAAGGATGAGAGGTGATTGTAAAAGCGCTTTTTAAATACGTTCATAGTATTCCCAATATATTTTTTTTCATCCTTAGAATTTTCTAAGGATGAAATCGAACACATATATATCAGAGATTTCGTTAGACATTTATTGGCCATGGGGCATTGGTTGGGATTTCTACAGTTACAGAGGTTGCTGTCATAGGACGGACTTGTATTAGTGTTGGATTTATTTTTGCTGTGTATTTTCAATATTTTTGTGTTATGAATTTTGATTATTTTTTCTAGATTATTAGAACAGCTATAACTTAATTTTATGGTATTTTTATTAAAGATTTTGCTTAGAGGGTTATTTTGGGGAAAGTGCTTCTCTATTAATTTAAGAAATTTACGTCCCAGCTTGAAATTAACTGATTGGTTGAATGGAGGTTTATACCATATTATTTTCCTGCTTCTATATCTGCTTTTTGGACTTTTGAATTTTTCCACAAAACTGATTTTTGATGATTTATACCCGCTTTCATTAAGGATTCTATTATAAATTAACTCGTGATCAAATATCTCTTTGTTGGATGAGTGTGTGTTAATTCGACGTTCAACTGATGATGGGATGTGCTTAACAATGGATGGTGGGTGATTAGAGTTGGGGTTTATATATATTGGGTTAGCGTTGTTTTTCATGTAAGGTTGAAAAGTGTTCGATACTAGGTCTAATGTTATGTCTAGGAAGTCTACTTGTTTGATATTCTGGTTAATTACTATGTTAAGGCCAAAGGATTTAAAGACTCTATGGATTAATTTTCTGGTTTTATCAACCTTACCTCCAGTAGATTTATCAATTATCATCAGTCCGTTGTCCCTATACAGTCCTATCCTGCTCGTTTCTATTTCCTTATGTGCAGAATAATCCGGTTAGATCCGAACTATATATATATATATATATATATATATATACCGAAAGGTTAAAACCATGGTAATTTAATCGGCAGATTATTCTATTTTTAACACACACACACACACACACACACACACACACATATATATATATATATATATATATATATATATATATATAGTATATCGAGGCAGCAAGTAATTTTCTAAACATATTCTATTAAATATAAGAGACAATGAATGTCTATTATGTTTAATCATGAGCCGTTCTAAACGTCGTATTTTTGCTTTAATTTCAGTTGAAAATAAAGACAAAAATTCTCCAAAATTTGGATAATTATTTATTGGTTTTCTTCTAAGCTTTCGGCTCACATGAGCCATCTTCAGAGAGGTTGTTTAAACTGAAATATTATAAAATCCACCATCACCGACGATTTTATTTTGTGTTGACATAAAACTCCGCTTTGGCAACGGCAATAGTTACCAAAAATAATAAACGCAGTTCTTAAGTTTGCGATGCGGTTTTATGACGTCACACCGCGGGATAGCGCGAAATGACAACAAAACCATGTAGTCAAATGCAATGTAATATGTTATTTCCTGTTTTAAAGTTGATTTTATTGAGTGTTGGTTGTTTTGATTTGATGTACATGGTCTCCAATATCTGCAGGTTCCTTTTACTGTGTGTATGAGTAAGGATCACCGTATTGTTGACCAAAATCTGTCTGATATTACCTACATGTTTATGTTCTTCAGAGAAATGTTGTTTAATAGTACTATGATCAGAAAGATGACATGTAAGTCTACAGGAGAGCGTGGTTGTAGTAAAACCAATATATGTACTAGGTTTTTGAGTAGTATCAGAGATGCAATCTCTGAATAGGGATGTAAATTGGTACACTACATTGTTTTTTTGTAAAGAATTTAGTTTAGTGCTTGTTGGGTTATTATAGACTATGAGGTCAATTGTTTTAAACTTTTTATAATATATAATGAGTTTAATTTGATTATTACTTTCGACTGGTTTAACATTTCTACGTATTATGTTTTTGAGAGTTTTTTCATGTTGTTTATAATTATTATGTATTTGGTTGCAATAGTATAAGTTAATAGTGTTATGTTTATTTTGATGTAAACCATTATTATTAATATTATCATTATTGTTAGAGCTATTGTTAATTTTGTTGAGATAAATTTTAATTTGTTGATCAATAACGGAGTTAGGAAATCCATTATTGACTAGTGCTTGCTTAATGTTGTGTAATTCTTTATAAAATATAGATTTGGAAGAAGATATCATTTGTGTACGTTGAAGTAAGTTTTTTATAACAGCTAACTTATATCGTTGGGGGCATTCACTATTATAATTAAGAAGACACGAATTTATGCTACTTGGTTTCCTATATAGAGAAGTAGTAAATTTATGTGTGCTAGAATCAATGAATACATCAAGGAATGGGCATTTGTTATTAATATTAAGTTCTAATGTAAATTTGAGGACGGAGTGACTTTCAAATTTGTTTTTAAGATATTTAATTTCATCGATATTCTTAGCTAAAACAAAGATGCCATCTATGTATCTTACATATATAGAGGGTTTATTGTTGTCATTAATTATTTTATTTTCTAGATTTGCCATATAATAATTAGAAAAGAGGGGACCTAAAGGAGATCCCATCGCAATACCCTCTATTTGTGTATAAATATTGCCTAAGGGATCGTGAAAGGGTACTTGTGTGGTGCATGCTAATAATAGTTTTTTTAATATAGTAGGTTTAATATTGATTGATGGGAGAGTAGCATGGTTGTATACATCACGGATAATGATGTCAATTGTTTCTTGGACGGGAACATTTGTGAATAAGTTTTGGACATCCAAAGATGCAATCATTTGATTATTAGGTTTTACGGAATGGAGAATCTGTAAAAATTCGTCCGTGGAGTTAATACTATATTTAACAGGAAGATAGAGAGTAATTAGTTTATTAAGTGTTTTGGAAAGGTTATATATTGGTGTGGGTATTTGAGAAATGATAGGTCGGAGGGGATGATCTTTTTTATGGATTTTTACATTTCCATAAAGGTAGCCGGGCTGATAATCACCTATAATCTTTTGAAGTTTATAGGATCCTATTTCCGCATTGTTTGCAGTAATAAGTTTATTAATATGTTTTTTAAGTTGGGTTGTGGTATTACTAGTTAATTTTTTAAATTTATTATGATCGTCAAGAATGGCCTGTAATTTGGAGTGATATTCCTGTCTGTTTAAAATAACAAATGTATTGGTTTTATCGGCACGTCGGATAACAATATTTTTGTTATTTTTGAGATGTGTGGCTGATTTTATGAGAGGCATATTTATAATATCATTAGGATTTTTATGGTAACGGTGTTTGATTGATTCAGCTTTGAGTAATTCTTTTAAGCTTACCTGTGTAGTAATATGGTTGTCCTGTTCAAGTTGAAGTATTTGTTGGTATAAAGCTTCAATTTCCATTTGTTTAAACATTGAATTAGGTTTCTGTGCAACATGAAAATTTGGTCCGAGATTAAGGAATTCTATTTCATCTGGAGTAAGTTGGTAATCCGATAGGTTAATGAAGTTGTCATTGATGTTTGGTAAAAGTATTTTTCCTTTATATAATTTGTTTAGCTTTTTTTGGATGACTTGTTTATGGGATTCATGTTCCTTTTGTGTTGTATTGTATAATAAATCCAATATTTCCAAGTGAAAAATTCAAAAAACTTCAAGGAAGACTAACCATTCCTAGGAATGTTCTTGTTGTTGTTGGTGGTGGTGGGGGTCAGAGGGCAAAAACAACAGTTTTTCTGTCGTTACACACTTTAACTAACCGTTTAATAGCATTGATGATATCAAATGCGTTCTTTAGGATTTTCATATTACAGTAAAAAAGAAATATGCAGTTTGGAGTTGAAATTCCTTTTTCCAAATAAATTTGCATATTAAAAATATTAAACAGGGATTTGGGTTCACTCAGATATAATCTTTTCTATAAAAATTTTGTTAATTACCCAATTAAATTTACATATTATAAAATGCACACGTGGACAAACTTTGCCTTCAGTTAATCTTTGGTATTACGAAAAGTTTTGTTGGCCTCTCGGTGTACAAAGTTTTCTCCACTACAAAGTGTACATTTTGTTTCGACTTAGAAATGACAATGTCTTCTAGGGTGGTGTGGAAAGGAATGGAAAGTCTCTTTTCTTATATTTGTCGAATTGTGTGTGGCATGTAAGTGGGGTTAGTGATAAGGATATAACTCTTGCAAATTGTCTGTTGGAATTTTGAAAAGAGGAAGTTTGTGAGTAATAGAGTTGATTAATGATCTAGTCGATAATTTTGTAGACTGATTTAACATTAAGATATTGTACAGCTTTTTATGGCGTAGTGGCTGGATTTTTTGGGGGTTTAGTGAAGGAGAGAGTAAGGAAGTGTTAGGGTGGGGGAGAATAGGATTAGGTGCAATGAGGTGTGGACAGTAGTTATCATTTATTGGACCTATCTTTTTTTATTTAATTGTACATTCATACACATTTTTTTATTTTAACTCAATTTTTATAATTAATCTAATTTTGTGAATTTAACCTTAATTTTAAATTTATTTGCATCTTTACACACATACAAACACACACATATATATGTATGCATGCATATATATATGTGTGTGTGTGTGTAAAGAAGCAAATAAGTATACTGATATGTATGCACGCAGGTACACAGTAATATTTAAATATTTATCAAGTATTAATAGAAAATGCTCAATGTAATATAAGTAATATAACTAGTAAGTAATAATATAACTATGTAAGTAATATAATATAACTAGTAAATACATATTTCATCTGAATTTTGTTTTTTGGTACTGGCGTTGTTTAAGCTCGTTGTAAATTATAAATCTGGGATGTCATTTTTATATTTACCAAATTTATAATTGTAATTTCGTTTATACCGACACTAAAAAATAAATAAATATATATTAAAAACTTTAGGGTTTATATTTAACGTATGCTATAAAGAGGTAACTTTTGTTAACTTAATTTTTAATTTTTTTCAGTTTTAAATATTTTAAAAATGCACAGAATAATCTAATTTCCACGTGTTTTTTGGTTACAAACTGACTTTCAAATTTTACTATTTGAAGAGTTTTATTGGTTGTTTTTATAGCATATCAACCTCGGCGGGTCATTTATTGCCAACTAAATTTTTATTTATTTTATTGCTGCTAATGCCTTTTTCATTCAACAATTTACTGCTGTTTTTATATTAGTTTTGTGTCTAGTAATACTTTTTTCTTTTTCGAGTATCAAGATTCATTGGGATTTGTTTTTAAGGGCAGGGTCCCCAAGTCCTATCCTGTTATTTAACCCCTAACTGGATGGACGGGGCGGATTAATAGCTTTCCCAAGGGTACCATCGCTTAAGCGAATGCAGGGTATTCAACTGGAATTCGAACTCGGCTCACCGATTTCTCTTTCAGAGACGAGATCCACTGCACCACAACGCACATCCTTCACTATACGCTGACAGCACCTGGTATTCCCAAGTGGTCACCCATCTAAGTACTGACCAGGCTCAACGTTGCTTAACTTCGGTGATCGAGCGAGAACCGGTGTATTTAACGTGATATGGCTGTAACCCACTAATTGAAGAATATAGCCAAATAAAGTTCATATATTTTAATTAGATAAAATGAATGGAAAATATATTAAAACCTAAATTTTAATTAGGAATCACCACAAGCAAAATGTGAAGATTTTTTAAACTGTATTTGATAAGTAAAAACTGTAAAAAACATTGGAAAAGATTACCGAAATGGCTAGTCATTGAACACAATTTCTTAGATCATTTGCTAGATCATAATTAATGAAAATAAAAAATAGATAAAAGTGTCTATAACATCATAAAACTGCTGGGCACATATTACAATACAAAATGTATTAAATTTGCATTGTTTGTTGAAAATTGCACTAAACTACTGCACTATATCATAATATAGCTATATTGTTCAGTTTAATTTCTCTTTCATGTAAATGAAGATCTTATTTGATGGTGCAATGATTTTGTAATAACTTGCTTGTGTCATGCATTTTGTCCATTTTAAATTGGTAAAGCTTCAGTGAATTATAAAGTCTTTGTTAAAAGGCTTTCATTGATTACTGACATAAAATTCCAACGGTACAATTTTGAACTTAAACTTAATTTTTAAACTCGTCTCCTCAAAAAAAAAAATTAATTTAATAATTTATAAAAAAAAAATATTAAGTTTTATTATTTACCATGTAAAATCATAACTTTCAAATTGACAGCAATATTTTTTTAATCGTATCACCCCGAGCAAGGCGGTAACACCACTGATGTGCAGAGGGCTATGTAATAGTGAAAAGATTGGAAAAGAGAAAGCTGGAAACCACATCCTAAACAGGGAACAAGGGATGAGCCTCTTAACCTGTTCTATAGACGTGGGTGGAGTGTGAAGCGGGCGATAGATAGATCTATCTACTCTAATTGAAAAAAAAAACAAAGTGAGAAGATTGGAAAAGAGAAAGACCGAAAACCACATCCTAAACAGGGAACAAGGGATGAGCCTCTTAACCAGTTCAATAGACGTGGGTGGAGTGTGAACCGGGCGATAGATAGATGTATCTACTCCAATTGAAAAAAAAAACAAAGTGAGAAGATTGGAAAAGAGAAAGCAGGAAACCACATCCTAAACAGGGAACAAGGGATTAGCCTCTTAACCAGTTCAATAGACGTGGGTGGAGTGTGAACCGGGCGATAGAAAGATGTATCTACTCCAATTGAAAAAAAAAAACAAAGTGAGAAGATTGGAAAAGAGAAAGCAGGAAACCACATCTTAAACAGGGAACAAGGGATGAGCCTCTTAACCTGTTCAATAGACGTGGGTGGAGTGTGAACCGGGCGATAGATAGATCTATCTACTCCAATTAAATATCAAAATAGTTTTCAAATTGAACTGCACCACTGGTTTTGCATCCGGTTTTTTATTACATTACTCGGTATTTTTTTATTTTTATTTTTATTTTTTATTTTTTTGTTTTTGTTTTTTTTTTGTTTTTTGTGGGGATGTGCGTTGTGGTACAGTGGATATCGGCTCGGAACGAGAAACCGGGGAGCCGAGTTCGAATTCTAGTTGAATCCATTGTATTCACTTACGCGTAAATACCCTTGGGAAAGGTATTAATCCGTCTCTACCTTTCAGTTATAGGTTAAATAGCAAGACAGACTGGGTTATATAGCCTTGGCCGGCAACTAGTCTACCACAGAAAGCAATGGCAACCTACTGCGGGATAATCTTCTGCCCAGTCAGTCATGTCTCTTTCGCGACATGATCGCCCAAGCGTGTATCACGTATGGCACTTAACTGACTGACTGAATATAATAGTTGGATTCATGATTAAGGCTTCTACTAGTCATAAAGTGGGGGATCAGTTTTCTATTGCTATGAAGTAACAAACCGATCCCCCATTAATTACTACATAATAATATAATACGGTTCTTCTCCCTCTAGCTATGAGTCAAATAACAGGACAGATTGGGTTCTATAGCCTTGGTCGGCAACCAGTCTACCGCAGAAAGCAATGGCAACCTACTGCGGGATAATCTTCTGCCCAGTCAGTTATGTCTCTTTCGAGACATGATCGCCCAAGCGTGTATCACGTATGGCACTTAACTCACTGACTCGGTATTACCAAGCGGTCTCTCATGCACCATAAATTAAATAACTTGTTGACTGAATAAGGACGCAATGAATTTCTAAGAGGATTTCGGAAAGTTTTGCATCTCAATGTTGAGATGCAAAACTCAACGGAGCTGAATGTGCAGGAGGCTGGGGTCGCTATTCATGTATCCCTTTGATCTGGCTCAATATCGTTTTTAAAGCGGGATTACCATTGGATAATTTAAAAATTGTATAGTCTTCTTGACCACTGACATACTGACGGCGATATTTTTAAGACACTCTTTTTAGTGTTATAAGGTTTGGAATTCTCTGGAACAAATATTCCGTAAAGCGATTTCTGCAAAATGGCCATAAGCAGAAAAACATAACAGAATGAATTTGAAAGATGACATGTGATTATGGAAAACTAGATATTATATATTTCTATCTGAATAATGAGGCTATGAATTTCCATAAACAAGTCTGACAGTGCAATGGATGGTGTAATGGATATCGACTCCGAATGGGAAATCGGAGGACCGATGTCGAATCTCAGTCGAATTCGCCTCATTCACTTACGCGCATACGGTTGAGAAAGGTTTTAATATATCTCTTCTCCATCCAGGTATAGGTTGAATATTAGGACAGATTGGGTTCTATAGCCTTGGTTGGCAGCCAGTCTACAGCAGAAATCAATGGCAACCTACTGCGGGATAATCTTCTGCCCAGTCAGTCATGTTTCTTTCGAGACATGATCGCCCAAGCGTGTATCACGTATGGCACTTAACTGACTGTACGCCCTGCGTACTAATAGTATTCCTCCTGTTTGGACTGAAATCCTTAAAAAAAATTTAAAGTATGATTTGTAGGACTTGGATGATGCCATAAAGAAGAGCTGGTTGCTGATGTACTGCTGTGGCAATCAACTCAGGGTAAAATATTTGAGTGAGAGAGATCTAGTGTAATTTATAGTCAACATAACCCTACTAGACCCCACTCTTTTGCTGTTGGAAAAGCTAAGTACGACAGCCAATTCTACTGCAACCGTTTCTTTTCACACTCTCATGGCCTATGGAAGTCCCATCCGTATAAATTGCTTCCCTGATAACAACAATCTCCAAAAATTCAAATTTAATGCAAATCACCATCTTCTATCATCTTGAATCCCGTTCATCTTTTGCGCTTTCCTCAAGACCAACTGTACACGGCTTTCTCTTTTACTATAACCCCCACCCCTGGGATTTAGTGGCGGTCCCACCTTGCTTCAAGTGAACTGTTTTATATATATATATATAAGATAGTCTTGCCATTTGTTTGAAGTATTGTGCATATTAGATGCATGGTTAGGTCTTGAAGTGTGTCACAATGCGTTTAGTAAAATAAAGGAAAGAAGTTGTTGGGTATTACCTATTTATTATACATTAATATTTCGAGATCAATATCTCATCTTCAGTTTATTAAAATTGACCGACAAAGTAGTAAGCTTTTTATTAAATATTTATTTTGCTGACATAGAGATTTCGTTTTCGGGCAATAATCGAGGATGTTTTTTGCACACATCTTTTACCTCAAGGGGTAGATATTTCTATATGTATCGAGAATATTTTATATTTTTTTATTATTTTTTAGTCATGACCAGCATATTTTGGACACTTCATACTTGGTTATATATATATATATATATATATATATATATATATATATATAAAATAAAATAAATTTCGAAGTTCAAAACCGTTGAATGATCATTTCAACATGAAATCCCTAAGAAAGATTTCACATCTCATCGGCAACGATCAATATTCAAAATGAAATAAAAAATGAAATAAAAAATTAATATTTTACCGGCGGAAGTTCAAAATTTTACGTCACAAAAAAATAGCAATCAATGTCTATTTTTAGATTTTGGACAACATTATTTTTAGATTGAGTTGTAAGTGAAAAATTTAAAAGTTTGGCTTTTTCTAGCTTTACAAAGGGGAAGGGGGTAACGGAAGAAATAGGAAGTGGTGTTTGGCTGAGCTAAACACAATGGAATGAGAGGGAGAAAAAGTAAAAAGAAAAGAAAAAAGAAAAAAGAAAAAATTCATATTCGTAGAGACGCTAGGGACGTGCTAACAAATCTAGCGTTTAAAAATGGGTTAAAGTATTAGAAAAAATATTTTTAGAAAAAACTTTATTTGGGGGAAAAAGCTGATATATGACTGATTTAAATTTAATTAAATTCATCTAATTAATTATTTATTTAATTATAAACCTAGATTTAAATTAAAATAAAATTAATAAAATTTATTAAATAATTTTTTAGAAAAATTAAAAATTTTTTTTTAAAAACTTAATTTTTTTTTTTTTTAAATATTTAAAAAAAACTGTTTTAGGTTCTGGGAAAAATATATATACATACTTGCAGAAAAAATTGGGGGTTAAGTTAGTATAAGTATCCTTACTTCATAAAAAGTAGATATTAATAGGAGAAAGGAGAGTATCATTTCAAAAACCGCGAATTAAGTATATAATGTTCATTTTTTGTCTGCAAATGTAATTATTTTGAAATTATTAAGTAATAAAGTGACATGTAATGCCACAGATATTGAAGACAAAATGAACAAATGCAAACAACGAGTATAACTAAAACATTTTTTAAACGGATGCCAGAAGAGAGCCTAGGTGTTAAAAACATTGCTTAAAACTATCAAATCTATGAACTTGTGGAGACCCATGATCACCCACGTCTTGAGAGCACTATTCATCATCATCATCATCATCATCATCAGTGCTTATGCTGCTTGAATTTTCGAGAGTAGGGGGCACCCGAGGGCAGAAGAAACACACTTGGATTCATCAGCTTCATGATCCTTTTCAGGTAACTTGGTGAGGCCTATCTTCTCTCCAAAAATTTCACCAGCAGCCGGAAACCACGGAGTTTAATTAATGTTGGGATTTTATCACTTTAATTTCTATTTTTAGTGGATACTCGTATTTGAATAGAAGCTCCGTTGATATCTCAAACATTATATAATATTATCGTTTACCAGCTAGAATAATCAAAACGTCTTATTAAAAAAATCTAACAACCATTCCCTCTACCAAGAAAGTGGTCCTGAGTATGACGGTAAATTGCATCCAACAGAAAGGCCTCTGATTAGGAGGTTGTGATGAGCATAGGACCACCTCTTAATTTTTGTTGTTCCCAGGTCCAACCTGACCCGGAGTGGTAGCACCTATTAGGGTCCTAACTATGGGCAAATAGTTAACCCCAAAACTGGGGTCAAAACACTATGAAAGTATAAAAATGCACTTTTATAGAAATATATACATAAAAATAGACTTTTATAGGAAAATTTGGATTTTTGGAGGAAAAATATTACTAAAAATATATTTTTGAAGGAAAAACGGTCCTACCGTAACAAATCTTTTGAAGGATAAAAATTATTGCCGTAATAAATTTCTGAATACAAATCTAGAACACATCTTCAGTTTTCTAAAATAAAAAAAAATTAAAAACATTCATCAAAATGTGACTAAATAAACTTTTTCACTATAACCAGACATGAAAAAGAATACCTTAAACCTAACTCAGAGGTTGATATGCCATTAAACAAAACTCAAAATCAAAATCTACACAGAAAGACACGGGTTCGAATCCTGCCAGGGGGCGTATATTTTTCTTTATTAAGATTTCTCGAACATTCCGACTGTTACATGAATATTAGGTGCATAATTTCTAGATAGATACAACTTATCAGTCAAGATGACCTCTTTTTTTTTAATCATCTCACCCCAAGCAAAGCATTCTACTGCTACTGTTGCGCAGGGGGTTACATATGGGAAAGTGATGAGAAAGAGTGGTTAGTTATAGAAAAGATCAGGAGGAGAGTAATAGACGGATAAGAATACCGAGGATGGGAGTGGAGTATATGAAAAAAGAGCTTGAGAGAATGGATGCGAATTAGTGAGATAGGAGATGTCTATTGACCTTACATTTAAATTAAGTATATAGAAAGGAATTCCGCAGGTGAGAGATGCGATAAAAGAACCTGTTAGAGTAGAAATTGCGTTTACATTTTATCGGTTTCACTGTAAAAGGTTGGGACCTAGTTGCTAATCTAGTAGCTCGTGTAAATTCATACCTAGGAGACACCAGTGACCTAAGATCATTAGGGCAGAAGCCCTGAAAGTATTTATAGAAGAGGCACAGGAAAGCAGGTGAGATAGCAACTGCAGCTGAGCTGCCATGTGCGTATCGATCACATTACTGATTCTTTGTTGGATTCTGTTAAGAGCCCCAAGGAATAGCTGCCATGTGCGTATCGATCACATTACTGATTCTTTGTTGGATTCTGTTAAGAGCCCCAAGGAATAGCAGGGGCATCCGACCAGATGTGGCAACAGTATTCAATACACAGGCGGATGGTATATTTATATATGTGCAGGATGGACTCTGACGGGAAAAACTTCCTGGCTCTGCACAGTGAACCGACCTTCTTAGCAGCGGATTTAGCAATGGATTCGATGTAGTCATTCCACTTGAGGGTCACTGAGAGTGTGAGCCCAAAGAGGCGTAGTGTTTTACTCTCGGGGAGGCAAGCCTGTTCCATGCTAATGGGGAAGGGTAGGAGCGATTGTCTATGGTTAATAGAGAGCAGCTTCATTTTGGAAGCATTAAATACTGTTGCTGACAATTTGATTGAACTTTCTGTGAGAAGAATTAGATCCCGATACCAGTCAACTGAAATTAGTACCGCCCAACCACAATATAACGGTAATAAAGAATAAATAAAATGGTACACAAAAATTACTCAAGTTTAAAAATAAAACGAACACAAATAAACACAATACCAAACGCTACCCAGAGACGACATGATAACCGATACACTCTACACGGAGACGATTAAAACCTGATAAATGTGAAATAGCAAAGGCATCGTTCCAGAAAATGTTGCAGCTGGCAATCATGCAAGAAGATAAGGTCATCATCATTGCACATGGTTAAAAAACCAACACGATAACATGGCGTCTATGTGGTGATTTTCGTAGATTGAACGCCAACAATGTCCATGATAGATACCCGATCCCACATATACACGATTTTGCAATACGTCTTCAAGACTTTTGACTTTTCTCGAAGCTAGACCTGGTGAAGGTGCATAAACATGTACCAGTTGCTGAAGACGATAACAATAAAACTTCTCTGGCGACGCCGTTCGGATTATACGAGTTTTTGTGAATGCCTTTTTGGTTATGTAATGCCACTCAGTCCTACCTGTCATATATAACGATGTTTTATTCGGAAAAAGAACACGTGAAGGACACAGACTACATCTGAAACAAGTCTTTTAAAGGCTTTCACATTTAGGACTTTAAGTTAAAACCCACAATTTTGGAGAGCCAAAACTAAATTTCCTTGAACATGAAACTGACCAAAAACATAGAGGCAAATACAAACTTTCTGCAAACAACGACACTAAGATTTAAAGACCTTACCATCTATTGCAGAAGATTTATACTCAATTGTTTAGTGATAATATTACCCTTGACGAATCCACTAAAAAGCAAGAACAAAGAGATTACGTTAAAAGAAGATACATTAGTAGCATTCAACAACGCCAAAAAAACATTCAGCAATCTTTATTAAGTTTTACCAGTTCAATTTACCTGTTCATAAAAGATAGCGAGAAAATTAAAATCACCTTTACAAAATATGGTTCATTAAAAACTACAGGAATGGTAATGCATCAAATCTATGACAAACAAATCACATCCCTCTCGTTCTTCTCCGCTAAACTAAATAAGGCAGAAATTAAGCACAGCCCCTTTTAACAATAAATCTTTTTCTCAAACATTTTCAATTCTTTCTGAAAGACAGATATTTCACCATATATCAGACCATAAACTATTAATATAGGCATTACATTCACACATACTGACAAATATCATCCACGTAAAATCAGACACGTGAATTACATTCCCCGATTCTCATTAGACATCAGATATTTGATAGGTCAAGAAAATATAGTGGAATATAAATTATCACGTACTACAATTGCTTCTTTAAATTATCGAACCGTGAATTGATTGCGAAAAAACAAACCACAGACACTTCACAACAAGAAGTATAACAAAGTACATCAATAGAAGTAATTCACTTACCAGTTCAATTTACCTGTTCAATTTACCTGTTCAGGATGCGCGTTGTGATGCAGTGGATATCGACTCAGAACGGGGAACCGACTTCAAATTCCAGCTGAATTCCTTGCATTCACTTACGCCCAAATACCCTTGGTAAAAATATTAATCCTGATGAGACATTGTTCTTTCAATGACGAAACAAAATATAAAATTTTATAGAAGTTCGTATTTTGCACGTGTTCTACGAAATAATATATATATATATATATATTAGACAAAATGGACAATCTTATGAAAAAAGCGTTTCACCTAACTAGCGTATCCTCTTCATTTTCTGCAGTTTAAAATGAAAGAAAGTCAAAACTGTGTGCTGGGAAATCCCGTGGAATATCTGATGATAAATGAGTATCATAAATCAAATTTATGGTGCAGTAAATATCGGCTCGGAACGAGAAATCAGGGACCTGAGTTCGAATTCCAGTTGAATTCTTTGCATTCACTTCCGCACAAATAATCTTGGAAAAGGTATTAATCCGTTTCTTCCCAGTTATGAGTTAAATAATAGGAAAGATTGGGTTCTTTTTTTTTTTTTTTTTTTTTTTTTTTTTTTTTTTTTTTTTTTTTTTTTTAATAGCCTTGGTTGGCAACCAGTCTACCGCAGAAAGCAATGGAAACCTACTGCGGGATACTCTTATGCCCAGTCAGTCATGTATCACGTATGCCACTTAAGTGACCTGTTCAATTGTGATACAAAATTTTATTGCGACATTTCATAAACTCAGTCACGACTTTATACACCCAAATTTGAGACAGCAAATATTCCAACACTTCTATAGTCTCACCCAGAAAAATACCCCAACACTTCTATAGTCTCACCCAGAAAAATACCCCAACACTTCTATAGTCTCACCCAGAAAAATACCCCAACACTTCTATAGTCTCACCCAGAAAAATACCCCAACACTTCTATAGTCTCACCCAGAAAAATACCCCAACACTTCTATAGTCTCACCCAGAAAAATGTGCAACTGCGAAATTAATTATTAAACGTTTTGTCTGCCCAAACGTCAACTGATATAAGAAATTGGACAAAACCTTGTTTTATCCAGAACAAGATAAATAAGCACACTAAATTACCTGCAAGCACATTCCGTACACCTGATGCAAGATTTATCAACATACATGTTGAAATTGTAAAACACTTACTTTGTTATCGAGTATATACGTATATGTTTACTATCATAGATAGGTTTATCCGCTGGTCTGCTACAATGGCAAACTAAGATATAACAGTCGACAAAACTATCTTCACAGACTGGCTTGCAATATTTGGAGTACCTTCAGTACTCAAAATAGAAAAATAAGCCCACTTTTCGTTTACATCATTTTGAGAGCTCAATCACTTACAAACAAAAACAAAATTGATTGGCTAGAGACTTTACCCATGGTATATTTTTTATAATCATTTCACCGCAAGAAAGGCAGTTTTACTGCCACTGGTGCACAGGTGGTTACATAGAAAGAAAGTGATGAGAAGAAGGAACAAATTATATGGAGTATCAGAGAATGGGTAAGACAATGACGAGAATACTGGTGTAAAGAGAACTGACGATAGTAGAGAGGACGGAGAAAAGAACATGAGGGAAAGGATGCGAGTCAGAGAGATAAGAGATGACTATTGACGTTACATTTAAATTCTTGGAGATTGTAGCTGTCAGTGAAGCAGGTCTACCGAAGGAAATTCCACAAGCGGGAAGTGCGAGAAAAGAAGCTGTAGAGTAGAAGTTGACGTTACATTTTATTGGTTTCACTGTAAAAGGGTAGGAATTAGTGCCGAGTCTAGTAGCTCGACTAAGTTCATGCAGATGGGGGCACCAGTGGGCTAAGCTCATAGGAGAAGAAGCCGTGAAAGTATGAGTAGAAGAGGTAGAGGGAGGCCACATTACGCCAGTGAGAAAGTGACTGTAGCTGTGCTATTAAGTCGGGATTGATCACATTCAATATTCTCCGTTCGATTTTGTCAAGAACTCTGAGGTGAGGAAAAGGGGAACCCGACCAGATGTGGCAGTAGTATTCAATACACGGGCGGATGGTAGAGTTACATGTGTAGGATGGATTCATACGGGAAAATCTTCCTGGACCTGCACAGTGAACCGAAATTTCAAGCAGCAGATTTAAATATGGATTCAATATAGTCATTCCACTTGAGCTTTGCTGAGTGTGTTAGGGCGAAGAATCGCAGTGTTTTGATTTTGGGGCGACTAGCCGAGAAGTTATGCCTGGATTTGTCACCGGAGGCCTCCATTTAAACAATCTAAGGTACGCAGATGATACAGCGCTAATAGCAGACACAGAAAGGAAACTACAAGACCCCCTAGAGAAGGTAGCTGAAGAGAGTGATAAGAAAGGACTACACATAAACTGCAAGAAAACCAAATGCATGGTCATCAGTAAAAAGGGCAGCCCAATATGGCCAAATACAAGTCGGGGATACTAAAATCAAGCAGGTACAAAAATTTAAATACCTCAGAAGTGTTATAACAGAAGACGGAAAGTGCAAATTGGCATGGCGAAGGAAGCATTCCAGAAGTTGAGTAAAGTATTAAGAAACAGGACAATTTTGCTAGAAACAAAGAAGAGTGTACTGGATTGCTATGTGATATCAGTTATTCAATATGGCAGTGAATGCTGGACAATATAATCAAAGATGAAAGAAAAACTTGAAGCAACTGAATCGTGGTTCTATAGAAGGGCGATGCGAATATCATGGATTGAGCATGTGAGCAATGATGAGGTTTTGGAAATGATGGAAACGAAAATGAAATTAATACTGAGCATCAGGAAGAGACACCAGAAACAGGGAGACGTGAAAAGCCATGATCGCCTACATCCTGAAGTAACAGAGCACATAGAAGAAGAAGAAGAAGAAGAAGAAGAAGAAGAAGAAGAAGAAGAAGAAGAAGAAGCCTGTTCTTTGCTACGTTTATCAATCATAAAAATTGTAAAAGAGAACTTGGGTCGCACAATTGCTGAAATCATTTTCGAAACAGGATTGACTCTATCTGGGTAATACTGTGATGACAACACGAACATTTTACCTGCAACAACTTGCAAATTGAAATAAAGAATGTCATCATTAATCTAATCGGAAAACAAAACAAAATTTTATCCCTACCAAATGCCATTTGCACCAGCACATACATATTTATGACGGCGTAAAAAAATCCTTATGTTCAGACGACTCGTCCAAAGACATTACCAGAAAGGACAAATATCTCACCATCATGAAAATTAGAAAACATGATAATATTGCAAGCGGTAGGAGTAAGCCAGATTATATCGATAACTAATCCCTACAAGAGCAACAAACAAATACAGGTGATTAAAATTTCACTAAAAGGATGAATAAACAAACAGGCAAGAAAGCAGACGGCACCCCACCAGAAACGATAACACAGAGGGATGTTATAACAAGAGACATACGATTACACCAAAACATTACAAAACATATTAAATTAAATAATTCGTCCATATCATTAGAATAAATTACTAATTATATGGAGGGGGCTTTGTCTTTTCAATTAAAATATATAATAAAATAACAAAATAACTACATAAAAATTAAAACACGTCTACAATATAATTATGAACCAATTATACGCAATAAAGTGCTTAAATCTTAAAACACCAATTAAACCGCACAATACAAAAGCATAGAATTAGTTATCATAATTTAGGTAGATATCGCTAAAATATTGCATGGACGTAGTAGTAGACATACTACGTAGTTTTCTAGGGCAAATTTGGAATAAATTAAATGATATAAGTGTGGAGTTGATTTCTTAGAAAAAAGGTATAAACATCACGATGTCTGACCCCCAAAAAGAGACTCATAAATGTTATCAAGATCTACAGCATTCTAGCTACCGATATTAATACCCTGGTCCCGTCCAAATGCATAAGCAACGCTCAACTCAGCACGGACCAAAATACAAAGAGACCGCCTCAGACTACGGAGCCCAACTTTTCACAGTAAGAAGTAAATTTTACTTTATCCACGTTACTACTATGCTCGCATAAACATACTGAGTTTTTCACAGAAGCACACATGTAACCACATTTCACATTTATCACATACGCAGAAGATACAGTTTATATTCCACCTAAGAACTTCACTAACAACTAAAAAAAGGACGTTAATAATTCAATACATTCAACTGACTACTTGTATTCTTGTTGTTTTATAAAATGAATATTCTTTTTAATACTACATCCTCTTTTCATGCTGGATTTTATAATTTCCATGATAGTTGACGGCGTCATGAGCAGTCTCGCAACAATATTTTAGTTTATTGTATCGTATTCTGACACACCAAATTTTGAGGTTTAACAAAAACAGGAGTAGACGGATTTCTACAGAATATCTAGAAGCATTAACTATAAAATCAATCAAAGCAAAATCAATTAAATTTTGGATCAAATATGCAATGTATATTTGGTAGCTAAAACAGAAAATCTCTACTTATTTATAAATGGAACATTGTCTATGTGTGTGTGTGTGTGTGTGTGTGTGTGTGTGTGTGTGTGTGTGTCCGTTAACTATAGACTCCGAAACAGCTGAACCGATTTTCTTGAAAATTTACACAGTTGTACTATAAGCGTCTGCGAGTGTTCTTAGCTAGGTTTTGTGTCGAGGTACCCCCGATAAATAACGATAATCGAAAAAATCGGGTTATGGAAGGAGTGGTCCGATTTTAATCAAATTATGATACACTCATAGACAAAGACATAAGAAATGATATTCAGAAGTTTCAAGGTTGCAGTTCTTACAATAGTGCAGGAAATCGATAATACACACACACACACACACATGCACACACACACACACACACACACACACATGCACACACACACACATATATATATATGTATATATATATATATATATATATATATATATATATATATATATATAAGGCAAGATGTTTGTGTGTGTGTCTGTTTATCTGTCTGTATGTCCTTTATACAAATCCACAATTTTTATCCGATTCTCACCAAACTTCACACAAATATCATTTAGACGTCTAGTCAGGTCAGGAGTGACTCATTTCTTCCAATTTCTCTCCGATATTGGAACTCGATACCCCGATATCCAATCAGGTCTGATCAAGATCAGGATTTCAGCCATTTTATCGTGGTTCTTTTTTTTTTTTTAATCGTATCACCCCAAGCAAGGCGGTAATGCCACTGATGTGCAGGGGGCTACGTAATAGTGAAAACATTGGAAAAGAGAAAGCCGGAAACCACATCCTAAACAGGGAACAAGGGATGAGCCTCTTAACCTGTTCAATAGCAGAATTTGTTTTAAATTGGTAAAATTATAGTTTTTAGACTTAAACATGAGTAGATCTTCTCAGACGACTTATTTTTCCCGATATCGGAAATCGATACCTACGGTTTCGCTTTAACTGGAAACAACTATTGCTTTTTAGTGTTTCGTGACAATGTCGAAAGAGTCTAAGCTCCAGGACCATGGATTAGCTTTAAAGCTTTCATTACACCCGAGCAACGTCAGGCTATACTGCCAGTTTAATTATATAAAAAATAGTACTTACTCAAATACGAGTATACATTGAAAATAATGTATAAACAAATAAATCAAACTGGAAACAACTATTGTTTTTTAGCCTTTCGTGCCAACGTCCAAAGAGTCTGAGCACCATGAACATAGATTAATTTTAAAGCTTTCATTACACCCGATCAACGCCGGGCTATACTGCTAGTTCTTCATCTACAGCGCGAAGCAAAATCAATAATATATATATATATATATATATATATATATATATATAAAAGGCAAGATGTGTGTGTGTGTGTGTGTGTGTGTGTGTGTGTGTGTGTGTGTGTGTGTGTTTATCTGACTGTATGTCTGTATTTTTTTCAGCCCTTTTATTTTAGTTTTTGCTTCGGCTTGTCTCTAAGTAGGTATAATTGTAGTTCTTAATCTCAGCCATGATACCATTTACTCAGAGGACTTATTGAGCCTTCAAAATTCAGTTTACGACGATAAAAACTTATTTGATATCGATATCAGGAAATCAGAATTTGACTTACATCCAATCATTTTTCTTTCAGCCTACGGTTTCGCTTTAACTGTAAACAATTATTGCTTTTTAGTCTGTCGTGCCAACGTTTAAAGAGTCTGAGCTCCAGGACCATGGATTAGTTTTAAAGCTTTCATTACACCCGAGCCATGCCGGGGTATACTGCTAGGATGAAATAACAAAAAATTACGTGTGAAAATACGATGCTTTAAAAACTAAAATTATGTGTGAAGACGTGAAGACGGGATATTTGAGAAACAAAAATACCGATATACCTGACACAAAGCAATATGTCAAGATTTCATACGTAAAGTCATGTAATCGGCAGAAATTCTTTCATAATTACGAGGGTCATTCAATAAATAAGGTGAATTTTTCGGTATAAGGACTTCTACGAGGGTCATTCAATAAATAAGGTGAATTTTTCGGTATAAGGACTTCTACGAGGGTCATTCAATTAAATAAGGTGAATTTTTCGGTATAAGGACTTCTAATACAGATAGAAGCTTACTTTTCTTTTAAATTTTTTTCCTTTACTTTTTTCCTTTACTTCTTTTTAAATTTTTAAAATTTTTTTGCAGATTGAAAAAAAGACTTTCAGAGTTTTGGAGATTAACAAAGATGGCCGACCAAGAAGCATACTCCAGGATTGAACAGAGGTCAGTTATCAAGTTTTTGGTTGCTGAAGAGTGCAATCCAGTTGAAATCCATAGGAGAATGTCAACTGTGTATGGTGCCATATGTTTCAGCTAAAAGAATGTCTACAAGTGAGCTAAATTTTTTAAAGTGTTAAGGATGAAGACAGGCCTGGGAGGTCTACAGAAGTAAGGTCTACTTAGGTGATCGAATCAGTCAATGACCTCATTCAGTCTGACAGAAAGGTGTCAGTAGATGACATTGCAAGGACTTTGAGCCTATCTGTTCGGACAACACACAAAATTGTCCATGATGACCTTGCCTACTCGAAGGTCAGCTGTCGGTGGGTGCCAAGTATGCTTACTGCAGAGCACAAACAGAAGAGGGTCGGATTTTCTCAGCAGTGACTCTCCCGCTTACAGCTCAGACATTGCCCCTTCAGACTTTCACCTGTTTGGTCCCTTGAAAGCGTTCACGAGAGGCACGAAGTTTGAAAGCGACGATTAAGTCAAAACTGCTGTGAGCAATTGGTTCAGACATCAGTCCAAAGATTTTTACGCTGAGGGAATACGGAAGCTTGTGCACATATGGGAAATGTGTGACACTTCTGGAAGACTACGTTGAAAAATAAAAAAAAAGTATTCTTCTATATGTATACCGAAAAATTCACCTTATTTATTGAATGACCCTCGTAGAAGTCCCTATACCGAAAAATTCACCTTATTTATTGAATGGCCCTCGTAAAAGTCCTTATACCGAAAAATTCACCTTATTTATTGAATGACCCTTGTAGATGTTCTTGTACCGAAAACTTCAACCTATTTATTGAATAACCCTCGAAAAAGGCCTTATACCGAAAAATTCACCTTATTTATTGAATAACCCTCGTAGAAGTCCTTATACCGAAAAGTTCACCTTATTTATTGAATGACCCTCATAGAAGTCCTTATACCGAAAAATTCACCTTATTTATTGAATGACCCTTGTAGATGTTCTTGTACCGAAAACTTCAACCTATTTATTGAATGACCCTCGAAAAAGGCCTTATACCGAAAAATTCACCTTATTTATTGAATGACCCTCATAGAAGTCCTTATACCGAAAAATTCACCTTATTTATTGAATGACCCTCATAGAAGTCCTTATACCGAAAAGTTCACCTTATTTATTGAATGACCCTCATAGAAGTTCTTATACCGAAAAGTTCACCTTATTTATTGAATGACCCTCATAGAAGTCCTTATACCGAAAAATTCACCTTATTTATTGAATGAGCCTCGTATCAATGAAAACTCCCAGATTTGGACAATAAGCATTCAAATTGGCACCAGAGACTAGGACCGAAATCGAGGTAAAAAACTTTGGTTGAAAAAATTTTCTTTGTTTAAATTAATAGTTGCTGCTGTTCAAGTTCAATACCAGAAAGTCTGTATCGATCTATTAAACGATTAAATCGATATATTGAATTTGGAATCGTGATGTATAGCAAGCTAATTGCACAGAATATTTTCACAGCAATTTTTTTACATAACTCCCTCATTCTTCAATGCGTTTAATTCAATGTTGAATATTAATTACAAACGTTCGAATATTACTGAATGTTTAAAAATGTTATCGTTTCGATCAGTCTTGTTTATTTCTTAAATTTTCAGAAGGTTGACGAATTTATGTGTTATTTTTTATGCTAATTAAAGTTTTACTTAAGTGTTTTATTCCATTATTTATTGTGAATCAACGGATAGCAAGTTTTTTCAATTTTTCCCAAATTCATTAGTAGGCTCCTTATTGATTCTTTCTCTCGATACGCCAAAGCCCATTGCCATAGAAAAATGTCCCAAAACTACTTTCGTTTCAGAATTTTAACAGAACCATTCCTGACGTCACCTAATATTTTCTAATAATTGTCTTCAAAATATCTATTTCAGGATTTATTATTGGAGGCCACAATCTGAACAACATAAGATACGCGGACGATACAGTACTGATTGCGGACACGGAAAGGAAACTGCAAGATCTCATACAGAAAGTAGCAGTGGAGAGTGACAAGAAGGGACTACAAATAAACTTTAAGAAAACTGAGTGCATGGTCATCAGCAAAAGATACAACCCAAAATGCCAAATACAGGTGGGGGATAACAGAATCAAACAAGTCCAAGAATTTAAGTACCTAGGAAGTGTTCTAACAGGAGATGGAAAGTGCGACACGGAGATCCGAAGGCGAATTGGCATGGCAAAGGACGCGTTCCAGAAGATGAGCAAAATACTAACACACAGGAAGATTTCAATAGAAACGAAGAAAAGAGTGCTAGACTGCTACGTGATGTCAGTTCTTCAATACGGCTGTGAATGCTGGACAATATCATCGAAAATGAGGACAAAACTAGAAGCGGCCGAAATGTCGTTCTACAGAAGGATGCTACGGATATCGTGGACTGAGCATACAAGCAACGACGAAGTGTTAGAAAGAATGGCAACAAAAAGGAAATTGATGCTGAGCATCAGGAAGAGACAACTGAAGTTCCTGGGACATGCAATGAGGAAGG
Source organism: Ascarosepion bandense (assembly GCA_037127315.1). NCBI lineage: Eukaryota > Metazoa > Mollusca > Cephalopoda > Sepiida > Sepiidae > Ascarosepion > Ascarosepion bandense. The sequence goes on from JBBBDQ010001775.1 coordinate 6,961,344, forward strand.
AGAACCTGGAGAACCTGATACTGACTGGTCAGATAGAAGGAAGGAGAGACAGAGGAAGGCAGCGGATAACATATCTGCAGAGTCTGATCAGGTGGATGACGGAACGGGGGTTGCCAGGAGCAACAGGAGCAAACATACTAAGAGCCACAAGGGATAGAGAGACGTGGAGATCCATGATCGCCTACGTCCTGAAGGGACAGGGCACATAGAAGAAGAAGAAGAGTAAAGAGAAAAGAGAAGCAAATGGCAGTCTTTATCCAGCAAGAATTCTGTACAGTAATAGTCCAAAGAATGGCACCGCGATAAACTGTTTGCCGTGAATCAAATATTTACTTTCTGCAAGATTTTTGGAAAGCAAATGTCCGGAGACCTGTCAACATAACGCAAGATCGTTCCTTTGTCTTACGATCAGGCAACAGTTCTTACTTTTGCTGGTGAAACTTCATTCAGGTTTTGCATAAATCAGGTTTACGAACCCGTAAATGATTTGCGTTTGGAAGGCACTGTTTGGTCTTTCAAGGACGGTGACGCATTCCATAACTCTGTTGGGCGCGATACATCGGATCAAATGACGGATTCTCGAGCAAATCAGAAGTGCACTTTTCTTCTTTGAATAAGAATTATTGTATATTTAAGGCCCATGAACAAAATTAACTGAATGTACGGATTAATGAATTGGAGTAGATAGACTAAACTATCGCCCGGTTCACACTCCACCCACGTCTATTGTACAGGTGTAGAGGCTCATCCCTTGTTCCCTGTTCAGGATGTGGTTTCCGGCTTTCTCTTTTCCAATCTTTTCACTTTTCTTTTTTTCTTCTTCATTTTTTTTCTCAATTGGAGTAGATAGACTAAACTATCGCCCGGTTCACACTCCACCCACGTCTATTGTACAGGTGTAGAGACTCATCCCTTGTTCCCTGTTTAGGATGTGATTTCCGGCTTTCTTTTTTTTCAATCTTTTCACTCTTACGTAGCCCCCTGCACATCAGTGGCGTTACCGCCTTGCTCGGAGTGATATGATTAAAAAAAAAAATAACAGAATTTTTCTCATTTTTTTTACCAATAATATGTTATGTTAATTATCACAGAAGGAAAGGCTTTTAGATTCTCTTAAGTAAAATTAATGTTATCAAATGTTTCCATTAAAAAATTAAATCAACTTTCTGTCTTATATACAGATGAATATCCACACCGCACAACTTCTTCATAAACATGACAAGTTCATTTACCTCAATTATTAGCACGTCTTTGCAACGTTTTTTCTCTCGTGTAGCCATTCAATTACGCCAATTTGCACGCAGGAAAACAGGAAAACCTTGAGAAAGTGTCAGAAGGACATAATGTACACAGATATATTCTATTATCATTTGAGTTTAATAAAATTCCTAAGTGGACGAAGATGTCGTGCAATGTAAAACATAATTGCTATAATATAATAAAATTAAAACGAATCACCGGCAGAATTATCAAATTGCAAGGAACGAGAAGAAGGCTTTGAAAGACGTTAGCGTTATTGGGAGAGAAGTGAAGTACATACATTTCTATATTTATTTTGTGTATATCTTTAAGGTATATATATATATATATATATATATCAGTATGAAACAAGGTAAATTTCATACTTACATGCATATAAATATAAATGATGAAGAATAGAAAGTAAGAAACAAGAGAACTACCGACCGGTTTCAATCCCTTTTTTCATCAGGGTTCAACTGGGATTTTTTTTAATTCTGCAATATTTTAAAATATAAAAAAAGAAGATGAAAAAATCCCAACTGAATCCTGATGATAAACGGGATTGAAACCGGTCAGTCGTTTTCATGTTTCTTATTTTTTATTCTTCATCATTTATATGCATGTAAATATTAAATTTACCTTGTTTTGTACTGTTCTATATATTTTTTACTGTCAATAATTTATTTATTTATCTATCTATCTATCTATCTATCTATCTATCTATCTATCTATATACGCATCGTTCATTCAGCAATGAATTAGAACACTCTCAGCTATTGGGTGTGTATAATGATAACATACACGCTAAAATGTCTGCCTCCTTCTACCGAGCGCCCGTAGCTCAGAGGTAGATTCGCCGAATGACGCCAATCCGGTCGGGTTTCAATCCTCGGTAAAAGGCAATTGGCTCTCTAACCGTACTGACGAGCTGTAATACAGCGGAACAGATCTGTCTGCGGATGACTATATATATATATATATATATATATATATATATATATATCAGGTATCTCCAAAAATGTATACTGATTTCGAAGCTTTCTTAAAAAAAGCAATAATTCAAGTAACGAGAACCAACTAAAGTAATTGTCATACGTGATACACACTTGGGCGATTATATCTTTTTCGATACATGGCTGGCAAGGCAAAAGTTTTTTCCCGCAGTAAGTAGCCATTAGTTTCAGTGGTAGACTGATTGCAAAGCAAACTTATTGGACCCAATTTATTTGTTATTACCCAATCTGTTTATTAGTATTTGTCGAACTTGTATAAAAGTTATAGATGATTATTTTAAATGTTAGTGTGTACAATGGTCTGTTTAGATATATGTATCCGAAATAATGCACCTGTCGACTGTACTTAAATAATTGAGGATTTTTAAAATTATATGTTTGAGATCATTGGTGGTGTAATGTATGAAAATGTGTGCTTATAAGTCGGTAACGTTATTATATGTTGTACAAGGGTTCAATACCTGGCTATCGATACATCAGTAGGTACTTCTGTCTTTCTGTATAATTAACAAAGCTTTAATAACTAGCATTTCAATATAGCTGCATGCATTTCTCTCTTTCTATAACATTCAACAAACATTCAATATTTAGCTCTCTTTCTCTGTCCTTCAACAAAGATTCTATACATGCCTTTTAATGTATCCGTAAATTCATGTACCTTTCTATTCCCTCCAACAAGTATTTACTAATTGGTTTGAATGTTTTGGTTGGTGCTTTTCTCCTAAGTCCTTCAACAAACATCAATACCTGGATTTGATCTATAGGTACGTATTTCTGTTTTATATAGCCTTCAACAGGGATTCGATATCTGGATATTGATACATTAATAGGTAATTCTCTTTTTGCCCTTCAATCAGTCTTCAAAACCTGCATTCGATCTATAGGTAGGTATTTCTGTTTTTAACAAAGATTCAATATCCTCGTTTTGATACATTAGGAGGTACTTCTCTTTTTGTCCTTTAACAAGATATCAAAACTTGGATTCGATTTATAGATAGGTATTTCTATTTCCTATATCCTTCAACAGGAATTCTATATTTGGGTTTCATAGATTGCTAGGTATTTCTGCCTTTATCTTTTAACAAGTCTTCAATACCTGGATTCGAACTATAGGTAGTTATGTCTATTTTGTATATCCTTCAACAAGGATTCAATATCTTGGTTCTCATACATTGGTACGTATTTCTGTCTTCGTCTTCAACAAGTGTTCAATACCTAGATTCCATCTATACATAAGCATTTCTATTTTTATATCCTTCAACAAGGATTTAATATCTTGGTTTTCATACATTGGTACGTATTTCTCTCTTCGTCTTCAACAAGTGTTCAATACCTGGATTCCATCTATACATAAGCATTTCTATTTTTATATCCTTCAACAAGGATTCAATATCTGGATATTGATACATTAATAGTTAATTCTCTTTTTGCGCTTTAACCAGACTTCAATACCTGGATTCAATCTATAGGTAGGTATTTATATTTACAACAAGGATGCAATATCTTCGTTTTGATACATTGTTAGGTACTTCTCTCTTTGTCATTAAACAATCTTCAATACCTGGATTCAATATATAGGTAGGTATTTCTATTTTCAACAAAGATTCAATATCCTAATTTTATACACTAATAGGGACTTATTTCCTTGCTTGTCCTTAAACAATGCTTCTGTACCTGAATTCGATCTATATTTAGGCGTTTCTATTTTCTATATTCTTCAACAAAGATTCAGTATCTGAGTTTTGATACATTGGCAGGTAATTCTATCTTTGTTCTTCAACAAGTCTCCAATGCCTGGTTTAGATTTATCCGGAGGTATTTCTATTTTCTTTGTACTTCAACAAGGATTCAATATCTGTGTCTTGATACATTGGTAGGTAATTCTATATTTGTTCTTCAACAAGTCTCCAATGCCTGGTTTAGATTTATCCGGAGGTATTTCTATTTTCTTTGTACTTCAACAAGGATTCAATATCTGTGTCTTGATACATTGGTAGGTAATTCTATCTTTGTTCTTCAACAAGTCTCCAATGCCTGGTTTAGATTTATCCGGAGGTATTTCTATTTTCTTTGTACTTCAACAAGGATTCAATATCTGTATCTTGATTCATTGGTAGGTAATTCTATCTTTGTTCTTCAACAAGTCTCCAATGCCTGGTTTAGATTTATCCGGAGGTATTTCTATTTTCTTTGTACTTCAACAAGGATTCAATATCTGTGTCTTGATACATTTGTAGGTAATTCTATCTTTGTTCTTCAACAAGTCTCCAATGCCTGGTTTAGATTTATCCGGAGGTATTTCTATTTTCTTTGTACTTCAACAAGGATTCAATATCTGTGTCTTGATACATTGGTAGGTAATTCTATCTTTGTTCTTCAACAAGTCTCCAATGCCTGGTTTAGATTTATCCGGAGGTATTTCTATTTTCTTTGTACTTCAACAAGGATTCAATATCTGTGTCTTGATACATTTGTAGGTAATTCTATCTTTGTTCTTCAACAAGTCTCCAATGCCTGGTTTAGATTTATCCGGAGGTATTTCTATTTTCTTTGTACTTCAACAAGGATTCAATATCTGTGTCTTGATTCATTGGTAGGTAATTCTATCTTTGTTCTTCAACATGTCTCCAATGCCTGGTTTAGATTTATCCGGAGGTATTTCTATTTTCTTTGTACTTCAACAAGGATTCAATATCTGTGTCTTGATACATTTGTAGGTAATTCTATCTTTGTTCTTCAACAAGTCTCCAATGACTGGTTTAGATTTATCCGGAGGTATTTCTATTTTCTTTGTACTTCAACAAGGGTTCAATATCTGTGTCTTGATTCATTGGTAGGTAATTCTATCTTTGTTCTTCAACATGTCTCCAATGCCTGGTTTAGATTTATCCGGAGGTATTTCTATTTTCTTTGTACTTCAACAAGGATTCAATATCTGTATCTTGATTCATTGGTAGGTAATTCTATCTTTGTTCTTCAACAAGTCTCCAATGCCTGGTTTAGATTTATCCGGAGGTATTTCTATTTTCTTTGTACTTCAACAAGGATTCAATATCTGTGTCTTGATACATTTGTAGGTAATTCTATCTTTGTTCTTCAACATGTCTCCAATGCCTGGTTTAGATTTATCCGGAGGTATTTCTATTTTCTTTGTACTTCAACAAGGATTCAATATCTGTGTCTTGATACATTTGTAGGTAATTCTATCTTTGTTCTTCAACAAGTCTCCAATGCCTGGTTTAGATTTATCCGGAGGTATTTCTATTTTCTTTGTACTTCAACAAGGATTCAATATCTGTGTCTTGATACATTGGTAGGTAATTCTATCTTTGTTCTTCAACAAGTCTCCAATGCCTGGTTTAGATTTATCCGGAGGTATTTCTATTTTCTTTGTACTTCAACAAGGATTCAATATCTGTGTCTTGATACATTGGTAGGTAATTCTATCTTTGTTCTTCAACAAGTCTCCAATGCCTGGTTTAGATTTATCCGGAGGTATTTCTATTTTCTTTGTACTTCAACAAGAATTCAATATCTGTGTCTTGATACATTGGTAGGTAATTCTATCTTTGTTCTTCAACAAGTCTCCAATGCCTGGTTTAGATTTATCCGGAGGTATTTCTATTTTCTTTGTACTTCAACAAGGGTTCAATATCTGTGTCTTGATTCATTGGTAGGTAATTCTATCTTTGTTCTTCAACATGTCTCCAATGCCTGGTTTAGATTTATCCGGAGGTATTTCTATTTTCTTTGTACTTCAACAAGGATTCAATATCTGTGTCTTGATACATTTGTAGGTAATTCTATCTTTGTTCTTCAACAAGTCTCCAATGACTGGTTTAGATTTATCCGGAGGTATTTCTATTTTCTTTGTACTTCAACAAGGGTTCAATATCTGTGTCTTGATTCATTGGTAGGTAATTCTATCTTTGTTCTTCAACATGTCTCCAATGCCTGGTTTAGATTTATCCGGAGGTATTTCTATTTTCTTTGTACTTCAACAAGGGTTCAATATCTGTGTCTTGATTCATTGGTAGGTAATTCTATCTTTGTTCTTCAACATGTCTCCAATGCCTGGTTTAGATTTATCCGGAGGTATTTCTATTTTCTTTGTACTTCAACAAGGATTCAATATCTGTGTCTTGATACATTTGTAGGTAATTCTATCTTTGTTCTTCAACAAGTCTCCAATGACTGGTTTAGATTTATCCGGAGGTATTTCTATTTTCTTTGTACTTCAACAAGGGTTCAATATCTGTGTCTTGATTCATTGGTAGGTAATTCTATCTTTGTTCTTCAACATGTCTCCAATGCCTGGTTTAGATTTATCCGGAGGTATTTCTATTTTCTTTGTATTCAACAAGGATTCAATATCTGTGTCTTGATACATTGGTAGGTAATTCTATCTTTGTTCTTCAACAAGTCTCCAATGCCTGGTTTAGATTTATCCGGAGGTATTTCTATTTTCTTTGTACTTCATCAAGGGTTCAATATCTGTGTCTTGATACATTGGTAGGTAATTCTATCTTTGTTCTTCAACAAGTCTCCAATGCCTGGTTTAGATTTATCTGGAGGTATTTCTATTTTCTTTGTACTTCAACAAGGATTCAATATCTGTGTCTTGATACATTTGTAGGTAATTCTATCTTTGTTCTTCAACAAGTCTCCAATGCCTGGTTTAGATTTATCCGGAGGTATTTCTATTTTCTTTGTACTTCAACAAGGGTTCAATATCTGTGTCTTGATACATTTGTAGGTAATTCTATCTTTGTTCTTCAACAAGTTTCCAATGCCTGGTTTAGATTTATCCCAGGTATTTCTATTTTCTTTGTACTTCAACAAGGGTTCAATATCTGTGTCTTGATTCATTGGTAGGTAATTCTATCTTTGTTCTTCAACAAGTCTCCAATGCCTGGTTTAGATTTATCCGAGGTATTTCTATTTTCTTTGTACTTCAACAAGGATTCAATATCTGTGTCTTGATACATTGGTAGGTAATTCTATCTTTGTTCTTCAACAAGTCTCCAATGCCTGGTTTAGATTTATCCGAGTGTGCTTCATTTTCTTTGTACTTCAACAAGGATTCAATATCTGTGTCTTGATACATTTGTAGGTAATTCTTATCTTTGTTCTTCAACAAGTCTCCAATGCCTTGCTTGCATTTATCCGGAGGTATTTCGCCTTCTTTGTACTTCAACAAGGATTCAATATCTGTGTCTTGATACATTGGTAGGTAATTCATCTTTGTTCTTCAACAAGTCTCCAATGCCTGGTTTAGATTTATCCGGAGGTATTTCTATTTTCTTTGTACTTCAACAAGGATTCAATATCTGTGTCTTGATACATTGGGTAGTAATTCCTCATCTTTGTTCTTCAACAAGTCTCCAACAATGCCTGGTTTAGATTTATCCGGAGGTATTTCTATTTTCTTTGTACTTCAACAAGGATTCAATATCTGTGTCTTGAGATACAACAGGTAATTCTATCTTTTTGTTCTTCAACAAGTCTCCAATGCCTGGTTTAGATTTATCCGGAGTGTATTTCTATTTTCTTTGTACTTCAACAAGGATTCAATATCTGTGTCTTGATACATTGGTAGGTAATTCTTATCTTTGTTCTTCAACAAGTCTCCAATGCCTGGTTTAGATTTATCCGAGGTATTTCTATTTTCTTTGTACTTTCAACAAGGATTCAATATCTGTGTCTTGATACATTGGTAGTAATTCTATCTTTGTTCTTCAACAAGTCTCCAATGCCTGGGTCGGGATTTATCCGGAGGTATTTCTCTATTTTCGTACTTCAACAAGGATTCAATATCTGTGTCTTGATACATTGGTAGGTAATTCTATCTTTGTTCTTCAACAAGTCTCCAATGCCTGGTTTAGATTTATCCGGAGGTATTTCTATTTTCTTGTACTTCAACAAGGATTCAATATCTGTGTCTTGATACATTTGTAGGTAATTCTATCTTTGTTCTTCAACAAGTCTCCAATGCCTGGTTTAGATTTATCCGGAGGTATTTCTTTGCCTTTTGTACTTCAACAAGGTCTAACATCTGTGTCTTGATTCATTGGTAGGTAAATCTATCTTTGTTCTTCAACATGTCTCCAATGCCTGGTTTAGATTTATCCGGAGGTATTTCATTTTCTCTTTGTACTTCAACAAGGATTCAATATCTGTGTCTTGATACATTGGTAGGTAATTCTATCTTTGTTCTTCAACAAGTCTCCAATGCCTGGTTTAGATTTATCCGGAGGTATTTCGTTTTCTTTGTACTTCAACAAGGGTTCAATATCTATGTCTTGATACATTGGCAGGTAATCTCCTATCTTTGTTCTTCAACATGTCTCCAATGCCTGGTTTAGATTTATCCGGAGGTATTTCTATTTCTTTGTACTTCAACAAGGATTCAATATCTGTGTCTTGATTCATTGGTAGGTAATTCTATCTTTGTTCTTCAACAAGTCTCCAATGCCTGGTTTAGATTTATCCGGAGGTATTTTATTTTCTTTGTACTTCAACAAGGGTTCAATATCTGTGTCTTGATACATTGGTAGGTAATTCTATCTTTGTTCTTCAACATGTCTCCAATGCCTGGTTTAGATTTATCCGGAGGAATTTCTCATTTTCTTTGTACTTCAACAAGGATTCAATATCTGTTTTTGACACATTGGTAGGGTTCTATCTTGTTCTTCAACAAGTCTCCAATGCCTGGTTTAGATTTATCCGGAGGAATTTCATTTTCTTTGTACTTCAACAAGGATTCAATATCTGTGTCTTGATTCATTGCAGGTAATTCTATTTTTGTTCTTCAACAAGTCTCCAATGCCTGGTTTAGATTTATCCGGAGGTATTTCTATATTCTTTGTACTTCAACAAGGATTCAATATCTGAGTTTTGATACATTGGTAGGTAATTCTATCTTTGTTCTTCAACAAGTCTCCAATGCCTGGTTTAGATTTATCCGGAGGTATTTCTATTTTCTTTGTACTTCAACAAGGATTCAATATCTGTGTCTTGATACATTGGTAGGTAATTCTATCTTTGTTCTTCAACAAGTCTCCAATGCCTGGTTTAGATTTATCCGGAGGAATTTCTATTTTCTTTGTACTTCAACAAGGATTCAATATCTGAGTTTTGATACATTGGTAGGTAATTCTATCTTTGTTCTTCAACAAGTCTCCAATGCCTGGTTTAGATTTATCCGGAGGTATTTCTATTTTCTTTGTACTTCAACAAGAATTCAATATCTGTGTCTTGATACATTGGTAGGTAATTCTATCTTTGTTCTTCAACAAGTCTCCAATGCCTGGTTTAGATTTATCCGGAGGTATTTCTATTTTCTTTGTACTTCAACAAGGGTTCAATATCTGTGTCTTGATTCATTGGTAGGTAATTCTATCTTTGTTCTTCAACATGTCTCCAATGCCTGGTTTAGATTTATCCGGAGGTATTTCTATTTTCTTTGTACTTCAACAAGGATTCAATATCTGTGTCTTGATACATTTGTAGGTAATTCTATCTTTGTTCTTCAACAAGTCTCCAATGACTGGTTTAGATTTATCCGGAGGTATTTCTATTTTCTTTGTACTTCAACAAGGGTTCAATATCTGTGTCTTGATTCATTGGTAGGTAATTCTATCTTTGTTCTTCAACATGTCTCCAATGCCTGGTTTAGATTTATCCGGAGGTATTTCTATTTTCTTTGTACTTCAACAAGGGTTCAATATCTGTGTCTTGATTCATTGGTAGGTAATTCTATCTTTGTTCTTCAACATGTCTCCAATGCCTGGTTTAGATTTATCCGGAGGTATTTCTATTTTCTTTGTACTTCAACAAGGATTCAATATCTGTGTCTTGATACATTGGTAGGTAATTCTATCTTTGTTCTTCAACAAGTCTCCAATGCCTGGTTTAGATTTATCCGGAGGAATTTCTATTTTCTTTGTACTTCAACAAGGATTCAATATCTGTGTCTTGATACATTGGTAGGTAATTCTATCTTTGTTCTTCAACAAGTCTCCAATGCCTGGTTTAGATTTATCCGGAGGAATTTCTATTTTCTTTGTACTTCAACAAGGATTCAATATCTGAGTTTTGATACATTGGTAGGTAATTCTATCTTTGTTCTTCAACAAGTCTCCAATGCCTGGTTTAGATTTATCCGGAGGAATTTCTATTTTCTTTGTACTTCAACAAGGATTCAATATCTGTGTCTTGATACATTGGTAGGTAATTCTATCTTTGTTCTTCAACAAGTCTCCAATGCCTGGTTTAGATTTATCCGGAGGTATTTCTATTTTCTTTGTACTTCAACAAGGATTCAATATCTGTGTCTTGATACATTGGTAGGTAATTCTATCTTTGTTCTTCAACAAGTCTCCAATGCCTGGTTTAGATTTATCCGGAGGAATTTCTATTTTCTTTGTACTTCAACAAGGATTCAATATCTGAGTTTTGATACATTGGTAGGTAATTCTATCTTTGTTCTTCAACAAGTCTCCAATGCCTGGTTTAGATTTATCCGGAGGTATTTCTATTTTCTTTGTACTTCAACAAGGATTCAATATCTGTGTCTTGATACATTGGTAGGTAATTCTATCTTTGTTCTTCAACAAGTCTCCAATGCCTGGTTTAGATTTATCCGGAGGAATTTCTATTTTCTTTGTACTTCAACAAGGATTCAATATCTGAGTTTTGATACATTGGTAGGTAATTCTATCTTTGTTCTTCAACAAGCCTCCAATGCCTGGTTTAGATTTATCCGGAGGAATTTCTATTTTCTTTGTACTTCAACAAGGATTCAATATCTGTGTCTTGATACTTTGGTAGGTAATTCTATCTTTGTTCTTCAACAAGTCTCCAATGCCTGGTTTAGATTTATCCGGAGGAATTTCTATTTTCTTTGTACTTCAACAAGAATTCAATATCTGAGTTTTGATACATTGGTAGGTAATTCTATCTTTGTTTTTCAACAAGTCTCCAATGCCTGGTTTAGATTTATCCGGAGGAATTTCTATTTTCTTTGTACTTCAACAAGGATTCAATATCTGAGTTTTGATACATTGGTAGGTAATTCTATCTTTGTTCTTCAACAAGTCTCCAATGCCTGGTTTAGATTTATCCGGAGGAATTTCTATTTTCTTTGTACTTCAACAAGGATTCAATATCTGTGTCTTGATACATTGGTAGGTAATTCTATCTTTGTTCTTCAACAAGTCTCCAATGCCTGGTTTAGATTTATCCGGAGGAATTTCTATTTTCTTTGTACTTCAACAAGGATTCAATATCTGAGTTTTGATACATTGGTAGGTAATTCTATCTTTGTTCTTCAACAAGTCTCCAATGCCTGGTTTAGATTTATCCGGAGGAATTTCTATTTTCTTTGTACTTCAACAAGGATTCAATATCTGTGTCTTGATACATTGGTAGGTAATTCTATCTTTGTTCTTCAACAAGTCTCCAATACCTGGTTTAGATTTATCCGGAGGAATTTCTATTTTCTTTGTACTTCAACAAGGATTCAATATCTGTGTCTTGATACATTGGTAGGTAATTCTATCTTTGTTCTTCAACAAGTCTCCAATGCCTGGTTTAGATTTATCCGGAGGTATTTCTATTTTCTTTGTACTTCAACAAGGATTCAATATCTGAGTTTTGATACATTGGTAGGTAATTCTATCTTTGTTCTTCAACAAGTCTCCAATGCCTGGTTTAGATTTATCCGGAGGAATTTCTATTTTCTTTGTACTTCAACAAGGATTCAATATCTGAGTTTTGATACATTGGTAGGTAATTCTATCTTTGTTCTTCAACAAGTCTCCAATGCCTGGTTTAGATTTATCCGGAGGAATTTCTATTTTCTTTGTACTTCAACAAGGATTCAATATCTGTGTCTTGATACATTGGTAGGTAATTCTATCTTTGTTCTTCAACAAGTCTCCAATGCCTGGTTTAGATTTATCCGGAGGAATTTCTATTTTCTTTGTACTTCAACAAGGATTCAATATCTGAGTTTTGATACATTGGTAGGTAATTCTATCTTTGTTCTTCAACAAGTCTCCAATGCCTGGTTTAGATTTATCCGGAGGAATTTCTATATTCTTTGTACTTCAACAAGGATTCAATATCTGTGTCTTGATACATTGGTAGGTAATTCTATCTTTGTTCTTCAACAAGTCTCCAATACCTGGTTTAGATTTATCCGGAGGAATTTCTATTTTCTTTGTACTTCAACAAGGATTCAATATCTGTGTCTTGATACATTGGTAGGTAATTCTATCTTTGTTCTTCAACAAGTCTCCAATGCCTGGTTTAGATTTATCCGGAGGTATTTCTATTTTCTTTGTACTTCAACAAGGATTCAATATCTGAGTTTTGATACATTGGTAGGTAATTCTATCTTTGTTCTTCAACAAGTCTCCAATGCCTGGTTTAGATTTATCCGGAGGAATTTCTATTTTCTTTGTACTTCAACAAGGATTCAATATCTGAGTTTTGATACATTGGTAGGTAATTCTATCTTTGTTCTTCAACAAGTCTCCAATGCCTGGTTTAGATTTATCCGGAGGAATTTCTATTTTCTTTGTACTTCAACAAGGATTCAATATCTGTGTCTTGGTACATTGGTAGGTAATTCTATCTTTGTTCTTCAACAAGTCTCCAATGCCTGGTTTAGATTTATCCGGAGGAATTTCTATTTTCTTTGTACTTCAACAAGGATTCAATATCTGTGTATTGATACATTGGTAGGTAATTCTATCTTTGTTCTTCAACAAGTCTCCAATGCCTGGTTTAGATTTATCCGGAGGAATTTCTATTTTCTTTGTACTTCAACAAGGATTCAATATCTGTGTCTTGATACATTGGTAGGTAATTCTATCTTTGTTCTTCAACAAGTCTCCAATGCCTGGTTTAGATTTATCCGGAGGTATTTTTATTTTCTTTGTACTTCAACAAGGATTCAATATCTGTGTCTTGATACATTTGTAGGTAATTCTATCTTTGTTCTTCAACAAGTCTCCAATGCCTGGTTTAGATTTATCCGGAGGTATTTCTATTTTCTTTGTACTTCAACAAGGATTCAATATCTGTGTCTTGATACATTTGTAGGTAATTCTATCTTTGTTCTTCAACAAGTCACCAATGCCTGGTTTAGATTTATCCGGAGGTATTTCTATTTTCTTTGTACTTCAACAAGGGTTCAATATCTGTGTCTTGATACATTGGTAGGTAATTCTGTCTTTGTTCTTCAACAAGTCTCCAATGCCTGGTTTAGATTTATCCGGAGGTATTTCTATTTTCTTTGTACTTCAACAAGGATTCAATATCTGTGTCTTGATACATTGGTAGGTAATTCTATCTTTGTTCTTCAACAAGTCTCCAATGCCTGGTTTAGATTTATCCGGAGGTATTTCTATTTTCTTTGTACTTCAACAAGGATTCAATATCTGTGTCTTGATACATTGGTAGGTAATTCTATCTTTGTGCTTCAACTAGTCTCCAATGCCTGGTTTAGATTTATCCGGAGGTATTTCTATTTTCTTTGTACTTCAACAAGGGTTCAATATCTGTGTCCTGATTCATTGGTAGGTAATTCTATCTTTGTTCTTCAACATGTCTCCAATGCCTGGTTTAGATTTATTCGAAGGTATTTCTATTTTCTTTGTACTTCAACAAGGATTCAATATCTGTGTCTTGATACATTTGTAGGTAATTCTATCTTTGTTCTTCAACAAGTCTCCAATGCCTGGTTTAGATTTATCCGGAGGTATTTCTATTTTCTTTGTACTTCAACAAGGATTCATTATCTGTGTCTTGATTCATTGGTAGGTAATTCTATCTTTGTTCTTCAATATGTCTCCAATGCCTGGTTTAGATTTATCCGGAGGTATTTCTATTTTCTTTGTACTTCAACAAGGGTTCAATATCTGTGTCTTGATACATTGGTAGGTAATTCTATCTTTGTTCTTCAACATGTCTCCAATGCCTGGTTTAGATTTATCCGGAGGAATTTCTATTTTCTTTGTACTTCAACAAGGATTCAATATCTGAGTTTTGATACATTGGTAGGTAATTCTATCTTTGTTCTTCAACAAGTCTCCAATGCCTGGTTTAGATTTATCCGGAGGTATTTCTATTTTCTTTGTACTTCAACAAGGATTCAATATCTGTGTCTTGATACATTGGTAGGTAATTCTATCTTTGTTCTTCAACAAGTCTCCAATGCCTGGTTTAGATTTATCCGGAGGAATTTCTATTTTCTTTGTACTTCAACAAGGATTCAATATCTGTGTCTTGATACATTGGTAGGTAATTCTATCTTTGTTCTTCAACAAGTCTCCAATGCCTGGTTTAGATTTATCCGGAGGAATTTCTATTTTCTTTGTACTTCAACAAGGATTCAATATCTGAGTTTTGATACATTGGTAGGTAATTCTATCTTTGTTCTTCAACAAGTCTCCAATGCCTGGTTTAGATTTATCCGGAGGAATTTCTATTTTCTTTGTACTTCAACAAGGATTCAATATCTGTGTCTTGATACATTGGTAGGTAATTCTATCTTTGTTCTTCAACAAGTCTCCAATGCCTGGTTTAGATTTATCCGGAGGAATTTATATTTTCTTTGTACTTCAACAAGGATTCAATATCTGTGTCTTGATACAATTGGTAGGTAATTCTATCTTTGTTCTTCAACAAGTCACCAGCCCTTTGGTTTAGATTTATCCGGAGAATTTCTATTTTCTTTTTGTACTTTAACAGATTCAATATCTGAGTTTGATACATTGGTAGGTAATTCTATCTTTTTTGTTCTTCAGCAGTCTCAATACCTGGTTTAGATTTATCCGGAGGAATTTCTATTTTCTTTGTACTTCAACAAGGATTCAATATCTGTGTCTTGATACATTGGTAGGTAATTCTATCTTTGTTCTTCAACAAGTCTCCAATGCCTGGTTTAGATTTATCCGGAGGTATTTCTATTTTCTTTGTACTTCAACAAGGATTCAATATCTGTGTCTTGATACATTGGTAGGTAATTCTATCTTTGTTCTTCTTTCACAGTCTCCAATGCCTGGTTTAGATTTATCCGGAGGAATTTCTATTTTCTTTGTACTTCAACAGATTCAATATCTGAGTTTTGATACATTGGTAGGTAATTCTATCTTTGTTCTTCAACAAGTCTCCAATGCCTGGTTTAGATTTATCCGGAGGTATTCTATTTTCTTTGTACTTCAACAAGGATTCAATATCTGTGTCTTGATACATTGGTAGGTAATTCTATCTTTGTTCTTCAACAAGTCTCCAATCTTTCAGTTTGAATTTATCCGGAGAATTTCTATTTTCTTTGTACTTCAACAAGGATTCAATATCTGAGTTTTGATACATTGGTAGGTAATTCTATCTTTGTTCTGTCAACAAAATCTATAATGCCTGGTTTAGATTTATCCAGAGTATTTCTATTTTCTTTGTACTTCAACAAGGATTCAATATCTGAGTTTTGATACATTGGTAGGTAATTCTATCTTTGTTCTTCAACAAGTCTCCAATGCCTGGTTTAGATTTATCCGGAGGAATTTCTATTTTCTTTGTACTTCAACAAGGATTCAATATCTGAGTTTTGATACATTGGTAGGTAATTCTATCTTTGTTCTTCAACAAGTCTCAGTACCTGGTTTAGATTTATCCGGAGGAATTTCTATTTTCTTTGTACTTCAACAAGGATTCAATATCTGTGTCTTGATACATTTAGTGATATTCTATCTTTGTTCTTCAACAAGTCTCCAGCTTCTCGTTTAGATTTATCCAAATTTCTATTTCTTTGTACTTCAACAAGTTTCAATATCTGTGTCTTGATACATTGGTAGGTAATTCTATCTTTGTTCTTCAACAAGTCTCCAATGCCTGGTTTAGATTTATCCGGAGGAATTTCTCTTTTCTTTGTACTTCAACAAGGATTCAATATCTGTGTCTTGATACATTGGTAGGTAATTCTATCTTTGTTCTTCAGCAGTCTCCAATGCCTAGTTTAGATTTATCGGAGAAATTTCTATTTCTTTGTACTTCAACAAGGATTCAATATCTGTGTCTTGATACATTGGTAGGTAATTCTATCTTTGTTCTTCAACAAGTCTCCAATGCCTGGTTTAGATTTATCCGGAGGAATTTCTATTTTCTTTGTACTAACAAGGATTCAATATCTGTGTCTTGATACATTGGTAGGTAATTCTATCTTTGTTCTTCAACAAGTCTCCAATGCCTGGTTTAGATTTATCCGGAGAATTTCTATTTCTTTGTACTTCAACAAGGATTCAATATCTGTGTCTTGATACATTGATGATAATTCTATCTTTGTTCTTCAACAAGTCTCCAATGCCTGGTTTAGATTTATCCGGAGGAATTTCTATTTTCTTTGTATTCAACAAGGATTCAATATCTGTGTCTTGATACATTGGTAGGTAATTCTATCTTTGTTCTTCAACAAGTCTCCAATGCCTGGTTTAGATTTATCCGGAGGTATTTCTATTTTCTTTGTACTTCAACAAGGATTCAATATCTGAGTTTTGATACATTGGTAGGTAATTCTATCTTTGTTCTTCAACAAGTCTCCAATGCCTGGTTTAGATTTATCCGGAGGTATTTCTATTTTCTTTGTACTTCAACAAGGATTCAATATCTGTTTCTTGATACATTGGTAGGTAATTCTATCTTTGTTCTTCAACAAGTCTCCAATGCCTGGTTTAGATTTATCCGGAGGAATTTCTATTTTCTTTGTACTTCAACAAGGATTCAATATCTGTGTCTTGATACATTGGTAGGTAATTCTATCTTTGTTCTTCAACAAGTCTCCAATGCCTGGTTTAGATTTATCCGGAGGAATTTCTATTTTCTTTGTACTTCAACAAGGATTCAATATCTGAGTTTTGATACATTGGTAGGTAATTCTATCTTTGTTCTTCAACAAGTCTCCAATGCCTGGTTTAGATTTATCCGGAGGTATTTTTATTTTCTTTGTACTTCAACAAGGATACAATATCTGTGTCTTGATACATTTGTAGGTAATTCTATCTTTGTTCTTCAACAAGTCTCCAATGCCTGGTTTAGATTTATCCGGAGGTATTTCTATTTTCTTTGTACTTCAACAAGGATTCAATATCTGTGTCTTGATACATTTGTAGGTAATTCTATCTTTGTTCTTCAACAAGTCACCAATGCCTGGTTTAGATTTATCCGGAGGTATTTCTATTTTCTTTGTACTTCAACAAGGGTTCAATATCTGTGTCTTGATACATTGGTAGGTAATTCTGTCTTTGTTCTTCAACAAGTCTCCAATGCCTGGTTTAGATTTATCCGGAGGTATTTCTATTTTCTTTGTACTTCAACAAGGATTCAATATCTGTGTCTTGATACATTGGTAGGTAATTCTATCTTTGTTCTTCAACAAGTCTCCAATGCCTGGTTTAGATTTATCCGGAGGTATTTCTATTTTCTTTGTACTTCAACAAGGATTCAATATCTGTGTCTTGATACATTGGTAGGTAATTCTATCTTTGTGCTTCAACAAGTCTCCAATGCCTGGTTTAGATTTATCCGGAGGTATTTCTATTTTCTTTGTACTTCAACAAGGGTTCAATATCTGTGTCTTGATTCATTGGTAGGTAATTCTATCTTTGTTCTTCAACATGTCTCCAATGCCTGGTTTAGATTTATCCGGAGGTATTTCTATTTTCTTTGTACTTCAACAAGGATTCAATATCTGTGTCTTGATACATTTGTAGGTAATTCTATCTTTGTTCTTCAACAAGTCTCCAATGCCTGGTTTAGATTTATCCGGAGGTATTTCTATTTTCTTTGTACTTCAACAAGGGTTCAATATCTGTGTCTTGATTCATTGGTAGGTAATTCTATCTTTGTTCTTCAACATGTCTCCAATGCCTGGTTTAGATTTATCCGGAGGTATTTCTATTTTCTTTGTACTTCAACAAGGGTTCAATATCTGTGTCTTGATACATTGGTAGGTAATTCTATCTTTGTTCTTCAACATGTCTCCAATGCCTGGTTTAGATTTATCCGGAGGAATTTCTATTTTCTTTGTACTTCAACAAGGATTCAATATCTGAGTTTTGATACATTGGTAGGTAATTCTATCTTTGTTCTTCAACAAGTCTCCAATGCCTGGTTTAGATTTATCCGGAGGTATTTCTATTTTCTTTGTGCTTCAACAAGGATTCAATATCTGTGTGCTGATACATTGGTAGGTAATTCTATCTTTGTTCTTCAACAAAGTCTCAATACCTGGTTTTTGGAATTTATCGGAGAAATTTCTATTTTCTTTGTACTTCAACAAGGATTCAATATCTGTGTCTTGATTCATTGTTGAAATTAATTCTATCTTTGTTCTTCAACAAGTCTCCAATGCCTGGTTTAGATTTATCGGAAATTATTTCTATTTTCTTTTGTACTTCAACAAGAGTTCAATATCTGAGTTTTGATACATTGGTGAGTAATTCCTCCTTTGTTCTTCAACAAGTCCAATGCCTGGTTTAGATTTATCCGGAGAAGAATTTCATTTCTTTGTACTTCAACAAGGATTCAATATCATGTCTTGATACATTGGTAGAGGTAATTCTATCTTTGTTCTTCAACAAGTCTCAAGTACTGGTTTAGATTTATCCGGAGGAATTTCTATTTTCACCTTCGTAACAAGGATTCAATATCTGTGTCTTGATTCATTGGTAGGTAATTCTATCTTTGTTCTTCAACAAGTCTCCAATGCCTGGTTTAGATTTATCCGGAGGTATTTCTATTTCTTTGTACTTCAACAGGATTCAATATCTGAGTTTTGATACATTGGTAGGTAATTCTATCTTTGTTCTTCAACAAGTCTCCAATGCCTGGTTTAGATTTATCCAGAGGAATTTCTATTTTCTTTTTGTGTGGATTCAATATCTGTGTCAATGATACATTGGTGGGTAATTCTATCTTTGTTCTTCAACAAGTCTCAATGCACCTGGTTAGATTTATCCGGAGGAATTTCTATTTTCTTTGTACTTCAACAAGGATTCAATATCTGTGTCTTGATACCACATTTGGTAGGTAATTCTATCGTCTTCAACAAGTCTCAATGTAGTTTTGAATTTATCCGGAGGAATTTCTATTTTCTTTGTACTTCTTAAGTTCAATATCTGAGTTTTGATACATTGTTGAGTAATTCATCTTTGTTCTTCAACAGATATAAATACCTGGTTTAGATTTATCTGGAGAATTTCTATTTTCTTTGTACTTCAACAAGGATTCAATATCTGTGTCTTGATACATTGGTAGGTAATTCTATCTTTGTTCTTCTTTCAAGTCTCCAATGCCTGGTTTAGATTTATCCGGAGGTATTTCTATTTTCTTTGTACTTCAACAAGGATTCAATATCTGTGTCTTATTATTGGTAGGTAATTCTATCTTTGTTCTTCAACAAGTCTCAATGCCTGGTTTAGTCGGAGAATTTCTATTTTCTTTGTACTTCAACAAGGATTCAATATCTGAGTTGATACATTGGTAGGTAATTCCTCTTTGTTCTTCAACAAGTCTCAGCCCTGGTTAGATTTATCCGGAGGTATTTCTATTTTCTTTGTACTTCAACAAGGATTCAATATCTGTGTCTTGATACGACTGATAGGCTAATTCTATCTTTGTTCTTCAAAGTCTCAATGCCTGGTTTAGATTTATCGGAGAATTTCTATTTTCTTTGTACTTCGGATTCAATATCTGAGTTTGATACATTGGTAAGTATTCTCTCTTTCTTCTGCTAACCAAGAGTCTCCAATGCCTGGTTTAGATTTATCAGGTACTATTTTCTTCCATGCTTCAACTTGATTCAATATCTGGTTTTGATACATTGGTAGGTAATTCTATCTTTGTTCTTCAACAAGTCTCCAATGCCTGGTTTAGATTTATCAGAATTTCTATTTTCTTTGTACTTCAACAAGGATTCAATATCTGAGTTTTGATACATTGGTAGGTAATTCTATCTTTGTTCTTCAACAAGTCTCCAATGCCTGGTTTAAGTTTATCCGGAGAATTTCTATTTTTCTTTGTACTTCAACAAGGATTCAATATCTGTGTCTTGATACATTTGGTAGGTAATTCTATCTTTGTTCTTCAACAAGTCTCCAATGCCTGGTTTAGATTTATCCGGAGGAATTTCTATTTTCTTTGTACTTCAACAAGGATTCAATATCTGTGTCTTGATACATGGTAGGTAATTCTATCTTTGTTCTTCAACAAGTCTCAATGCCTGGTTTAGATTTATCAAGGAGAATTTCCTTTCTTTGTGTAACTTAAAGGATTCAATATCTGTGTCTTGTTACATTGGTAGGTAATTCTATCTTTGTTCTTCTTAGTCTCAATACCTGGTTTAGATTTATCCGGAGGAATTTCTATTTTCTTTGTACTTCCTTAAAGGATTCAATATCTGTGTCTTGATACATTGGTAGGTAATTCTATCTTTGTTCTTCAACAAGTCTCCAATACCTGGTTTAGATTTATCCGGAGGTATTTCTATTTTCTTTGTACTTCAACAAGGATTCAATATCTGAGTTTTGATACATTGGTAGGTAATTTTGTTCTTCAACAAGTCTCCAAATGCCTGGTTTAGATTTATCCAGAGGTATTTCTATTTTCTTGTACTTCAACAAGGATTCAATATCTGTGTCTTGATACTGATGGGGTAATTCTATCTTTGTTCTTCAACAAGTCTCAATACCTGGTTTAGATTTATCCGGAGGAATTTCTATTTTCTTTGTACTTCAACAAGGATTCAATATCTGTGTCTTGATACATTGGTAGGTAATTCTATCTTTTGTTCTTAACAAGTCCAATGCCTGGTTTAGATTCATCCGGAGGAATTTCTATTTTCTTTGTACTTCAACAAGGATTCAATATCTGAGTTGTAGTCATTGGTAGGTAATTCTATCTTTGTTCTTCAACAAGTCTCCAATACCTGGTTTAGATTTATCCGGAGGAATTTCTATTTTCTTGCCTTCAGCGGAATTCAATATCATGTCTTGATACATTGGTAGGTAATTCTATCTTTGTTCTTCTTGAAGTCCTCAATGCCTGGTTTAGATTTATCCGGAGGAATTTCTATTTTTCTTTGTAACTTCAACAAGGATTCAATATCTGTGTCTTGATACATTTGGTGATAGCATTCTCTTTGTTCTTCAACAAGTCTCCAATGCCTGGTTTAGATTTATCCGGAGGAATTTCTATTTTCTT
The DNA here is from genome assembly GCA_037127315.1 of Ascarosepion bandense. Lineage (NCBI taxonomy): Eukaryota > Metazoa > Mollusca > Cephalopoda > Sepiida > Sepiidae > Ascarosepion > Ascarosepion bandense. The sequence goes on from JBBBDQ010001775.1 coordinate 6,982,865, forward strand.
GCGAAAGCACTTCAACAAGGATTCAATATCTGAGTTTGATACATTGGTAGGTAATTCTATCTTTGTTCTTCTTGATCTCCAATGCCTGGTTTAGACTTATCCGGAGGAATTTCTATTTTTCTTTGTACTTCAACAAGGATTCAATATCTGTGTCTTGATACGTTGGTAGGTAATTCTATCTTTGTTCTTCTTCAGTCTCAATACCTGGTTTAGATTTATCCGGAGAATTTCTATTTTCTTTGTTCTTCAACAAGGATTCAATATCTGTGTCTTGATACATTGGTAGGTAATTCTATCTTTGTTCTTCAACAAGTCTCCAATGCCTGGTTTTAGATTCATCCGGAGAATTTCTATTTTCTTTGTACTTCAACAAGGATTCAATATCTGAGTTTTTTGATACATTGGTAGGTAATTCTATCTTTGTTCTTCCAACAAGTCTCCAATGCCTGGTTTAGACTTATCCGGAGGAATTTCTATTTTCTTGCAACGCTGTGAGATTCAATATCTGTGTCTTGATACATTGGTAGAGTAATTCTATCTTTGTTCTTCAACAGTCTCAATGCCCTGGTTTAGATTTATCCGGAGGAATTTCTATTTTCTTTGTTCTTCAAACAAGGATTCAATATCGTCATCTTGATACATTGGTAGGTAATTTCTATCTTTGTTCTTCAACAAGTCTCCAATGCCTGGTTGAATTCATCCGGAGAATTTCTATTTTCTTTGTACTTCAACAAGGATTCAATATCTGGGTTGATACATTGGTAGGTAATTCTATCTTTGTTCTTCAACAAGTCTCAATACAGTTTGGGTGCTCGGAGGAATTTCTATTTTCTTTGTACTTCAACAAGGATTCAATATCTGTGTCTTGATACATTTGGTAGGTAATTCTATCTTTGTTCTTCAACAAGTCTCCAATGCCTGGTTTAGATTTATCCGGAGGAATTTCTATTTTCTTTGTACTTCAGCAGATTCAATATCTGTGTCTTGATACATTGATAGGTAATTCTATCTTTGTTCTTCAACAAGTCTCCAATGCCTGGTTTAGATTTATCCGGAGGAATTTCTATTTTCTTTGTACTTCAACAAGGATTCAATATCTGAGTTTTGACATTGGTGAGTAATTCTATCTTTGTTCTTCAACAAGTCTCCAGTACCTGGTTTAGATTTATCCGGAGGTATTTCTATTTTCTTTTGTACTTCAACTTGAGATTCAATATCTGAGTTTTGATACGGTGAGTAATTTCTATCTTTGTTCCTTTAACAAGTCTCCAATGCCTGGTTTAATTTATCCGGGAGGAATTTCTATTTTCTTTGTACTTTAACAAGGATTCAATATCTGAGTTTTGATACATTGGTGGTATTCTATCTTTGTTCTTCAACAAGTCTCCAATGCCTGGTTTAGATTTATCCGGAGGAATTTCTATTTTCTTTGCTTCAGCAAGGATTCAATATCTATTATGTCCTTTGATACATTGGTAGGTAATTCTATCTTTGTTCTTCAACAAGTCTCCAATGCCTGGTTTAGATTTATCCGGAGAGATTTCTATTTCTTTGTACTTCAACAAGGATTCAATATACATGTCTTGATACATTGGTAGGTATTCTGTCTTTGTTCTTCAACAAATCTCCAATGCCTGGTTTAGATTTATCCGGAGGAATTTCTATTTTCTTTGTACTTCAACAAGGATTCAATATCTGTGTCTTGATACATTGGTAGGTAATTCTATCTTTGTTCTTCAACAAGTCTCCAATGCCTGGTTTAGATTTATCCGGAGGAATTTCTATTTTCTTTGTACTTCAACAAGGATTCAATATCTGTGTCTTGATACATTGGTAGGTAATTCTATCTTTGTTCTTCAACAAGTCTCCAATGCCTGGTTTAGATTTATCCGGAGGTATTTCTATTTTCTTTGTACTTCAACAAGGATTCAATATCTGAGTTTTGATACATTGGTAGGTAATTCTATCTTTGTTCTTCAACAAGTCTCCAATGCCTGGTTTAGATTTATCCGGAGGTATTTCTATTTTCTTTGTACTTCAACAAGGATTCAATATCTGTGTCTTGATACATTGGTAGGTAATTCTATCTTTGTTCTTCAACAAGTCTCCAATGCCTGGTTTAGATTTATCCGGAGGAATTTCTATTTTCTTTGTACTTCAACAAGGATTCAATATCTGTGTCTTGATACATTGGTAGGTAATTCTATCTTTGTTCTTCAACAAGTCTCCAATGCCTGGTTTAGATTTATCCGGAGGAATTTCTATTTTCTTTGTACTTCAACAAGGATTCAATATCTGAGTTTTGATACATTGGTAGGTAATTCTATCTTTGTTCTTCAACAAGTCTCCAATGCCTGGTTTAGATTTATCCGGAGGAATTTGTATTTTCTTTGTACTTCAACAAGGATTCAATATCTGTGTCTTGATACATTGGTAGGTAATTCTATCTTTGTTCTTCAACAAGTCTCCAATGCCTGGTTTAGATTTATCCGGAGGTATTTCTATTTTCTTTGTACTTCAACAAGGATTCAATATCTGAGTTTTGATACATTGGTAGGTAATTCTATCTTTGTTCTTCAACAAGTCTCCAATGCCTGGTTTAGATTTATCCGGAGGTATTTCTATTTTCTTTGTACTTCAACAAGGATTCAATATCTGTGTCTTGATACATTGGTAGGTAATTCTATCTTTGTTCTTCAACAAGTCTCCAATGCTTGGTTTAGATTTATCCGGAGGTATTTCTATTTTCTTTGTACTTCAACAAGGATTCAATATCTGTGTCTTGATACATTTGAGGGCACTTCTCATTTTGTCTTTCAACATGTTATCTTTAGCTGGATTCGATCTATAGTTAGGTATTTCTATTTTCTATATCCTTCAACAAGGATTCAATATCTGGGTTTCAGATATTGCTAGGTATTTCTGCCTTTGTCCTTCAGCAAGTCCTCAATACCCTGATTCCATCTATACGTAGGTATTTCTATTTTCTCTATCCTTCAACAAGGATTCAATATCTGGGTTTCAGACATTGCTAGGTATTTCTGCCTTTGTCCTTCAGCAAGTCTTCAATACCCAGATTCGATCTATAGTTAGGTATTTCTATTTTCTCTATCCTTCAACAAGGATTCAATATCTGGGTTTCAGACATTGCTAGGTATTTCTGCCTTTGTCCTTCAGCAAGTCTTTAATACCCAGATTCGATCTATAGTTAGGTATTTCTATTTTCTCTATCCTTCAACAAGGATTCAATATCTGGGTTTCAGACATTGCTAGGTATTTCTGCCTTTGTCCTTCAGCAAGTCTTCAATACCCAGATTCCATCTATACGTAGGTATTTCTTTTTTCTATATCCTTTAACAAAGATTTAATATCTGGATTTTGTTACATTGGTAGATACTTCTTTCTTTTTCCATCCACAAGTTTTCAATACCTGGATTCGATCTATAGGTAGGTTTTTCTATTTTCTATATACTTCAAAATGCATTCAATGGCTGGGTCTTGATACATTTTTGGGTACTTCTCTCTTTCAACAAGTTTTTATTTACTAAATTCGTTCTATACGTAGTTATTTCTATTTTCTATATCCCTTAAAAAGAAATCAGTATTTGTGTTTCATACATTGGTAGGTATTTCTGCCTTTGTCCTTTAACAAGTCTTCAATATCTGGATTCGATCTGTAGGTAGGGATGTCTATTTTTTATATCCTTCAACAAATCTAAACTTATTGATAAATGGAACTTTCTCTGTGTATGTGTGTGTGTGTGTGTGTGTATCCGTTACTTATAGACTCCGAAACGGCTGAACTGATTTTCTTATAAATTTACACAGTTGTACTATGAGCGTCTGCGAGTGTTCTTAGCTAGGTTTTGTGACGAGGTACCCCCGACAAATATCGAAAATCGATAATCGAAAAAATTGGGTTATAGAAGAATTGGTCCGATTTTAATCAAATTTGATACACTCATAGACAAAGACATAAGAAATGATATTCAGAAGTTTCAAGGTTGCAGTTCTTACAATAGTGCAGAAAATCGATTATATATATATATATATATATATATATATATATATATATATATATAAGGCAAAATGTTTGTGTGTGTGTCTGTTTATCTGTCGGTGCGTTCTTTATACAAATCCACAATTTTTATCCGATTCTCACCAAACTTCACACAAACATTCTTTAGGCTGAGTCTGAGCTCCAGGACTATGGATTAATTTTAAAGCTTTCATTACACCCGAGCAACGCCGGGCTATACTGCTAGTATTTAATAGCTGGGTTTTGATACATTGGTAGGTAAGGTATATCTGACTTTGCCCTTTAACAAGTCTTCAATACCTGGATTCGATTCATAGGTATGTATTACTATTTTTCTATATCCTTGAGCAAAGATTGGTTCTAACACATTGGTAGATACTTCTCAAGTTTTATGATCTTCAACAAATTTTTAATACAAGACTTCTGTATTTTAATAGGCACTTCTCTCGATCTATGTCGTTAAGAAAAGCTCCAATGCATGGTTCGATATATAGTAGGTACTTCCTTTTCTTTCTTTGGCTTCTATGGTTTCTTCTCATTTTCTAGATCCTTTAACAAGGATTCATTATCTGGCTATCAATGTGTCAGTAGGTAATTCTTTCTTTACATGATCTTCAACAAAATTTTGATCTACATCTGAACGCAACACCCGTTGAGCTAGATCGGAAAATGCAGACGCTAAGTCGAATCTATCAAACATACAAATACTTACACAACGTCCACCCTCGTCACTTTTATAGATATAGATTGCTTCTCTCTGTGTCTTTCAACAAAGCTTCAGTACTGATCTTTGATATATCAGCAGATACTTCAATCTTTCTAGGACCTTCAACAAGCGAGTAGTTCCTGGCTTTCGGTATATCTGTTAAGATATTTATCTTTCTGTGCCTTTCAACAAAACTTCAACACCTATATATGGGTAGGTATACCACTCCTTCTATATCCATCAAGGATTTTAATGACTTTTGTTAATTGTGTAAGTACTTCTCTCTTTCTGTATCGTTCAACAATGATTCAATATCTGGCTTTGATATATCGGTAAGCAATTCTCTCTTAATAAGTCTTTCAGCAAGACTACAATATCTTGCTATCAATATATCCGTAGGTACTTCTCTTTTTCTATGCCCTTCTACAATTCATCAATACATGGAATTCGATATTTAGGTAGTTACTTCTCTCTTTTTATGTTCTTTAACAAGTCTTCTGTACCCTTGATATATTGATAGGTATTTCTCTCTTGCTATATCTTCAAGCATCTGGCTTTTGACATAATGGTAGACATTTCTTTCTTACTGTGTCATTCACCAATGCTTCAAGATCTGACTTTCGATATGTCGTTAGGTACATTTATTTTCTATGTCCTTCAACAAGTCTTCAGTGCATGGATTCAGTTTATCGGTATGTACAATACTGTGCAAAAGTATTAGGACAAGAACTATTCTATCTTTTATGAGGCATATTGACAAAAAATAAACAATTTAATTCAAGTAATTTTATTTGATTTATTCAACAAATGCTTTAACAAGAAAAATACTTGTTACAAAAAAGAATTAATATTTAGTATAATAGCCTTTCGATTTTGAAATAATAAAATAATTGCGACAATTTACAAATCGCAACTATCATATCTGTCTATCTATCTATCTGTCTATCTATCTATCTATCTATATATATATATATATATATATATATATACACACACAATACTGTGCAAAAGTATTAGGACAAGAACTATTCTATCTTTTATGAGGCATATTGACAGAAAATAAACAATTTAATTCAAGTAATTTTATTTGATTTACTCAACAAATGCTTTAACAAGAAAAATAATTGTTACAAAATAAATTTAATATTTAGTATAATAGCCTTTTGCTTTGATCACAGCCTTTATTCTGTCAGGCATTGACATCACAAGTTTCTTCAATGTATCTAATTGTATCTCCTGCCAAGCAGCTTGTATTTGTTCCCAAAGTGTGTCTTGCGAAGTAACATTAGATTTATCAATTCGAGAGGGGGGAATAAGAAAAAAGTCAGTCATATCCAAGGATAATAGAATAATGAGCAGTTTCAAAATAGCTTGTTTAATAGAAAATAGGTAAAATTAAATATAACTTCTTAAAACATTTCTTATACACCTAGTTTTAAATAATCAATAGTTATTAGCAATTTAATCGGTATTTCACCCTGTGTTTGAATATCAGTGAGGCTTTTACAAAAATCACCCCTCTCCTAATACTTTTGCACACTACCGGTAGAGTTTTTTTTTTTTAATCATTTCACCCCGATCAAGGCGGAAATGCCACTGATGTGCAGGGGGTTACATAAATGTAAAAAGATTAATTAGAAAAGAGTGAGGAGTACAAACTAGTTAGAAAGGAACAATAGAAAGCAGGTCCGATGACAGATACATAGGTGGAGAGAAAGGGAAAGTTATACAGGGGTGGGGAGAGAGCTAGAGTCCAGTGGTTAGTAAATGAGTTTTGACTTTGCATTTAAATTTCTGGAGGTTGTAGCCGTCAGGAAAGCAAGAATACGGGAGCGAGTTCCACAGACGGGAAGTGCGAGAGAAGAAGCTGCAGGAGTAGAATTGTCGTCTGCATTTGGCTAACCTGACTGTGAATGGGTGGGACCCAGTTGCCAGTCTGGTTGCACGAGTAAACACCTGTTGAGGAGGCATCAGTGACTTAAGCTCGTCCGAGCAGAAGCCATGAAAGTATTTATAGAACAGACAAAGGGAGGCCACATTTCGACGGCGGGGAAGTGGCTGCAGTCAAGTCGCCAGATCAGTACCTATCACATTACAGAGTGCAAAAGTGTTAGGACAGGCGTGATTTTAAACTTTATTTTGATGCCCCATAAAAGATAAAATAGTTCTTGTCTTGCATAGTACTGTACTTCTACCTTTGTATGTCCATTAAAAAGGTCTCAAAATACTGGCTTGGATAGATTGTAGTTTCTCTCTTTTTATATACCTCAACAATTCTTGAATAACTGGCTTTGATATGTTGGTTCTTACGTCACTCTTTCTATACATTTCAACAGGGCTTCTGTTACCATCTTTCAATACATGGGCAGGTTCTTTTCCCTTTTTTATTCCTTTCAACAAGTCTTAAATATTTGTACCAATATATCGGTTGGTACTGCTCTCTTTCTCTGTCATCAACAATGTTTAAATATATTGCTTTGATATATATTCGTAGGTACGTTTCTCGCTGTATATCCTTCAACAAGGTTTCAATTTTCTGCTTTCGATATATAGGTAAATAAAGATCTCGTTCTATTTGTATATGTGCAGAATAGTTTCAGGTGGGAAAAATTTCCCCGTGTATTGAATATTGCTGCCATATCTGGTCGGGTGCCCCTGCTGCTCTCCTTGGGCTTCTTGACAAAATACAAAGGAGGATCTGTAACGTGGTTGATACTGACTTGGCAGACCGGCTGCAGCCGCTCTCACACCGGCGTGATGTAGCTTCCCTGTGCCTCTTCTACAAGTACTTTCATGGCTTCTGCTCCGATGAGCTTAGATCACTGGTGCCGCCCAAGCACGAATTTACACGAGATACTAGATTAGCAACTAGGTCCCACCATTTTACAGTTAAACAAATAAGATGTAACCGTAAATTCTACTCCAACAGCTTCTTTTCTCGCGCTTCCCGCCTGTGGAACTCCCTTCCACAAGTCTGCTTTCCCGACAGTTACAATCTCCAGGTGTTTAAATGTAGGGTCAATAGACACCTCCTATCACACTAACTCCCAACTATTCTCACAACACTCTCATCTACCCAACCCTCATTCTCGGTATCCTCACCCGCCTATCACCCACCCTCTGTTATTTCCTATATTTAACCAGCCTTTCTCCACTCTACGTAGCCCCCTGCACAGTAGTGGCAGTGACATGCCTTGCTCGGGGTGAAACGCTTATAAAAAAAAAAAAAAAAAAATCTTTTTACAAGGGTTCGGTGTGTACTTCTGTCTTTGTATGCCTTTCAAGAAGCCTTCATTACCAGGACTTCAACCAATTGCTGGATAATTTTCTCTTCCAACATCCATTAAGTAGTCTTTAATTGCTGGCTTCTGATAAATCCGTTTGTAATTATTTTCTCCAACTTCCTTTAACAAGCCATCAATAGGTAACTTTCTTCAAACTTTTAATTCCCTCTTGCGTCCTTATAGATGTAAGTTTCGACTAATATGCAGGAAAACGGACATCGACTCGGAACGATAAATCGGGGAGCCGAGTTCGAAGTCCAGTGGAATTCCTTGCGTCCACTTACGCGCAAATACCCAGTTATGGGTTAACTAACATGACAGATTGGGTTCTATAGCCTTGGGTGGCAAACAGTCTACCGCAGAAAGCCTACTGCGTGATACACGCTTGGGCGATCATGTCTCGAAAGCGACATGACTGACTGAGCAGAAGATTATCCCGCAACCTACTGCGGGATAATCTTCTGTTCAGTCAGTCATGTCGCTTTCGAGACATGATCGCCCATGCGTGTATCACGTATGACAACTGACTGGTTAAAAATATCTGGTTTTCGACAAATTCGTGTACATTTCTTTCTCCGAAACTCTTTTGAAAAGCCTGTAATTGTTGGCTTTCTACATATCTAAAATTCTCTCTTCTGACGTCTTTCTACAAGCATTCAGTTGATGATTTTCGACTTGGATATATTATTCTGTTGTGACTGGGTTTCGTGATTAAATTAAAATCTAAACATCGAGCCCTATTGAAAACAATTAAAAGTTACTTGGTTTCGAAGGTATTTTCCATGTTTTTTGAGGAAAAAGCATAATGAATTAAATTGATAGGTCTTCAGGCGGCTTGATTTAAAACTCGGTAAGTTTAATCGCGTTCAAGAGAAGAAAACGAAAAACTACATCAATGATGAATAGGCGGAAAGAAAATGCAATGACAGAAGACAAAATCACAGAGACACGAGAAAAAAATGACTCAGTGAAGAAAAATAGATAAAAAAGAAAATTAAAGAAAAGTGAAAAAAAAAACTAGGGATAAGATGAGATAATTTCGCTAGAAACTAGGAAGAGAGTACTGGATTGCTACGTGCTGTCCGTCCTTCAATATGGCAGTGAAGGCTGGACAATACCATCAAAGATGAAGGAAAAATTTGAAGCAACTGAAATGTGGTTCTACAGAAGGATGCTGCGAATCTCATGGATCGAGCATGTGAGCAATGATGAGGTCTTGGAAATGATTGAAACAAAAAGGAAATTAATACTGAGCATCAGGAAGAGACAGCTGAAGTTCCTGTGACACGCAATGAGGAAGGAGGGCCTAGAGAACCTGATACTAACAGGCCAGATAGAGGGGGAAAAGGGACAGAGGAAAGCAACGGATAACATATTTGAAGGACCTAATCAGGTGGGTGACAGAACGAGGATTGCACGGAGAAGGAATTTGCTCAGAGTCACCAGGGATAGGGAAACGTGAAAAACCATGATCGCCTATGTACTGAAGTGACGGCACACATAGAAGAGTGAGAAAGAAAGTTTTACAAAAAGAATGAACAGCAAAAAGAAAAATCAGAGAATGATAGAACGACTCCAGCCACTTCCCCACCGACGGAATATGGCTTCCCTTTGTCTGTTTTATAGGTACTTTCATGGCTTCTACTCCAACGAACTTAAGTCGCTGGTGCTTCTGCAACAGATGTTTACACGTGCAACCAGACTGGCAACTGGGTCTCACCCATTCACAGTTAGATCGGCCAAATGCAGATCACAAATTCTACTCCTTCAGCTTCTTTCTTTTTTCGTACTTCCCGCCTGTGGAACTCGCTTCCTTATTCTTGCTTTCCTGACGGCTACAACCTCCAGGAATTTAAATGCTATGTCAATACTCATCTCTTAACCACTTGACTCTAGTTCTTTCTACACTACCCTGTATATCCTTTCTTTTCTCTCTACCTTTGTAACTGTCATCACACCTGTATTCCCATCCTTCTCTTGCTACTTTCTAACTGGTTCGTCTTGCTCTTCACTCTCTTCAATCTAATATTTTACTCTTATGTAGCCCACTAATCTTTTTACTCTTATGTAGCCCCCTGCACATCAGTGGCGTTACCAACTTGCTCAGGGTGATACGATTAAAAAAAAATTTTAAAAAATCGGTCATAATAAAATGGTGGAGGAAGAAGTAAATAGTGAAACGATGAAAAATAAGAAAGAGGAAAAAGATTAAAAATAGGTAGAGAATGAAAAGTGGAAAAAAAAATACGAGAAAAAATAGTGGTAGAAAATACATTACCGTACACTGGCAATACTGACCTATGTTAACTGGGGCAAGGAATGGTTTGTTAATCTTAAAACCTTAAAAACGAAACTGCCTTCTTTTAATCGTTTCAGAGAACGATTTTTACCGTTCCTAAGAATGTTTTAGTTCACCTCCCGCAGTGTGATTCACTGCGCCTTTACTAACTTTTTTCCGCTTATTATACTGAAGATTATATTGAATCAATTGTTAGGTCTGCTGCTTGTAAAGTTGATTCACTGTGAAGTGCCAGAAACTAAAACTCTTTTACATGAAACTGTCTTGCATATTTATAAGTCAACCATTCGTCTTTCCTATGAATATTGCTGTTATATCGAGATACCGCATCACCACCGGTCATCTCCATCAATGACTATGAACTGTATGTGGTCCATCAGTTTACCTACCTCGGCTCTACCATCACTGACAACATCTTCCTGGACATAGAGCTCGACAAGAGAATTGGAAAATCAGCCACAACCCTTGAGCGCCTCACAACTCGTGTTTGGACGAACTCCAAGCTGACAGTGAAGACAAAGATGGCAGTGTACAACGCCTGTGTCATCAGTACACTGCTACATGGCTTTGAGCAGTGGACCATATACACCAGGCAAGAAAGGCTTTTGAACACCTTCCACGTGAGAAGTATCCGACGTATATTGGGAATCTCATAGCAAGACAAGATGCCAAACACTGAGGTCCTGTCTCGAGCCGGTCTGCCTACCATGTCCACACTCCTTAAACAGCGCAGGCTCTACGCAATGAATGGAGTTCATATACCTTAGTGATTGTAATGAAGGGTTAGGTTTGAAATTTTTAGCACCTGAAGAAGGCCGGAGCGTATAACGGCCGAAACGTCGTACAAATGGCAACAAAAATGAAGACAATAGTCCGAATAATGTAAATACTGTAAATACTACATCATCTCAGAACTATTAAAAAACACTAAAAATGAGTTGTATGATAAATCAAAGCAAACAAAATTGAACTGACATAATATGACATTTAAAAGAGACACCAAGTTTAAGAAATTGTCTCAACACAATCTTCCTACATTTTTATCTTTGATTCTGCTCTTCGCTGTCTCTCGTGAAGTTTAAGAAATATTGAACAAGTATTTCAGATTGCTATTGGTGAATCAGATTGAATAACTGCGATTGAATTTCGAAAGCAAATAGACTGGTTTTCTTTTCTGTTTGCCGTATTGGCGCAACACAATCTTCATACTTTTAATTCTGTCATTTTTACTCCAAGCTATCACTCGTTAATTTTATAAAATATCAAGAATGTTTTGCATTTCTGGTTGTGGTCCATGATTGAGATTGAATTTCGAACGTAGGTAGATTGGTATTGTTTCTGTTTGGATGATTGACGCAACACAATCTCTCTACTTTTTGTTTTGCATCATACTTACAGAATGTCTACGAACGATTTTGCTGCCAATAAATAGTGATTTAGACTGAATGCCGAATAGATGTAAGTTTGTTTGACGTACATTTGAAAGCTTTGCGTTACTAAGTCTTTCGTTTCTAACTCTCCACAAAGTGCCTATAAATAACAAAGAGATTAAAGAAAGAGAAGAATGGGCGAAGGATAGAGGAGGAAGGAAGGAAGGAAGGAAGGAAGGAAGGAAGGAAGGAAGGAAGGAAGGAAGGGGCGAACGACACAGAAAGAAGGAAGGATAGAAAGAAAGAAGGAATGAATGGAGGAAGGAAGGAAAGAAGGGAGAATGGAAGGAAATGAGGAAGGAAGAAAGAGAGAAAGAAAAAAAGAAAGGAAGGAAAGAAAGGAAGTAAGGGGCGAAGAAGGAAGGATAGAAGGGAGGAATTAAGGAAGGAAGGAAGGAAGGAAGGAAGGAAGGAAGGAAGGGAGTACCGAAGAAAATAATGAAGGATGGAAAGGAAGGAAGGAAGGAAATGAGGAAAGAAGGAAGGAAGAAAGAGAGAAAGGAAGGAAGGGACAAACGATAGAGAAGGAAGGAAGGAAGGAAGGAAGGAAGGAAAGGAAAGGAAGGAATAAAGGGAGGAAGGAAGGAAATAAGGAAGGGAGAACGAGAGAAAGAAAGGAAGGAAGGAAGAAAGGGAGGGAGGAAGTAAGGTGCGAAAGGTACAGAAGGAAGGAAGGAAGGAAGGGAAGAAGGAAGGAGAAACGAAGGAAATAATGAAAGAAAGAAAGACAGAAAGAAAGGAAGGAAGGAAGAAAGGAAGGGAGAAACGAAGGAAGGAAGGAAGGAAGGAAGGAAGGAAGGACGTTTTACAGAAACAAACAAAACCGACAGCTAAAAAAAAAAGAAAATCCGAATATAAATCGAAGAAATAAATAATAGAACAGAATAAAAATTGGCAGAAATAAAGAAAGATGTGAATGGCTAAATTCTTTTCTTTCAGAAAGAAAATTCACACGCATCTATCGTGTTTCGGGCTCGAAGCCAAGTCGGTAAATAAAGACAAAACGGACTTATCTATACACAGAAAACAGTATCAAGGAAGATATATCTTACTTATATCTGCGTATGTATTAATGTATGTTTCGTGTTTCGTGGAGAGCATCAGAGGAAGCCAATTTAACATCAAATTGAAGACAGTAGGAGATAACTTTTTTCCATTTATTTTATCACTTTCTCATCCTCATATATATATATATATATATATATATATATATATATATATATACATATATATATGAAGTATATAAAGAGAGAGAAAGAGAGAGAGAGAGAGAGATTGGATGAGAGAAGTAAGTGCTTGTCATTATATATCAAAGTCATGTCTGACCCAGAGGTCGTGTTGGTGTAAAACCTGGTAAGGGTGTACAGAGCGAAATAACTTACTCCGCGATAATACGAGAAAATACGAGAAAATATACGAGGTGTATTTCTTTTGCTTTGGTGTTGGTATAATTTAATTTGAAAACAGCATAGATTAAAAATATAAATCGCCAATTCTTCCCCACTCCATAATTCAACAGAGAAAGATCTCTCAACTGCTTCAGAGAGATATATATCCTAATATTTTTTAATGTCCCCACCCACATCAGAATATAATTGGACATGTCTTTCTACAGTTTTTTTTTCTTTATAATCTTTGACTTGTCAAAAATTCTTGGGAAATATAATAATATAATATAATTTCTCTTTAGACTCTCTACTGTTTCGAAACTCAGAACACCTTAGAGTTTGCTTATCACCCAGGGGATATAACTTATATATTGCCGCTGGATGTGCGTTGTGGTGCAGACAGACAAAAGTAGCAGATAACATATTTGAAGGGCCTGAGCATGTTGATGACAGAACGGGGGTTGCGTGGTGTTACAGCGAAAAGTGTGCAAAGAGCCACAAGAGATAAGGAGACGTGGAAGGCCATGATCGCCTACGTTCTGAAAGGACAAGGCACATCGAAGAAAAAGAAGAAAAAAAGGAGATTAAAGCACTCCCTAGATATCTTAATTTTTGTTTTGGCTTGGTTTGAAGCGTCTCAATTTGGATGTCTTTAGTCTGTGACAGGATAAGCGATTTAAAGAAAACGTATATAAAGCAATGACATTTAAATAGAAATTAAATTTCAATAGTTTTGAAATGTTGTGCAGTGTGGTTTACAAATCTCTTCGGCTTTTATACGCTTTTTCAACACTAAATGAGCCACTTAATCATGTGTCTATCAATATTCATTAGCTGCTGACAGTTAACGACAACGAAGAGCGCAAATCGAATGAGACCCATTAAGGGGACGTTATAAGCTTTCAAAAAATGTGTGAGTCTTTTTTCTGTGATTCTGCAAGTTATAACAGATTGTTATCAAAGGCTGTTATCGGTGCAGTGGATATCAGCACGGAACGAGAAATCGAAGAGCCGAGTTCAAATTCCAGTTCAGTTCGTAGCGTTCACTTACTCGCAAACACCCTTGGAAAAGCTATTAATCCGTCTCTTCTCCTTCCAGCTATGAGTTAAATAACTGGATAGATTGTGTTCTACAGCCTTGATTGGCAAGAGTCCACCACAGAAAGTAATGGCAACCTACTGCAGGGAGATGAAATCAAAGGGACGTAATTTACAATTGTTAATAGTAATAATTTCGGGAGAAATAAATAAATAATGGTAGTGAGAAAGAAAGATACAAATACACAGAGATCTAGAATTTCTCAGTGTTCTTGACAGGCTCCAAAGGAGAATCAGTAATGTGATAGGTATCGACTTGGCGGCTCGATTCCAGCCACTTCCCCACCGACGGGATGTTGCTTCCCTTTGTCTGTTCTATAGGTATTTTCATGGCTTCTGCTCCAACGAACTTAAGTCAATGGTGCCTCTGCAACACGTGTTTCCTCGTTCAGCCAGACTGGTAACTGGGTCTCACCCATTCGCCGTTAGATCAACCAAATGCTGACGACAATTCTACTCCTGCAGCTTCTTTTCTCGCATTTCCAGCCTGTGGAACTCGATTCTATATTCTTGCTTTCCTGACGGTTACAACCTCCAGGAATTTAAATGCAAGGTCAATTTCATCTCTTAACCACTTTTTTTTTTTTTTTTTTTTTATAAGCGTTTCGCCCCGAGCAAGGCATGTCACTGCCACTACTGTGCAGGGGGCTAAGTAGAGTGGAGAAAGGCTGGTTAAATATAGGAAATAACAGAGGGTGGGTGATAGGCGGGTGAGGATACCGAGAATGAGGGTTGGGTAGATGAGAGTGTTGTGAGAATAGTTGGGAGTTAGTGTGATAGGAGGTGTCTATTGACCCTACATTTAAACACCTTACATCTTATTTGTTTAACTGTAAAATGGTGGGACCTAGTTGCTAATCTAGTATCTCGTGCAAATTCGTGCTTAGGCGGCACCAGTGATCTAAGCTCATCGGAGCAGAAGCCATGAAAGTACTTGACTCTAGTTTTCTCTTCACCGCCCCGTATATCCTTTCCATTCTCTCCGCCTTTGCAACTGTCATCACACCTGTATTACGTCATCACACCTGTATTCCCATCCTTCGCTTGTTACTTTCTAACTGGTTCGTCTTTATCTTTACTCTCCTCCTATCTAATTATTTTACTTTTATGTAGCCCCCCTGCACATCAGTGACGTTACCGCCTTGCTCGGGGTGATACGATTAAAAAAGAAAAGTGTTGTTTTCTATGACAGCCTGTGGTCATTAATTATTTTTTTTTTTAAGTAGATTAAGATTATTTTTATGGTTTAAGAAGACAAGATTTTAAAAAAGGCATAAGCTACATCTACCTCTTTTTCCACACATGCATCACCAGGGAATCAAATCACCCAAGAAAATCACAAAAAATCTCCACAAACCTATCCAATTTCGTTTAAGTACCAACTCAGCAATAAGGGAATTTTTGACGGTTCTAAAGTTCAATGCATTAATGCTTTAGAAAAAAGTAGACTCAACACTAGTTTAGAATATTCCGTTAAAACTAAGTAGGAAAAAATAAGCAGAAACCACGTCAACGAAACATAATTTGGTTTAACAATTCAGCCGTAATTTCCGAGCAACATTGGAAATATCTTCCTAACATAAATTTAATACACAAACATTTCTACGATTCACCCACACTAAATAAATTACAGCAAAATCAATGTTAAAGTCAGTTTTAGTAGCGTTAAGCACATGGATAAATATATCTCACAATAGAAATACTTGATTTTAACGAATACTAGCAGTATCACCTGGCGTTGCTCGGGTGTAAAGAAAGCTTTAAAACTAATCCATGGACCTGGATCTCAGACTCTTTGGACATTGGCACGAAAGACCAAAAAGCAATAGTTGTTTCCATTTGAAGCGAAACCGTAGACTGAAAGAAAAATGAATGGATGTAAGTCAAATTCTGATTTCCTGGTATCGATATTAAATATATTTTTTTCGTCGTAAACTGAATTTTGAAGACTAAATAAGTCCTCTTAGTATCATGGCTGAGACTAAGAACTACAATTATACCTACTTAGAGCCAATCCCGAAGCAAAAACTGAAATAAAAGGGCTGAAAATAATACAAACATACAGGCAGATAAACAGACACACACACAAACATCTTGCCTTTCATATATATATATATATATATATATATAATCGATTTTCTGCACTATTGTAAGAAATGAAACATTGAAACATCTGAATATCGTTTCTTATGTCTTTGTCTATGAGTGCATCAAGTTTGATTAAAATCGGACCACTCGTTTTATAACCCGATTTTTTCGATTATCGATTTTCGATATTTATCGGGGCTACCTCGACACAAAACCTAGCTAAGAACACTCGCAGACGCTTATAGTACAAAATTGGTTCAGCCGTTTCAGGGTCTCACACACACACACACACACGCACACACACACACACACACACACACACACACACACACACACACACAAGTTCCATTTATGAAAAAGTTTAGATATTCAGGGAATTATTGGGTTCTGGTTGTTTTTTTATTTCTAATAATATATGGATAAAGCAGTGCTTTTGTTGTATTTATTGTTCTTTAAAGACAGCATGTAATTGTGAAAGCGAACTTTCTACACATTAGCAGTTGAGCCAAAATAAAATATCCAGCGAAATCATCCAAATGAATGCAAGATCTATAAACAATACTTTAACATACACTGCCCACTTAGTGGGGAAGTTATATTTTTTGAGCAGTACCTATAAATTTAGAAGTTTCATTATTATTTGTAGTAACTGATATTATTCAAGTGAGCCAAGTATTTCTATTGTGAGATATATTTATCCATGTGCTTAACGCAACTAAAACTGACTTTAACATTGTTTTTGATGTAATTTATTTAGTGTGGGTGAATCATAGAAATGTTTGTGAAATTTATATTAATGAATATATAATGAAAAATAATGAATAAATTTGTGAAATTTATTTAATAGATATTTATATTAGGAAGATATTTACAATGTTGCTCGGAAATTACGGCTGAAGTGTTTGTTAAACCAAATAATGTTTCGTTGACGTGGTTTCTGATTATTTATGCCGACTTAGGTTTTAACGGAATATTCTAAACTAGTGTTGAGTCTACTTTTTTCTCTAAAGCATTTATGTATTTAATTTTAGAACTGTCAAAAATTCCCTTATTGCTGAGTTGGTACTTAAACTAAAGTGGATAGATCTGTGGAAGTTGTTGGTGATTTTCTTGGGGGATTTGATTCCCTGTTGATGCATGTTTGGTTGTGTAAGTTACCCAACCACACATACGTCAAATAGCAAAAATGATAGATTTTATCTTGTTTTTATTTTTAATTAAAATTTTAATTTTCGTTACATTTTTTGTAGATGTAATATTTCAATATTTAAATTTTTAAGACTCATGATTTATGCCTCATTTCTTCTCTCTGCATTTTATTATTTTTTGTTTTTATTTTAATTTTTAAAATTAAATTTCAAATTTTTATCCAGGTGTAGCTGTAGAATATTTAAATTTTTAAACTTGTTATTAAAAAAAGTAGTAAATTAAGTTCATAAAATTTAATTCCCATGAACATCGATTGAACTTAAATTCAAATCTATTAAGCTGTCAGTTTGAAATATGCACTTGATGATTGCTTATCGCATGAAACTCCGAGTTGTGCCCTAGACATAATATAATATGTATATATATATATATATATATATATATAAGCTCCATTCACACATTGAATACTGGTTTATTAACACCTGAAAAATAATGTTATACGTATGTGCACCTTCCTCATACTTATATTTATTAAATTGTGTCTATCTATCTGTCTATCTATATATATATCTATCTATCTATCTATATATATATATATATATATATATATATATATATATACTGTTTATCATAAAAACATAAAAAGCTTCACTCGCAGATTCTCCATTAATTCGACACTGGACTCCTCTGGAGTATCTGTAGCCAACTTCCTACCCGTAAGGAATAGTTTAACTACGTTAGTTTAGACGTTACGACTGAAGGGTTTGTTAAACCAACTTATTTTACGTTGACGTGGTTTCTGCTTATTTTTGCTTACTTGTTTTTAACGGAATATTCACAAACTAGTGTTGAGTTTACTTTCTTCGAAAGCAATAATGTATTCAACTATTGCTAGAGTTGGCACTTAAACTTTATCAACACCTGAATAATATAAGTGTGTACCCCCATTAGTATAAGTATTAATTCAGCTAATTATATACATATATATATATTCATTATAAATTCTAGTTTAGAACATGTACAAATTACAATCTACTACACAAAGTGTACATTTTGTTTCGACATTGAATGGACAATGTCTCATCAGTTAGTGTAAAGGGAGATGGAAAATTCGTTTGCTTATATTGGTAAATTTTGTGTGAGCTGTAAGGGGGTAGGAAGAATGAGAAATCAGAATTGGTTGTTGTAAATTAGAATTTTGTTGCACACTTTCTTCTAGTGAGTGCAGAACCAGGGATCGAACCACAGACCGTTGGATTTCAATTCAACGCTCTCCCAGCTGGCTTCTTGCTACGCCTCTTCCTCTTCCTCCTCCACTTTCCTCCTTCCACCTTTTCACTGCGTCTCTCTGCGTCAGCTTCTCGCCAAGAAATTGACGCCACTAACTCCTCGGTGAACTTGGTCGGTCAGTTTTATCTATCCATAATCCATTTCTCTACCCATAATCCATTTCCTCAGTCTATAAAAATTCCACTCGAAGGGCCTCCTCTCTTTTTTCCTTTAGAATGAGCTGAAGGTGGATTATTAAGACAGCGGTGAGTATTATTATTATTTTCTTTCTTTGGAACAGATTACTGCCCTGCACGCCAGACACAAACGAACTCTCTTTTTTCCAGAGCCGCCGCTAGTCGCCCTTTCATGTTCACACTCCCCCCTGGTATCAAGACCACACATGTGGCAAGGCGGACGTGGCCGCTTGTTGCGGGCACTCCTACGAAGGGGGATTGTCTGGATTTCTTCATCTGAGCTCTCAGAAGTGGCATCGGAATTATCGGCAACAGCGTCGGGGTTCGCAGTCGGACCATCAGACTCGCGGGGCGTAGGTCGAATCCACAGTTCGTCATTGGATGATTCACCACTGCCGCTACTTGTCAACGAATTCGTATTCAGGGCGGGCCGAATGTCCCTCACATGGCGTGGAGTACCATCAACCAGCACGGCCTGCTCACTGACGATGCCGGTGATTCGTCCCCTTCGAAAACTGGTGGTGCACCGGCTATTGGGAGGCTTCACCCAGACGGTGTCCCCTAATTCATACGGCTCTCTTGTTCCCCGCCGATCAGGCAGACGCGCGTCAATGCCCTTGATGCGCACTCGGTAGCGATGGATCGCATTGGCGGGTGCGCTCACAGCAGTCACAGCATCCCTCGGTGTTGCATTATATCTATAGACCGCTTCTGCAATAGTGCACGCCTTCCTGGCCGCGGTCCTCTTCACGCTTCGGTGGCACCGCTCTGCTATGCCGTTGCCACTCGGCACATATGCACATCGGTGTCTGAGCCTGATCCCCCACTCGTCTACAAAACGCCTAAATTCTACGCTGCAGAAGGCAGTATCGTTGTCCGTGAGGATCTCTTCAGGCGGCCCCCTTTCGTAAAATATGGATTCCAATTCACGGATGACACTGGAGGAGTCCTGTCGTGCCAACGGGCGCCAGATCGCAAACCTCGTCGGTCCGGAATCTATCAGTGTGAGGAAGTGCTGGCTGCCATAATGAGTTATGTCCATACCCAGTCGGCTCCAAGTCATGTCTGTTCCCAGCCGACCCCTCCGCCATCTCGCTGGAGCGGGGTCGATTGACTGGCATGTTTGGCATTCCTTGACCACCGCTCTCACTGCACTTTTTGACACTGACGGATTGGTCAATTGTACAAAATAGCATGTCCGTCTCACTCCGGGGTGCCCACTGATGTGGTGTATTTCCCTGATTTTGTCTGCCGCCTCCACAGAGGCAGCACATAGTAACGGTACTGGCCCAGCTTCTTTCTTCACGGCATCAATCCATCTCTGAGGCACCCGAGTGAGCCTATCAGCGAGGTTGCAGTTTGAGGTGACAAGTACCACATCCACAGACAGATTGTACTCTGTTACTAACTTTCTTATGGTCTCCAACCTCCGTCTGATCAGCATCTCGCTGGCCGCCTTGGTGCGCACCCTGGCCTTACCTGTCAGTGTGTTCGATATCCAGTGGTACACGCACAGCGAATCTGTGTGTATGTGTAATTTCTTGACTTTCCACTGGAGTGCCAGGTTAATGCCTTTCGTCACCGCATCGAGCTCTGCCAGGTTGATGTGAGCAGCGTCATTCGTCGGTCGCAGCCAGCAGGCGTCCTCAATCGCAGCTCCGTTCTCCTCAAGCAGCACACCAATCGCCACAGAGCTCGCATCCACCCACATGCTCAATTCGTCTCCCTGCACACACCAGTCTCCCTTTGCGGGGTCATCCTGCTTTACCCTTGCGATGGTCTCCTTCACCATGCGAACCAACAGATCGTCCGTCGTTTCATCATCCCAGTCTTTGGTGACTGCGCTTGCCCTCCTTTTTATGGTGCCTGTTGCTACACGAGTCCATCCACACACTGGTAGGTGCCCCACAAGTTTTCCACACAGGGAGAAGACCACTCGTCTCGTGAAGACTTCGGGTACTTCAGGAACTGCAGTTCCGCGCCCCCACTTCAAGGTCCCCCGCTCCTTTCGAACTTTCAGGCCCAAGACACGGGCGCCATCCTCCAAATGTTCCGGGTCCTTGCAAATCAGGCCAAACTCGGCCAGTTTGGTCCTTACGCGTGATGATGATACAACGTCTTCGTTCACGTATATGTCATCAAGGTACGTCGATGTCCCCTCTTTCATTGTTTCTTGCTGTGACAACACAGCGTTGACTATGGTCTTCCTTATTTGGGGTGCCACGTTCAGCCCGAAGCCCAGTCTGGTAAGGCAGTACCTTCTGCCGGCAAACACCACCGTCTGAAACGGCCACATCGTTTCGCTGACCCGGACCTGCAGATACGCTTTTCTTAGATCCAGCAGGGACACATTGGAACCCTGCTGGCGCCATTCTCGTAGCTTGCTGGCGCAAACATCAGCATCTGCCGTAAATGCATCAACATGCGCATTTAGTTCGCGGTAGTCCATCACTGGCCTCACTTTTGCTTTGTTGTGCTGAGTAACCGCCATCAGCGGGATCAAACCTTTGGGAGGTCCAAGTTTCTCATAGGGGTAAGGAATTAACCAGCCATCCTTGATCCATTCACGAAGCTCCTCTTCGTATGCAGGCCTTATTTGGTCGGGCACATGGTACTCGGCTACTTCGTTCCGCAATTTTGCTGGCTCCTGATTTCCCGACCACTTCCATGAGGCGGTCCAAGCCTTCTGGTGCTGGTCAAATTCGACACTAAAGTCTGGCTGGTCGATCCTCAGCGCTGCGCACACTGGGGTCCTCTCTTGAAACTGCACTTCCCCCGTCTGCGTTATGTGAACACCACCTAGGGCTCTGATGGCATCATAGCCTAGAAGCAGGTCAAAGTTCAGTGGTTTTTTGAGCGCTACTAGCGCCTCGACGTTGGCCGAGTTTCCTGTTCTTGTACGGATGTTTATCGCACCCACCCCGCAACATGTCCGCGATTCTCCACTGATGGTGGTTACCCTGACACCCTTCTCCTTCCAAGTGTGGCAAAGGTCTACGAACACTATGGTGCGGGAGCACCCGGAATCGAGGAGTGCTGAGCACAATGTCTCGTTCGTAGACCTCTGCCACACTTGGAAGGAGAAGGGTGTCAGGGTAACCACCATCAGTGGAGAATCGCGGACATGTTGCGGGGTGGGTGCGATAAACATCCGTACAAGAACAGGAAACTCGGCCAAATATACGTCCA